>VIIQ02000069.1:0-25000 GCA_007449985.2 Desmodesmus armatus | reverse complement strand
GGCATGTGTTTCAGAGAGAGAGGGGGGTGCTTGATGATGGTATGTGGGAGGGGGGACAAGGGGCAGGGTGAATGATTCTAGGCAGTCTGCTTGTTCTTTTTCAGAATCTGCACTGTCTCAGCATCACATGCTGTGGTGAGGTATCGCAAGGTGGTGTCGATTGGGATGGTCATGGCTGCCGACATGTCTGCCAGGCTGGTGAGTGGGGCAAGATGTCATACTGTGTGTGTGGGGGGGGGGGGAGTTGGGGTAGGGTTGATTTGTCATTATTTTTTGATGTTGTGCACACATCAACACACTTGTGCCCTTCTCTCTAAGCATGCCACAACACGTTTGAAATAGATGCATGGGGCTGGTGATGTTTCCTTGTGGCCACTATTTGCTGGGCTGCTTGCATTTGTCAGCCTGCAGCGCAGCCGTGCCCTTATGGCAGGCCATGCCCAAACCCCAGCTTGAAGCTGTCATTGCTACTGATGTTGCTGCTGTTCTCGTAATCATCTGCTGCGCTGAGCGAATCAGTTTATCGTGCAGTGCACCTGTGGCATCCTCTCTAGGCATGCCTTGATTGGTGAATAGTCACACACTGCTGCTGCTGCTGTTTCCTTGCTTCTTTGCAGGGCTGGATCGACCCTTCCATATTGCAGCGCACCCGTGCCCTGCTGGAAGCTGCCAAGCTGCCCGTAGTACCCCCCGAGTCTATGACGGTGCAGAAGTTCAAGGACCTCATGTCCCTACTGCTGCTGCTGCTGATGTCGCTGCCCCTCCCCCCACCCTTCTCTCCTGTAGCGCTCCCGTGCCCTTGTGTTTGGACACATACCTAAAATGCTGCTGCCCCCCCCCCCCCCCCACCACCACCCCACCCCACCACCCACCCTCTCTGCTTACAGGGCTGGATCGACCCCTCCATCTTGCAGCGCACCCGTGCCCTGCTGGAAGCCGCCAAGCTGCCAGTGGTACCTCCTGAGTCAATGACGGTGCAGCAGTTCAAGGACCTGATGTCTGTCGACAAGAAGGTTCAGGCCGGCAAGCTGCGGCTGGTGCTGCTGAAGGGGCCACTGGGTGGCTGTGTGGTCACGGGAGACTTTGACCCTGCAAAGCTTGACGAGACGCTGCACGCCTTCTGCTCGCACTAGGCAGTGACATGCCAGTCGCACAGAGGCATTTTAGCGGCTGGGGAGGAGTGTTGCGTGTTAGTGTAGCTAGCACAAGGTGCAGCACAACAGGGGAGGTGCAGTCCTGTTGGTTGACACCTTGAAAAAGGTTCAGGCTGGCAAGCTGCGGCTGGTGTTGCTGAAGGGGCCACTTGGTGGCTGTGTGGTCACGGGAGAGTTTGACCCAGCAAAGCTTGATGAGACGCTGCATGCCTTCTGCTCACACTAAGCAAAGTAGGCTGGCGAAGAGTGCAGATGTGGCATGTCATGGGTGGCGGTTCCAAACTTTGCAGTAAGTTACTGCATTGCCAATTGCGGCAAGGTGTTTCTGTTGGTGATGGGTGCACTTGATGCCCCTTTCCCCAGGTGCTGGGGTTGTGGTTATCCTCATGAGCCCGAGGCTCGCTGGCTAGCGCCAAGGTTGGGACCCTGTCCCCAATTACTGTACTGTACTCTTGTCGCTCTGTTAGTGAAAGGATGTGCAGGTGATGCTCGACAAGCAGTGCCTGTTTTTGGTTTGAGTGTAACGGTATGTTTTTGGTTTGAGTGTAACGGTATGACATACAAACATCACATCATGATGTCAGATCAGTGGTTCCACACGTTTCGTCCCTGATCTGGATCAGGCCCTGGCATGCATGACCATATGGGCTAGTGTCACTATGTGGCACAGCATGGCAGTAGAAAATCAGCTAGGTCAACTGCCGGTGCCTCAGTTGTTTAGTCCAGCAAGGTCACCAGTGAGCTAGAAGCCATGCGCATGAGGGGGGGGGCAGTATGGCATGCCAGTATGTGAGGACAGCAGAGGCAAGAGATAATGCATATGTACACGCTGGCAGCCGTGACAGTCTGACAGGGGCGCATGCTCAGTACAGTTTTGCATGAGTACTACCGTGGTACCGTCCTTGCAGTACAACGATTCAGATAGACACCTGCCACAACACCAACACCATGCAGCGGCCATATGCATGCCCAAAGACACACCCTCACACGCACACAGCCTGTGCCACGGTGGCTGCCGCTGCAGTGCTGCAGCAGCAGCCATCCTTCAGCGGCTGGCCTAGCAGCTGTGTGTTATGCCCCTGCCAGCAATAACACTGCTGCATATGATCATTCGACAAAGCGACCTGATGCAAAGCTTTCATGCTAAGCATGAACCCTCTATGACTGTGTGCACAGAGAGTTCACTGGTCATGGCTGCTATTCAACAGTCACACATGACCATGTTGCAGAAACAGGGGGTTGATACACAACCAAGTCAGACATCCAATCATCAAACCTATTCCGATTGGGCACACAATTGCCACCCACTGATGAGTAACTGATCAGCACAGCACATGCCACACACGAGCACTGGTCAGCACCACACATGCGCATACAAAGCACAGCCGCACAAAAGAGCGGTGCTGACGCCAGAAAAGACCACTCACCATACACCTGCCCTTGCCGCAAAGGAGAAACCACCACACACAACATACCACAGGAGGGTTGTTGCTGGGTGCTGTTGATCAACTGCAGGACAAGTACGTACACGGACCATGCCGCTGCACCTACCCACAAACCAGGAACCACAACCCACAACCACGTGTGTTCAGTGCTGGTTAAAGGGCAGCAGCTGCTGCTGCGCTGCTGCTTGCAGCTCCTGTAACTCTTGCAACTCCTGCAAGCCAAACAAGGGCTGTGTTACAACCTCTTCCTGCTGTGCAAGCTGCTCCCGCTCCTGCTGTTGCCTTGACAGATTTTCCTGCAACCCTGCAAACGCCTCAGCACAAAAGTCGACTTCGCAATCGTCGCCCAGAGGTTGGGGCTGTCCTCAGTTCTGCAGTGCAGCGGTCCAAGAGTTGCCGCCACACATCAAGAGCAGCGCCATCCTGCAGCATATGTGGCACAAATGAAGTAGCTATCAGCACATGCAACATCAGGTGCGAAGCATGTCACGGTGACACAAAGGCACGCACAATGCAGTGTTTCTACGACCAGGACCCCTGCAGTGCTGCGTAGCTGACAGCCAGCCTTTGTGACGCAGCCTGTTGTGACGCAGCATTTGGCTGGCCATGCATCATGTTGCTGTCCTAGGCTGTCAGCTGCATTCGCAAAATAATGTCTGCACGACCACAAGCCAGACACACAGCAACATCCCCCCCCCCCCCCCCCCGGTTGCTGATACACCTCACCTGCTCTTTGCTGAGTGACATGCACAGCCCGTCGTCGATCTCCTCTCCATCAGAGTTTACGTCAGGGACCCAATTGATCTGAAGTTCAGTCAAGGCTGTGAGGCTTGTCAGCGGCAGTAGGGAGCCATACATGATTGCCTGGTTGACGCGCTGCAGCTCAAAGTGCCGCAGCTGCGTGACAGCTGCCACGCCCCGCAAAGACTCCTCAAAACCCCCGTCCAAGCTGTCAGGGTGATCAGAGTTGCCAGTTTCAGTGTCAACAGCAGGATCATGGAACATGATCAGGCTTGTCAAGGCTGTGAGCTTGTGCAGCTCAGACACATGCGGCCCAGGCTGCAGGGGCAAAGTGCGGACGTCACACAAGCTAGGGCAGCAGCTGACGAGGCGGGAGAGGTCCGCCGCACACCAGGACGGAAAGCGCATGCTGCCTAGCGCGTGAACATCACTCTCAGGCAGCCCCAAGTGTGTCAGGTGCGGCAACTTGCAGCCTGCAGGGAAAACAAACTGCCAGATATCCTCCGGGCAGGCATAGGCATCGTCTATAGCAAGGCGCACGAGGCTGCTGCTAGCGGTGAGAGCAGAGTACACAGGGCCGACGGGAGGCCACTTCAGTGCAAAGGGGATCCTCCCGTCGGACAAACAAGGACAAGGACAAACAAAAAGACTTGTCAGATGCTGCAGCCGTCCCAAGCTAGACAACCAGGACCCCGGCCCTGCAGGGCACCCCCCTCCAAGCCACAAGCCATGTCAAGGTCCTGAAGCCCTGTCGGGATGGCTGACAGAATGCCTGCATCCACCCATTCAGACAGCGTGAGTTTCTTCAGGGAGGCAGGCAGCGCGGCCCCAGGAACACAAGCGGGGGCGCCTGCACTCCCACCCACCTCAGTCAAGGACAGCTCATGTAAGTTAGTCAAGCCACTCAACTGCATGACGTTGTCCGTGCTGGCGCAGCTCAGTTTGAGGTATGTGAGGTGCTGCAAGCGCGGCAGCGTGGCTACAGACAAACCTCTGCATGCGTCTTCCATCTCCGACACAGTCAAATCTTGCAGGTACACCAGGCTCGACAGGCTGTCGATCAAACCGTCCTTGTGGACATCGTTGATGGCCTCACACTGCAGCTTCAGGCGGGTCAGCTTTGTGCAGTCCTGGATCAAACCTGGGTAGCCATCTGCTGTCGGTCCCAGCTGCACGTGGCCCCTGGTTATCTGCAGCTCCAGCAGCTCCGTGCAAGGCAGCTTCCGCAGCACATACGGCCAGCTACGAAACTCA
The DNA here is from genome assembly GCA_007449985.2 of Desmodesmus armatus. Classification (NCBI taxonomy): domain Eukaryota; kingdom Viridiplantae; phylum Chlorophyta; class Chlorophyceae; order Sphaeropleales; family Scenedesmaceae; genus Desmodesmus; species Desmodesmus armatus. Next base: position 20,406 of record VIIQ02000069.1, on the reverse strand, counting down.
AGGTTGGTCAGCTGCTGGCCGTACTGTCCCAGCCACTCGATAGCAACCTTTGCGTTTCTTGGTCTGATGCCATGCAGCGAATCCTTATGGCGGTAAGCAGAGCGCTCGAAGTCCAAGTGCAGCTCATCAGTTGCTGCTACTGCTGCAACATGCATCCTTCTGCTGACCAAGGCGCAGCGGCTTAGCCGGTCTACCAGGGGCACATTCTGCATGACGAGTTTGAGGACGTCATCTGGCAGCGATGGAAGGGAAGCCATGGGGACCTTGAGTGCGAATTGAAAGTGATACTGAAGAATTCACAGTGTCAAGACTGAAACGACTTTGAATCTCTCTCCTTCGAATGTCCGTGACCAGATTCTTTTGCATTGATACGCTCTACCGTAGCGACGCTTCGGCGTTGAAGTATGGATTACGTGATCGCCGGGTTTCGTGCTCGCGGACAGAAGAGAAAGGCGACCCCGTCAGCTTTGAAACATTGAGTCAATCTGCGGTTACGGAAACTCAAGCAGCCAGGGTCGACATCAATTCAGTCTTGACACTGAGCTCACAGAACTTCACACACTCAAGCTCCCCATGGCTTGCCTCCTCTTGTCATTGCCTGATGACGTCCTCAAGAACATCATGCAGCATGTCTCACTCATGGACCGGCTGACCAGCTGCTGCTTGGTCAGCAGGAGGTTGCATGCTGCAGCAGTAGCAGCAACTGAGAAGTTGGTGTTGGACTGCGACGGCGCTGGCAGAATTCACGATGCTCTGCACGGCGTGAGGCCTAAAAGCGTCAAGTCTGCTCTTGGGTGGCTGTGCAACTACGGACAGCACCTGACAAGCCTACAGTTTCGCAGCTGGCCATATGTGGTTCGGGAGCTTCGCTGCCCCAACTTGCTGGAGCTGCAGATAACCAGGGGCGCCGTGCAGCTGGGGCCAACAGCAAATGGATTCCCAGGTGTGATCAAGGACTGCACAAAGCTGACTCGCTTGAGGCTATCCTGTGACATTTCTGACATCCCTGCGGATGGTTTGATTGACTGTCTCTCTAGTCTGGTGCACCTGCACGACTTGGGGGTGGGGGTGGCCACCGGGAGAAACGGCCTATCTGCAGCCACACTGCCGCGGTTGGAGCACCTCACATGCCTTCAGATTTATGAGATCAGCATGGAGAACCTGTTGCAGCTGAGTGGCCTCACCAATCTGCAGGTGCTGGACCTTGGGGAGGTTGTTGACGCTGCAGGCCGATCTGTTTGCGTCCCTGGTTTGACGCTGCCTGCCTCCCTCAAGACACTAGATCTGTCTAGCTATATGGATGTAGGGATACTGTCAGTTGTCCCAACAGGGCTGCAAGATCTGCAGATATTATGTCGGAAGGAGGTGGATCCTGTTGAGGGGCCTGGGTCCTGGTTGTCTTGCTTGGGGCGGCTGCAGCATCTGACAAAACTCTGTGTTAGTCCTGAGCTGGACTGGGTTAGTCCTGAGCTGGACTGGCCTCCTGCCGGTCCTGTGTACTCTGCTCTCACGGCTAGCAGCAGCCTTGTGTGCCTTGAGGTAAACGACCTCCTGGGTTGGGCTTGCCCAGCGGGATTTTGGCAGTATGTTTTCCCTACAACCCGCAAGCTGTCGCACCTGACGCAATTGACACTGTTTGATTCGGTTGGTGCACCGCATGACAGCATGCGTTCTCCGTCTTGGTGTGCAGCAGACCTCTCTCGCCTTGTCAGCTGCTGCCCTAGCTTGTGTGATGTCTGCGTTTTGCCGCTGCAGCCTGGGCCGCATGTGTCTGAGCTGCACAAGCTCACAGGCTTGACAAGCCTGATTATGTTCCATGATCCTACTGTTGACACTGACACCGACGATTCTGATGACCCTGACAGCTCGGACGGGGGTTTTGAGGAGGCTGCAAGGGGGCTGGCGGCTGTTACACAGCTGCGGCACTTGGAGGTGAAGCGTGTCAGCCAGGCAGTCAAGTATGGTTCCCTGCTGCCGCTGACCGGCCTCACAGCCTTGACTAGGCTTAAGGCCTACTGGGTCCCTGACGTGAACTCTGATGGCGACGACATGGACGATGGGATGTTCATGTCGTTCCACAAAAGACAGGTGAGGCGTATGTGCAGCATGGGGTATGTTGCTGCGTCTCAGACACAGTGTGGGTTGCACTTTTGCAGGCGTCACACAGTTTTGCATAGGCAACTGCAAGGCTCAGCACAAACCCCCACAAGGGTGCACAATCTGGTCCCCTGAGGGGTGGCAGATGTCACGGAAAAGGCTCTGTCGGTGATGCAACACTGTTGTGGCCCTAGTCGAAGTCAACCCGTCTGGGCCTACGCTACAGGTCTTTTTGCGTCTTGACATGGCACCCACTGTTCCATGGGCTGAAAGCTGTTGCACTTGTCCCACATGTGCTACAGGACGGTGCTGCCCCTGATGTGTGGCAGCAGCTGCTGGAGCGCTGCACTGCAGAACCTGAGGGACAGCCCAAACCTCATTGCAATGGCGCACTCAGCTTCTGTTTTGAAGCGCTTGAAGGGTTGCAGGAGCGCTTGTCAGCACAGGAGCAGGCTGCAGCACAGCAAGAGCAGATGCCAGATGAGAAACAGGTTGCACAACCATTGTTTGGTTTGCAAGAGTTGCAAGAGCTGCATGCAGCAATGCAGCAAGTGCTGCCTTCCGACCAGCACTAAACATTCTCCGTTGTGGGTGGGGCTTCCTTGCGTGTGTGTGTAGGTGCGGCAGCATGCAGCGTGTCCTGCAGTCAGTCTCAGCACCTAGCAGCAGCCCTCCTGGGGTATGTTGTGTGTGGTCGTTTTATACTCTTCTATGGCAGGGCCGGGCAGGCTCTGGTGATGGTGAGTGGTGTTGTCTGGCACTGTCATGTGCCATGCTTTGCTGTGTGGCTGTGCTGTATTTGCATGTGCTGTGCTGATCAGTGCTTGTGTGTTGGCACATTTTGTGCTGATGAGCAATGAAGGTTGCTGAGTGGCGTGGTCATCGTGTGTCATATTGTAATAGTGGTCTGGTTTTGGTTTGTTTAGAGTGGATTGTGGTGTATGACAACAGCATCAAGTGTACACTGTTGGCAACATGGGCATGTGGTGCAGGGATCCCTGCAACTCCGTCCGGACGAGTTGCTTCCCTGTGCGTAAGGTTCATGGTGAGCTCATGCTTGTATGGCATAGCTTATTGAGCAATCAGCACGGCGCGCTGTTGTTGTCTGGCAGGGGAACACCACTACAGCTGCTAGGCAAGCAGCAGAAGGCTGACTAGTCAGAACTGCTGCTGCTGCTGCCGCACTGCAGTAGCAGCTGTTGTCTGCACGTGGGGGCCATGCGCACGGCTGGTGCCTGGTGTTGGTGTTGTGGCGGGTGTCTGGCTGGATTGTTGTACTCCGCGGTGGTACTGATACCATACTGTACTGTAGCATGCGCCCTTGTCAGCCTGTCACAGCTGCAAGCGTGTACATATGCAATACCGCTGGCTTTCGATGTCCTCACTTGCCGGCATGCTATATTCTTTGCTCTGCCTGCATGGCTTCTGGCACGTTGTTGACCTTGCTGGACTTATCTCTACTCCCGCACTGGCAGTTGACAAAGCTGTCCTTCCACTGCCATGCCATGTCATGCCCTGCTTCTCAACTGTTGCACCCATCTTGTCTGTTTCAGTAGCGAAACCCTGCAATAATTGGCTTCTGTTGCAAATTTGCTGGGTCACGTTCGGTCTTTGATCAAATTCCCACCTGGATCACTCCCTGACAGTGACACTTGCTGGTTGAACCATGCCCACCTTGACTCTGAATGTTGCTGATATCTTATCCCGTTGTCTCTTGCAGCCTAATAGGAACATAATGTGAACTTGTTTCATCGCCGGCGCCTCGTAAATGCCATCACTCTCCTGGATCAGCCGGGTTTTGTGTTGGCAGCCACGTAGGGACTGAAGGGAGATGCCACCGTCATAGCAATCAGGCGGTCGTCACGTAAATTGCAGCAGCAGTATCTTACTTGACACTTTGGGCTCACAGGCTCACACCAGTTCACTCAAGGTCCCCATGACTTGCCTGTCATCGTTGCCAGATGAAGTCCTCAAGCTTATCATGCACACTATTCCACTCAGAGACCGGCTGAGCAGCTGCGCCTTGGTCAGCAGGAGGATGCATGCTGCAGCAGTAGCAGCAACTGATGAGCTGTACTTGGACTTTGAGCGTGGCATTAGACCCAAACACATAGAGTCTGCTGTTGCGTGGCTGTGCAACCACGGCCAGCACCTGACGAGCTTTCGGGTCCGTTCATGGCCACTGCTGCTGCAAGAGCTGCCCTGCCCCAACTTGGTTGACCTGCACATAAGCAGCGGCCGAGTGCAGCTGGATGCAACAGCAGATGGGCAATCAGGTGTGCTCCAGGACTGCACAAAGCTGACTCGCCTGGAGCTATCTTGTCGTTACGTCAACATCCCTGAGGATGGTTTGGTCGACAGCCTATCACACCTGGTGCACCTGCAAGAGCTGGTATTCAAAGGAAAAGGATTATCTGTAGCCACGCTGCCGCGCTTGCAGCATCTCACATACCTCGATGTGTACCACCTGAGCTTGGACAACCTCATGCAGTTGAGCGGCCTCACTAACCTGCAGGAGCTGCACTTGGGTCATGTTTTGGACACCACAGGCAGACCTGCAAGTGCCCGTGGTGCTGTGATGCCTGCCTCCCTCAAGACACTCAATCTGTCTGAGTCGATGGATGCAGGGGCACTGTCAGTTGTTCCAACAGGGCTGCAGGACCTGCATTTGCACTGTGGCTTGGAGGTAGATCCCCCTGATGGGACTGGTTCCTGGTTGTCTAGCTTGGGGCGGCTGCAGCACCTGACAAACCTGTATGTCTGGCTGGAGCTAGAGTGGCCTGATGTCGCGGGTCGTGTGTACTCTGCCCTCACGGCAAGCAGCAGCCTTGTGCGCCTAGCAGTAGAAGATTCTCGGGGGTACGGCTTCCCAGACGATGCTTGGCAGTTTGTCTTTCCTGTAGGCAGGAAGCTGCCGCACCTGACGCACTTGAACCTTTTTGAGAATGCCATTGCAATGCATGACAGCATGAGCTTCCCAACATGGTGTGCGGCGGACCTCTCTCGCCTTGTCAGCTGCTGCCCTAGCTTGTGTGACGTCCGCACTTTGCCGCTGCAGCCTGGGGGGCATGTGTCTGAGCTGCACAAGCTCACAGGCCTGACAAGCCTGAGCATGTTTCATGATCCTACTATTGACACTGATAACTCTGATGACCCTGACAGCTCTGATGTTGTTGAGGGTTTTGAGGAGGCCATGCGGGGCCTAGCGACTGTCACGCAGCTGCAGGACTTGGGGGTGAAGCGCGTTAGTCAGGCAGTCAAATATGGCTCCCTGCTGCCGCTGACGAGCCTCACAGCCTTGACTGACCTCGGGATTGAGTGGATCCCTGACATTGGCTCTGATGGTGAACAACCTGAGTACGGTCTGGGCATGGGACTCACGAACAAGCAGGTGAGGCATACTATGCTGGCAGTAGCTGGGGGCCTGTTGCTGTGTCTCTGGGTCATATTGTTGCAGCTTTTGTGCTGCTGTGCAAACACAGCTGCATAGCCTAGTACAGGGTGCATGTTCGGGTGCAAGGCCAGCCAGATGCTGCCGCACAACAGGTTGGCTTTCACCGATGGCAGTAATGCAACACTGCCACCGTGGCCCTGCTTGCAGGACATCATTGCAATTGCGGATCACCTGGTGTCTCAGCATGCTTCCACCCGCTGTGATGTGTGCTGACAGTTGCTTCACTTGTGCCACATGTGATGCAGGAGGGCTCTGCCCCTGATGTGTGGCAACAGCTGCTGGAGCGCTGCACTGCAGAACCTGAGGGTCAGCCCAAACCTGGTCGCGCACCCGGATTTTGTGTCGAGGGCCTTGAGAAGTTGCAGGAGCAGCTGTCAGCACAGCTGCAGGCTGCAACACAGCAGGCAGCTGGCTTGCAGGAGCAGCTGCCAGAGCAGGAGCAGGTTGCAGCACAGCCATTGTTCGGCTTGCAATGGCTGCAACAACTGCATGAGGCAGGGCAGACGCTGCTGCCCCACAATCAGGACAGTTCGGGTTGAGGTCTTGCCTTGTTTGTGGCTTCATTATGTGTTGGTCTGTGGTTTCTGTGTGGCGCGTGTCCTGCAGCTGATCACAGCACCCAGCAAGGGTTGCTGAGCAGGTCGTGCGCTGTGTTGAGTGTGGTGGCGTCTCTCACTGTATGGCACCAGGCACCTAGGGCAGGCTTGGGTGCTGTCGGATTGTGGTCAGCGATGTTTGGTTGCACTGGCATGTGCCGGGCTTTGCTGTGCTGCGTACTGGCATATGGTGTGCACCTACGGTCGTGTTGGCAGGTGCTGACAGTGGTGTCGTGGTGTGCTGCTTTCCAGTTCCAATTGGATCCCAGAGGGTGTCTGGCAGTAAATGTTTTCTGCAGCCCTCAAGCTGCCGTACCTTGGGCATTTGATGTTGGGCAGTCCCGAGCTTGCTAAGCGGGCACCATCTTGGGCGCTAGCGCTGCAGGGCTGTCAATCCTTTCAGCTGCTGCCCAGCTTGTGTGATGTTGAGACCATGAAGCTGCAGCCCGGGCTGCATGTGTCTGAGCTGCACAAGCTTATAGTCCTGACTGTTGATGTGCGATAGCAGCGCTGACTTATGACGGTCACACGTAGCTTGTGGCATATGCATCACCCACCAGGCTGTCAGCGTGTGCTAGGCTGAACAATGTGTGGTGGTGGGGCTGCAACTGTGCACTGTTGCCGATGTTGTCTTTGCAGAGCTGCAGAGGACAACAAGACCATTGTTTCAGCAATATAGCCGTGCGCAGCTGTTGGAATCGACAGAGCAGGCTGCAGCTGTTACCAAGAATACCGCAGCACCATTCAGCAGCAGCGTGTGTGCGGGTGCTATGGCCCAAAGGCAGCCTTGGAGGTGTCCCTGAAGTCTTGTCAGCCTTGGTGTGGCCATTGCAACACCTGCCCTTCTGACAGACCTGCCGCAGGCTGCTGCAGCAGTGGTTGGGCGCGGCTGTCGACCCCAAGGTCAGCTCTGTTGAGCTGATTGTTGACGAAGCCCATGCGCTGGATGATGCTGCCATAGGCGCTGCATCTGCGCTGGTGAGCGGGAGGGGGGGCTGGGGGTATGGGGGACTGCTTTTTCTTCCAGTGCTGGATGGTAAGTGTGCAAAGTCAGGGTGTGTGTGTGTGGGGGGGGGGTGCAATGGGCAGGGGGTTGGAGGCGCGGGGGGGGGGGGGGGGGGGGGGCAAGGGGCGCACGGCCAGGTGCTACTCCAGGAGGGGAGCACACAAGGCATAGGTTTTGGAGGAAGGCGGGGGGGGGGGGGGGGGGGGTAGCGAGCACGACGCCGCACTAGCTAGGGCTGTCAAGGTGGGCTGGGAGGGTTGTGGGAATCGGCAGCAGCGCACGGCTGCGTGCAGTGTATGCAGGGTGTGTTGTGAGTGGTGGTCAATGGTGTGCCTGTGCTGCAAAGGCTGACCTATCTGTGGTGTGTGGGTTTTTGTGTTGCAGGCACCTGTGTCCAACCTCAGGGAGTGGCAGCTGAAGGTGCTGCCGAAGATGCAGCAAGCAGTGGCAGCGCAGCTGACAGATCCACAACGGCAGCAGGATGCTGACACGCTGGTGACATCCTGTTGCGATTGTGAATCACCCCAGTAGATGCTTCTGCGTTCGAACGTTTGATGTAACGTATATCAAACAGTCTTGAACCTTCTTTGCACACACTTGAACCTCAAGCACAGTCTGTTGTCTAGTATGCAGCACCCTTCAAGCTTGCTGGTCAGCTGCTGCAATATGCCTGTCAGGGCCCAAGTGCGGGCTTTTGACTGCCAGAACCTTCACTTGTTTCCATAATAGCGGGAATGAAAGCAATGAACCACGTGCTGTAGGTGAGAGACGGCTCAAACGTGAAAGCAGCAGCAATGTGATGCAGCAGCAGCTGTAGTGCAACCAGCAGGGTCTGCAGTACAGAGCCGTGTAGCACCTAACAGATCTCGGCTGGCTTAGATCTACAGTCATACACGTTACGCGGTCTCAGAACACTTGTATGACAAACGCCGGGAGTCTTGCTATGCTGACATTCCTGTGGTGGGTTACGTTCATGTTGCTAGCGCAGTCTCAGCGCGCGTGGGCCCGAACGTCTTGCATGGGCAGTTGTTTCGTTTCAGCACCATCATTATGGACAGGTCTAACTTTGTGGAGGAGGCAGCCCGGTGCATTGTGAACCTGGAAAAGCGCGGGCACGTTCGGTCTTCGTTGTTCAAGGTTCTTCGTCGGTTTTTGTCCCATCATTTTGACACTTATGGCGACATTTCCGCGGACCCTTTGTGGAATGATGTTGTGGCGGCCGTCCGTGATTCTTGAACTCTTGGAACAAATGACTTTGGACTCTTTTCGGTTGCGGATACAGATACAGCACTTGGCACGACCAAAGCCGTACAATCCACAAGGGAGCCCCAAGTTCATGACGTAGCAAACGGACAACCATCAGTTTCATGAACAGAATCAAACTCAGCCAGCACTGCTGAAACCAGCCACCCGGATCGGTCCACCCACCTCACCAGTCGTCTCTGCATGGTCCACCCCCCTCCCCACCCCCTCCCCACCTTGTGTTGCACTGCCTTGCTCCCCTCCCCTTGTCTTGTGCCTGTTGCAGGGACACAGGGCCACGCTGGGGGTGGGGACCGCTACGGCCCCGCCCCGCATCTTCTTCCTACCCTCTCTTCCCCTTTTGCCCACTCACTTACATGAAACCTCTGCTGTCACTCATACACATATGCATATCTCTTCAACCTGTCTCTCTTCGGGCTGCGCCCGTGCGTTCCTGTAGCAGTGTCAGCACCACCTTTTAGCAACGAGGGGGCTTCTTGCCCCGTTGGTGGTTGACTTCACACCGTGCTGCGTTAAGTTTTTTGGGTGGCAGGGTGGTTTTTCTTGTGCCTTGTGCTTTTTGCCGCCCGCTGTCTGTTTTTGTGTGCCCGCCGTCCTGTGTTATTTCTGTCTGCTGTGCCTGTTCAGGTCCCACGGTGACGCCTACTTGGTGCTGCAGCCTACGCTGGGGGTGGGGGAGGACCCCCACCCCCCCCCTTGTGCCTGCATGCTCCTTCCTGGCATCCTGGTGGGCTGTCCTGACGCTCGCTGCGCGGTGGTGTGGTGCTGCTTGCAGGTAACCCTACTAGGCTTGATGGGGCTGCTGGACTCACAGCTTTGGTCTGGACGCCTTCTATTGTACTGTGAGGTTGCTTTGTTAGGCTTTCGTTGCCTGGTGGCGGGGGGGGACCCAGTGCTAGTTACATTGTGTTCTGTGTTCCCATCTTTGTGTGTTCCCAGTGTCTCCGCAGGAATCTTGCTACCTCCCCGGTTCCGGGCACTATCTCGCGGTCTCAGAACAGGTTTCATCAGGGTTCCGCGGTAACTTTTCGGTCCCCGCAGTGACCCCGTCTAGCAGAGCTGCCATGAGGTCAAGCTGGATTTTACAAACTCACTAAAGTTGTGCGCAGCATTCCCATACGCTTGGTGCGACAATTGTCCTCTCAACTCGAGTTCCGAAATCCTCTCCGGAACGTTGGTGCATCCGGGCACACACCACACACAAGGGGGAAGAAGAAGCTACTGGTAGGCTTTTGTGTGGTTGCATATCAGCCATGCGGCGCGGCTGAACCCTGCAACAGCAGTTTTCTCCAACGCAACAGTACTAGTAGCTGTGTAGTACTGGCTTATCCTGCAGTTTGTGACAGTGAATCCACTAACACAATGCACATTGTGGATGGTGCTCTGGCAGTGCCTACAACAGTGTACGGATCTAGCTGTCTGACTTCCCACTTTCTCCCTGCCACAGATATACTGCTAGGGACAATACTGAAGCGCTGAAGTTGGAAACATCATACTTTGAGGGCTTACTTTTCAAGGCTTGGAGCAACCGGCCTTGCCAAACAACTGTGAGCAGCCATGATCCCATCCATGAGCAGGAGATACCGTCAGTTTGGGCAAACAAGGGTCTTCACCTGCCCATGGACAGGCAACAATGGCGGCAACTGCCTGGTGACATTGCGTCCGGTTGGTGGCTGTTGGTTGCCGAGATTTTGGCGGTAGTCATACTGATTATCCTTGCAGCAGTAGCCGGCCCTGTTGCCACAGCCATGAGCGATGATCTGGACACTTGGGCGCTGGCAACTTTGGCAAGTTCGGACCCAATGGCTGCCTGCATCAACGCCTCAACAGCTGCTACACCACAGGCTGGTACCTGTCCAACATAAGTCCAGTGTTGGCCTCTGGCCTTAGGGCAAGTAATCCACATATGCTAGCTAGCTGAGGCAACAAGGCTTCTCCGTGCTTGACTCGGGACTTGTGCGCCATGTTCCTATAGAAGCTGATCTGTCCGACTTGAAGGAAGGCGATATTACACCCTATATGAGATATGGGTGGCCCTGGGGATATAGGTTGTTCTGGAACTTCACGTTTCCTCCCGAAGGACAAGCCCAATTTCCAGACGAGAGGAATCAAACCAGCTACAGGATGTTGAGAGAGGTCTTGGGTGCCATGTGGCAATGCAACATCATCACTGGTGCTTACTGCGACTTGGATCTGCCGTCTTACATCACTCGAGATTGTCAACAATGCAACCCCAGCCTGAGAGTGCCGCCTCCAGGTGTTCAGTGGACTCAGGAAGGCATCATGTCGGCCAGGGACGATGTATATGGCATCATGACTGCCTCTTCAGTTATCCTCCTGCAGGGAAAGATGACCTCAACATAGAATACGAGTTCACAAGGAGTGCTGACTTTTTTTCCGAGTGATCCTTTGTGGGCACAATTGACATGCCATATGTCAATGCTGACTTTTGTTGTGGGGGAATCATACTGCCTGCTGGCATTCTTCGCATTCCAGGGGTGATGCCACCGTGGTCATCCCGGGTCTTGTGGTTAGGGTTGGGCCAACAAACCAAGGCACAGCCGCTTGTCTGGCCAATCGAGCACCCATGTTGCGCACCCACCTCGCAGCTGGTCGGCACAGCCTTGTTTCTGACAAGACAAGTGGTCCAGTAGTGTGGAGGGAGAGATTGTTCCTTCCAACAATAGTGGCTTGGAAGTGAGTGAGATTTGGCTGCAAGTAATGATCAGGAGCAACGCAAGCAATACAGCTGTGCAGATGGCATTGACATGATGTCCCCTGTTGCGACGGATACGATGCTGAAGCGGCAAGCGTACCGTGACGCAATCAAAGCAAGCTATATTATGTGACCTTGTTTGGCAGCATGAAAAACCTCAGCTATGATGATGTATACGCTGTGTATACTGCTATTTTGGGTGCACTATTTGGCGCCTTTGCGTTGCTGTCACAACATTGTTTGTGCTTGCCATACTAAAGCGCGTGGTTATAAGAAGCTGACCATGATTACTGTGCATGAGCCATGATTGTGTCTGCCTCACTGTGCAGTCTGCACACACAATTCTGCATATACCTGTAGATATCAGTGTATCGGGGTGGGTTTTGTGGCTATCAGGCTTTACCTTCTTCAAGCAAAAGTTTTGCTCATCCGCTCTGGCCTTCCGGCATGCCATGGGGGCTGCGTGCCATGTCCATAGGGTGTGTCCTGTTGACTGGGTTGGGCATTTCAAAGGCCACGGGTGGGCCGAGGGTGGCAGCTTTAGCTGCGGTTTGTGCTGCCATGCTGGTGGTATCGTGGGTTGGTATTTGGAAGAGGTCGATGGCCTGGGCTGGGCTTGGGTGGCTAGGTGTTGGCGTAGTTGGTGGCATGTGTACTTGAACCATCGCTCTAGTAAGCGCCCTGTGTGCTTATGGTTGGCAAATGTGGTAGCATGTGTACTTGTGTAAGATGTAATGACGCACATCGCTCGACTGCTGTTGTGTGCGGCTGTGGCTTCCGCCCGCAGGCTGCATCTCCTGCCACGGCTGCATCAACATGCTGTTCATGGGTTGAGTGTGTCCGTTTGCGCCTGCGTACAGTGTTGGTGACAGGACACACGGGTTCAGCTGTACCTGGGGCCATTGCATGCTGAACCCCCATGCTCAATACAATTTGTTATAGTGCAAACACTGGCCCTGTCTTTCACTCGCAAGCACTGGTGCCGCACAGATTCACAGACGCCCTGAAAATCAAACACATCAAGACGCATGTTGTTGGCACCTTATGTGACGTGACAAGCGCCCAAGCTGAGCCCTCAAACCGCAAGTTCTGTATATATGGTACACCACAGCTCACTGCCAACGGAAGCCAGCATTTGTATGCCCAACCGTGTCCGGCTGGAGACAGCCGCAAGTAACGTCAAACACACTGACAATGCAAGGGGGCAAAAGATGCAAGAACTTGGATTGCAAGTGCCTCGAAGACAAGATCAACTTGCAAATGTACAATTGCCACTGCAATGGTGCTGCAACATCAGCCCCAGCGACTGCAGCTTTGTGCAGACATGGAATAATGTGTCATCATGTGTGTGATTTGTCGCACCAGCAAGCAACCACACCCATAACCAGGCACAAAACAGTTAGGGAACGAGAACCAGCCCATCCTGGCACAACAGCTCAAGGCCAATCAGTCAGGGATACGCCACACATGCGGCAGCACACACCGTGTAGTACAGACCTGTCGGCTTCTCCTGTAGAGGGACCGAAACCCATATAAAAACATGTGTGTGCCGAACAAAAAGTTTACACAACTCAGAAGGCGGAGCAACCCTTCGGAGGGAACCTCTTGTGCCACCACAGGCAAGCACACTGTCACAATGTGTCACGCTGTCATAATGTGATGTAGTGCTTTGACACCGGGTCAAAGCACTACATACAGCATTGCAAACACAAAAGCAATCAGCATGATCAGGCGGTCTGGACGTGTGTACACGTGTACAGCCAGCACCCATTGGTGTGCCACCCATGCAAGCGCATGGATATGGAGACATCAAGATGGTTATGGCACAACCCATACCAATATTCAAATGCAGGTCAACACAACCACACATCCATACTATGTAGTACTTCAGGCACCGGCCTGCTTTGGGTGCAGCGCAGATGCAAATACACACTCATGACAGAGGGAGCTACCTCTACAGCTATAGCAAACACTGTGACGGCCACTGAGGGCACCTCAGATATCAATGTGTGCGCATATTGACGTCCACAGTCAGGCGAGGTAACTGAACAATAACACAAATGTGACACAAATAAACACATGTGTTGCTGTGGTGTGACACAGGGGGTGATAAAAGGATCAAGAACAGTGACGGATGGTACTTTGGGGCACCCAGAGGAATTGGAAACAGATGTGTCACGCACACACAACTGCATCAGGCTTGGTAGAGCGGGGGTGACAACATGCATGTCATATGACGTCACAGCATGTGACATCGCCATGTAGTGAAGGGAACCGTCTAAACTAGATCATTGCACAGCTACAGCTGTGCTGACCTAGCTGCGGCTCTCGACTGTGAGCTGAACGCAATAATCTCTGGCCGACTTGGCAGCATCTACTGGGTCTTCAGGCCTTGTTGGCTGCAAAAACCTGATCACGCACCACCAGACAAGCCAGTCGCTTGTGCACACGCACTCGGTGGCAATGCCACACGTGGTTAAGCCCTTCACTTCTTTTCGGTGCCGAGGCTGCAACTTGCCGATGCAGCCCTTGTATTCATCTCTGTCTCCACCTCCACTGCCGCACCCTGAGTACAGGACACTGTCCTCAGTGATGCATCAGCATCACTCACCACAATAGGAGGCAGGCCAAGGGTATCCACGGCGTCAGAGTGCACACGGGAGCCGCAGCCACAGGCGCCACAGCAACCGCACGCAGTAGCGGCGGCACGGCGAAGGGAAGCACGCAGGGGGGCTGTTGCGCGTGCGACTGGGGTTGTGATGTGGGTGCGTGTCCAGGTCGCACAGGGCTTGGCAATGCGACTTTGGAAGATGCGGGTCCCGTTGAAGGGCAGGCCATACACCTGCAGGTTGCAGTTGGGGTGGGTGGGGTGAAAAGCAAAAGCGTCGGCCAAGGTTGGCTTGCTACCTGTTTGTCTGTCTGGCGCACGACAACCCAATTGAAGTCATCTTTGACGCTCTCCTGGCAGGACAGTGTCAACCAACACAGGACACGATAAGGTACTTGATTGCATATAGTCGCCACACATAAGCATCTTCCATCAACAGCCGTGGGACACAAAGGCTCATCATGATTACTGATCAGTAAGCAGTGGTCCTGCCCACCTTGTTCATGTGATCATCCTCCCACCAGTCCTCCAAAACCTTCTCCCCGTCTGGCCCCTTCACCAGCTCATCATGTGCTGCAGCCCCCGCTCCTCATCAGACCCGGGATGGTGTTATCCAGCAGCAGGGTCAGCAGCAGCGCCACCGCGGCCGCTGTGTGGAAGATGCTGTTGAGGATGTTGTTGAGGACTTGGCTGTCGGTTTGTATGGGGCCGCGGCCGTTCTTCTGAGTGTAGCTCTCGAAGTAGTAGGGGATTGAGAGGCCCATGTACAAGCTGTGGGGAAGGGAGCGGGCAAGCAGTAGAGGGGGAGAAGGAGAGTTGCAGTGTGCTTGAGTGAGACTGCAGCTTATAAGGGCTGAAAGGCCATCAGTTGCTGCGGTGGGCTGTGATGCACTGCGGAATGGTTGCATGGACAAGTGTGGGTCCCCTTACCACAGGGGGTACACTACCATGCACTGCGCAAACCATCCTGCACAATCAAGCTCTGCCCAAAAAATGACAGCCGTGACAAAAACTTGAGGGTGCACAGTGTGCCTAGCCCTCCTCACCTGAATCCCAGGATGAAGATGTTTCTGTTGCTGCGCTGGTCATGAACTGCATCTGTGCAAGGCCAACTGGGGCACAAAAAAGAGAGACAGCAGCAAGTGGCAGTTGCGCAAAAAAGAGCATTAGTCACAGCCTGGGCGCCTCAAGCGCAGGTGTACATTACACACCAGTCAACTTACTCCAGTCCAGCGCACCATACTCCAATGCCATGGAAGATAAGGTGCTGCTCAGCGCAAAGCTTCTGAGATGATTGCGTAGCTGCCACAAATGTGCCAGATGCAATGAACTCCTTTGAACTTTGCGCTGAGCAGTATCTTTCTCTTGACAATTACCGTAATGGCTGCAAGGAGAAAATGTGTGTGTTCCAGCAACAGCCCTCCCTGCCACGTACCAGCACAGATGCAGCCAAACATGACGCAGAACAAGCCGGACACCATCGCGCTGGGCAGCGAGGCGAACAGGCCGCCAAATTTGCCTGCAGCAACAACACGCAACACACACCAGCACCAACTTGAGGTTCCGCCAACGCTAGTAGCATATGCAATCCCATAGGCGCTCGCATTCAAGCATGCTTGCTTAGGAGCAAACCACCACTGTTGTATATCACAAGTTATCAAAAAGTCCAGCAACGCGCACGGTAATTGTCCGACACTGTCGGACAATGCTAGTAGCAACAGCATGAAGGGACAGTAACATGTCCTCACCAATGAGGCCCATGATGATTGCACAGCAGGCGCCGAGCTGCACGACGCGCCTCGACCCCACACGGGTGATCTGCATGGCGCCGATGTTCTGCAACAGCGAGACACACCGCACGGCAAAAATTGTCGTGCGATTTTATCAGCCGCGACCATCATGATCATCATCAACATCACAACGACTGAATGCTCGTTCTTGAAGCAACAGTGACACTGTCACAGATAGCACGCCACAAGCCCGCCGAAAGAAAGCGCGCCACAAACAGCCTATGATAGCAATAGGTTTGGTAGGCCCACCTCGTTGTATGCGGTGGTGCCACTGGTTGTGCCCAACACGCCTGCCAGTGCGCAGGTTGCTCCCTGCAGTGCAACTGCACGGCTGATGACACTGGGTGGCGGGACGGGTGCGCCTGAGATGTCCGCAGCAGCAAAGTAGTCACCCAGAGACTCCACCATAGCAGGAAGGGCACCTGTGTAAGTATGTGGTGAGCAGACAGACTTATGGCAGGTTATGGCAGGCAGATGTGTATGGGGGCGGGCGCTCAGCAGGAGGAGGGAGAAGTGGCTAAGCGCGGGGGCGCTCCTGGGGGGGGGGGGGGGCGTGCCCTCAGCAACAGTCATGCAGAGACTCTACCATAGCAGGAAGGGCACCTGTGTAAGTGTGTAGTGGGCAGTCAGACGAGGTCATGGCAGGCAGAGTGTGTGTGTGTGGGGGGGGGGGCTGGGGGGGAGGGGGAGTGCCCTTGGCAATAGTCGCCCAGAGACTCTACCATAGCAGGAAGGGCACTTGTGAAGTGTGTAGTGTGCAGTCAAGACGGGGTTATGGCGGGGAGGGGTGTGTGGTGTGTGTGGGGGGGGGGGGCCCGGGGGGCAGGGTGAAGGCAGAAGCAGAAGTGGAACCAAAATGCACAACAGCACTACCCAACCCCTGTTCACATGTAACCCTCCAGTTTCTCCATGACTCCTGTTTCTCACCTGCCAACATTGTGAGTGTGCTGGCCCAGGACATCTGAAAAGGTCCCCACTGCCCTGGGTATGGAAATTTGAACCAGGGGGCGTTGAACAGCACTGTTGACTGATCAGTCCTGCATGCCGCCTGCACCTCTGCTGGGGAGTTGGTGTAGACACCCCCTATGGTCAGCAGCCAAGCAATAAACCAGGAGAGCAGGATGCCGAGCAGCACTGGGAACAGCTCAAAGATGCGCAGCCTACACAGATAGCAACGGCGGCAGCAGCAGCAGCAGCAGCAGCAGCAGCAGCATGTGAGCGGGCATGTGGTGAACCAGGAAAGTATGATGCCGAGCAGCACTAAGAACAGCTCAAAGATGCGTGGACAGCAGCAGCAGTAGTGGTAGCGGCAGGAACAGCATGCGTGTGTGTTGGTGTGATGATGATGCAAAGACCTACCTTGTCTTCAAGCCAGTGAGTCGTACCCCACCCCCTTGAGGTACTGGCTGAACAGCCCCCCCCCCCCACACACACACACCATGTGTGTATTTGTTTCACACAAAGACCCACCTCGTCTTCATGCCAGGCACCCACCCCCTTGATGTACGGCCTGACCACGAAAGAGCGCCCCACTCACAGATCACCACGTGTTCACTTCAGCAGCCCCAGCCCCCCTCTCTCCCTTCACAAACCCAAATCCGAAAAGGGCCCACCCACAATGTCTTCATGCCAGGCAGGTGTACCCCCACCCCCTTGAGGTACTGGCTGAACAGCACAGGCCCCCGCCCCCTCTCTCCCCCTCTCCATATCCCCTCCATGTCAGGCAGGCAGCCTATACCCCCCCCCCCCCACACACACACACACACGCAGCCCCCCCCCCTCCCCAAAAAAACACACTCAAAAAGGAACCCACCTTGTCTTCATGCCAGGCAGGCGCACCCCCATCCCCTTGAGGTACTGGCTGAGTCGCAAAAGAACCCCCAGTCACAACACCCCTGGCCCCCCCATGTGTAGCATTCAAGCAGCCGCAGCCCCCCCCCCCCCCACAGAAACACACAGGCACCCCCCCCCCTCACACCCACCTGGTCTTCATGCCAGGCTGTCTCACCCCCAACCCCTTGAGGAACTGGCTGAACAGCACAACCGCCACCCCTCTCTCCCCCTCTCCCATATCCATGTCAGGCAGGCAGCCTATACCCCCCCCCTCCCCCCCCCCCCAAAAAACACACACACTCAAGTAATGACCCACCTTGTCTTCATGCCCGGCAGTCTCACCCCCACCCCCTTGAGGTACTGGCTGAACAGTATGACAAACACCATCTGCATCAGGCCCAGCTGGGGGCACGCAGCAACACCAGGGAACCCAACGTTGTACAGGGCAAGGCCCTGCACACGGACAAGGCAGCAGTGGTGCATTGCGGTTGAAACAGGCACTGCAAAAACAGCAAAAAACAATCAAGAGCAAGTGACAGCCGTGGAAGGCCATTTGTACAGAACCAGGCTCTACTAACAGTGACAGTAGTGACATGGGCAATAGTCACCAGACCCTATTGCCCCCCCCCCCCCACACACACACACCACCACCACCTTACCGCCGTCCATTCCCACCCTTCCTTCCCAAAGTTGCTGCTGTTGTGACGCAGCTGATGACGCCTGTGGCCTCCCCCCCCCCCCCCCCCCCCCCACCCCCACCCCCACCCCCACCCCCACCCCCACCCCCACCCCCACCCCCACCCCCACCCCCCCCCCCACCCCCACCCCCACCCCCACCCCCCCCCTGGCCGCCGGCCCCCGCCATGCCCTCGCCCGCAATACACCCCTTTCTCACCAGCACTCCAATGTTAGCTGCTATTGTGATGGGGCTGATGGTCCTGGATATTGGCTGTATCAGGATGATGTCTTATTCTGGCAATGCTGATAGCCCCAACCACATAACCAACTCAACTTGCTCACCACACAGCCCCCCCCCTCCCACCGGGCCCATGCCCGGCCATGCCCTTGGCCGAAGCACACCCCTTTCTCACCAGGACTCCAATGTTTTCTGCTATGGTAATGGGGCTGATGGTCCTGAGTATGGCTGTATGATGCCTGTGGCTGTCGCAGACACTAGCTAGACTGTAGTCAGTGAGTTGACCTGATCAATACGCCCTCCCGGAAGGCAGCGAATCACCCACACGTTGACAAAGCTGAGAGCCCCAAGCGCACACAATAACATGCACACCACACTGCCCCCCCCCCCCCCCTCCTCACCAGGACTCCAATGTTTGCTGCTATGGTAATGGGGCTGATGGTCTTGAAATGGGCTGTATGATGCCTGTGGCTGTCACACCCCACAGCCGACGCATTGACCTAGCCACCCCGCCTTCCAGTCCCATCTTGACGCCTGCAAAAAGCTGAGAGCGCAACCACACCCTACTGCCTGGCCACCACCACCACCACCACCACTTTGCCGCCCCCCCCCCCCCCCCTCTCCCCAGCACTTCAATGTTTGCTGCTATGGTGATGGGGCTGATGGCCCTGAGTATTGGCTGTATGATGCCCGTGGCTCTCAGAGCCTACATCCAGCGTATCGACCTGGCCACCCTGCCACCATGTGCGTCCGCATCCGTCCAGAATCTGGCAGAAGCGAGAGCACCACCACACCCTACCCCCCCCCCCCCCCACCTCCCCCCCCCCCCCCCCCCCCTTTCTCACCAGCACTTCAATGTTTGCTGCTATGGTGATGGGGCTGATGGCCCTGAGTATTGGCTGTATGATGCCCGTGGCTCTCAGAGCCTACATCCAGCGTATCGACCTGGCCACCCTGCCACCATGTGCGTCCGCATCCGTCCGACTCTGGCAGAAGCCGAGAGCACCACCACACCCTCCCCCCCCCCCCCCCCCCCCCTTTCTCACCAGCACTCCGATGTTTGCTGCTATGGTGATGGGGCTGATGGTCTTAAGGATTGGCTGTATGATGCCTGTGGCTCCTATCATCATAACAATGAGGCCACTGCCCACAATACCACCCTGGACCTCACGCATAGTGAACTGCAGCAGCAGCAGCAGCAGCACAGCAGCAGCAGCAGCAGCAGCAGCAGCAGCACAGCAGCAGCAGCAGCAGCAGCAGCAGCAGCTCAGCAGCAGCAGCAGCAGCAGCATCGTTGCTATTGTATACAGTTGCAGCAGTGAACAGCGATGCCAGCATAACATTCTGATGGCAGCAGCAGCCAACAGCATGTGCACCAAGCCCTCACTGCCGAGCATTGTCCTACCCCCAAGGTACCCACCCACCCAACCGCCGACCCACCAGAATCGTTCGTGGTCGTTGGCAAAAGACGGTGAACATCTCTTGCAAGACATCAATCCCCCTCTGCCATGTCCACAGACACAACCAACGTGGCTCATAGCCTAGTACCCCCCCCCCCCCCCCCCGCCCCCAAACCCCACCCACCAGGAATCGTTCGTGGTCGTTGGCGAAAGACTGTGTGGCCTTGATCTGACCGGCAATCGCCAGCACAGGGCTGATGTAGCAAAGCTGCCACCCTGCACAATGGGCAGCCTGGCCAAATGGATGCCAGCAGCAGCAGCAGCAGCAGCAGCAGCAGCAGCAGTAGGTGAGCAGCGCTCATGCCGCAACACCAGCCATCAGCAGCTGGCGTGAGCATACTGGAAAATAAAGCAGCAGCGCCAGCACAGCAGATGCACATGCTTTGGGTGTGCCGAGACAAGAGAAAGGGGGGCCCCTGCATCCCATGTCCCCGCGCCCCTCTGCGGCCAGGATCACTCCGTACATGGGCTCGACCTTTGGGCCATGGTTCGAGATCACAGAACTTTTTCAGACTCAGTCTAATCCACTATACCCCCGGGCTGAAACCACGCCCCCTGCCCCTACGGTCTCCCTCACCTGTCGCCGATCAAGGTCTGCAGCAGTGTGATGATGCCAGAGGCAAAGATATGGTGCAGATGACGTTGGCAAGGTCTGAGGCAGCAGCAG
>VIIQ02000068.1:0-474397 GCA_007449985.2 Desmodesmus armatus | reverse complement strand
GAGCTGCCGAGGGCCGCTGGCATGCCGCATATGGCAGTGATGATGACAGCTACAGTGACAGTGATGATGATGAGTACTTGGGAGGGGCTTACAGCTACTACAGCCAGGGCAGCGCGGGCACTAGGCAGACGCGGCAGTGGGAGTGGCAGCAAGAGCAGCCGGACTGGCAGTGGTGGACTGCAGAGCAGGAGCGGTGAGCCGCATGCGCTTGGAAAAAGGGGCCCTTGCAGCAGCTTGCTTCCCAGTGTCAGGACCCAGCATGCCTACACCTTGGGTTTATGTGATGTTTGCCAGCCTTGCAAGATAGAAGCATTGCAGTGTTCCGTCAAACAGGGTCTGATAGATCCAGTGCTAGAGTCAAATCAAATCAAATCAAAGTTTCACCTGTAGCTATGCTAGTAGTGTCCTCAGTGCCACTCTGAGGTGTGTGTCAAAACGCAACCAAAGGATGCTTCTGCACTCACAGCTGACAGGAGTCGGCAGTGCAGCTGTGACACACTGGGGACTCCTTCACAGGGTCAACAGACTGTTGTTGATGCGAAAACATGCGCACGTGGTGTCTGCATTATGTGGCCAGCACAACAGGGGTGCACCCACTTGTGTATTCTTGTGGTGTACATGCAGGGAGTGGTTCCAGCAGGCTTGGCAGAATGGGAACAGCGGCTCGCAGCAACGGCAGCAGCACAAGGGCCATCACCAGGCATGGTGGGAAAGGTTCCAGCAGCAGCGGCAGCAGGCACACCACCAGCACCACCAACAACAGCAGCAGCAGCAGCAGAGACAGCATCAGTGGCAGCGCTGGGGGTACAGTAGCAGCAGCAGCAATAGTGGCAGCAGTACTGCAGGATCTGGCAGCCACTGGCAGCAGTCGATAGCCTCACACACTCCAGGTGAGCAGTCTGGCTGGTGGCGTTTTGGCAGGAAAATGCTGGGCAAGGCTGGCCCATGCTTTGACACGAGCCGTGTCTTGCTTCAGCTGACTCCATGTCCTTGACTCATGTGTCTGTTGTGCAGCTGCATTGCAGCCACATACATATGACTCTGACACACCTTGGTGCTTTTTGGTTGTGCTGTGCAGCCATCTTGCAGCACATGACAGCCTGGGCCTGCCGCCCAGCACTCAACTGCAGAGGCAGCAACTGAAGGCTGCCTTTCACAAAGCAGCTATGCAGGTGAGGTGGTGCCCTCGCTGTGTTTTTCTTCAATCAGTTTGTCCACCGCACGAGGATTAGCACAAGGCTCACAAGGGGTGGCAGCCAGTTGCTGAGGAGGTGTGTGCGGTTTTTGATGGTTTTGTTCTGCACCCATAGGCCCAAGGTTTGAAAAGCCCCTCACTACTTGTTGTCGCGTTGTTGCTGCAGTGGCACCCAGACAAGCACCCGGAGGCATCAGCCAAGGCAGCGCTGAAGACACAAGTTCAAGCAGGCCAAGGGCTGTACGAAGTCTTGGTGCAGCATGCCACAGCCTGAGCTGCTGCGTGGTATGAGCTGGACCGCCTGTTGCACTATCTGCCCGTGCGCAGCAAATTGGCTGGGCCCTCGCGCAAGGAGCCTGCCCTGAACAGCGCGCATGCGCTTGTTTCTTGGTGTCCTCATTCTTCTTGGTCAACAGGAAAAAGTCAGCACCCTGCGAGGCTGCCACTGGCATCTGCCGAGCCATTCCGTCCGTGCAGTGCGCCACAAACACCGCAACTGCCCTTGCGGTACATTTACATCCAGGATACAAACTATGTACAAGACTCTGCCTGCTGCCCACTACTAGAACTTGTAAGCGTCTTCTCGTTTCGTCCGTTTCACTTGCCGGGCCCCTTGATGACTTGGATTATGCTGATGCCCATGATGCCCATCATCATGTACAAGAAAATGTTGAACTGGTAGATGTACCGTAGCCCTCTGAGGTACATGACTGCGGCCAGACAGCAACATGCCTAGTAAGTGTGCGCGCTGTGAGTGTGTGTGGCTGCCGCACTTGGCACAAGGCACTGCAGCCGTGACGGCCTGCTATGCGTAAAGGCCTAACCATACAGCACGCACGCCAGGATCCCTAAGAGCAGACACCACTGCGCCCTGCTTGTAATGCCGTGCAGCATGCCGAGCTCTCACCTGACTGCCAAAGATCCCAAATATCATGGAGCTGTTTGCGTATGCTGAGAAGGCACTGGCACAGAACTGTATGACCGCACAGCTCATGGCCAGATGAGGGCAGTGTGACCAGGAAGCTGCTCATGAGGGTGGCACCAACACGGATGGGGTACAAGCTGACGATGAGGAAGTTGAGCCCAAGCAAGAAGTTCCCTTGATAGCCACAACTGCACACACAACACGCATGTTGTTATCAGCTGCACTCCCCACGGTCACAAGGAGTGCTGACGGCTTTCTTAACGCCTGCATGCCTTGTACTAGGCGATCGGCTGCCGTTGCGCATACAGACTCTGTGCGTGCTTCTCAGTGCCACAAGCGAGCTGCCTAATAATTGCCACCAACAGGCCACCCACCCATGAGGTATGCACAGAAGGCTCCAAAGGCGGCCACACCAAACAATGGGAACACGCCATCCAGCTTGATGAAGACGTCGTGAGGAGGGGGTGGATGGGCACTGGGGGCAGCATGTAGATGATGATGTGCGCTAGCCAACAGCCAGACACAGCAATACCAATTACACCCAGCGCGCCGGTCCCAATGTACCCCAGTTGGTACATCACCCAGCGCACTTCACCATCTTGGCCCTGCAAGGCGCGACCACCACACAAGCAGCACAGGCGGGAGTTGTCAAGTCTCGAATGTTTAGTTGAATTCGCTCCCACCATACTGGCAGCACCACCAAAATTGTTGACATGACTTCAGCCCAGCCAACAGATAATCCATGAAGGCTTGCTGTGACCAGAGTGTTCCTGTTGTTTGACACACTATCTGGCACCCGGCGTACCACTGGCGCCCTGGCACCCGCCGTTGAAGTATGACGTAGGGGCCTGGTGCTTACCTGTGGGAACACGCTGTCAAGGACCTGCTCGTCCTCTTCCAGCTGCAGCAGCTCGCGCTGGAGACGCTTGAAATTTGAGCGCCAGTGGCGTGTGCGGCCGCCCTCCTGTCTTGCCGCTTGAGCATGTCAGCCATAGACTGGCAGAACCAGCGCATGCAACGCCACGCAGGTCAACAGTGAGCTTAGCAGCGGCATTAGCAGCTTGGTATCACACCAAACAGTTTGCACAGCAGCACACATCCGTTGAATCACCAGCCAGCTACATAGGAATGGAAACATGTGCACACCGGCTGCTGCCATGTCACAGGCACAGCAGCCTCTGCATGCCTGGCTGAACACTGTGCGCCTGTTTGCAGCAGCTCACCTTTATCTCTTTGGCGCGTTGTGCAAGGCCCCTGGCTCGCTCAATGTACTCGCTCTTGGTTATGACCGACTTTGGTCGCCGTATGTACTGGAAGATCCAATCAATGGGGGCAGAAAAGATGCCCCAGCCAGCAAACACCAAGAACAGGATCCACCCTGCACAAACACAGGCTGGCTTAGTCTGCTGCCAAGGTTACTGCGCGTCACTGCTGCAGTCTGCTTGCGAGAGGCCATGTTGTCCTGCACACTGTCTCGTCAAGATGTGATCCAGCGCCCATACTGCCGGCTGTCAGGACAGGCTGTCCTGAGGCGCCTGCAGCCCCATGTGCTGGGCGCCGAGTCCACTTGCGTTAACCTGAACGCTGCTACCGTAGTGACTGCTGCTACTGCCATGGCAGTTGCAGGCAACAGGGCGCCCCTCATGCGACAGCAGCTGCTGCACTCACCCATGACAGACTGTATGGCCATGATGTACACCACAAAGGACACTCGCGCTACCCATAGCTTGCCAGTGAACACAGTGCCCCATGCATCACACTGCAACAACAAACACACAGGGGTGACAGGAGTCAGCACGATGTTTTGCAATATATACTGCAGCAGGCCGATTACTGCCACTGGTGCTGACTTCAGTCACTGCTGACTGAAGCGAGCACAGTATGGAGGGTAAGCAAGGGATCCTGAATCCCTTGCAAACACAGCGCTAAGGTCAACACAGGTGCTGGCTGCATGCATTTGCAAAGGGGTTTGCTGGTGTTTGCTGCAAAGTCATGTGACTCTCCCGTGCCATGTCTGGCCAGACTGCAGTGGTGACTGCAACAGCAGTGGCCTCAACCCCTGAAGTGCTGCAAACTATCTCCTGCAGTCTGGACTGTGCTGGGGTCGTGTGCGGCACAGGGACTGGGGCGTTGCTCCTGCTTGCAGCTTCAACCAGTGCATTGTGGCTCACCATGGTGTCCCGAACTGCTGTGGTGCTCTCGAACAAAGCCTGGCCTGGCTTGACGCATGTGGTTGCAAGGCTGGTCAGATTGCCCATTTCCCCGATGGGATACAGGCCTGACACCAGCTCCTGTGTGGGATACTCCACATAGCCAGCCAGTCCTGCAGATGGCAAAAGCACACCAGCCTCGCATGCTCACGGCACCGCACACTTTGCTGTTGCTACTCTAGATTGCCATAATCCGCGACTGTGCTGACTGAGTGCATGCAAGCTGCTGTCCAGCCTCATGAGCTCAACTCCTGCTGTCTGCAGGGTGCTGTGCTTCCAACCTGCCAAGCTCTAGAAGGGCTATACCTTACCGTAAGCACAACCAATCGCGAGCCCAAGCACCACTGCCATGGCAAATGTCCATAGGACGGCGCTCTTGATTCGCAAGCCACATGAGCTGCGTAGCACAAGGGGCAGTCAGTGGGCTGTATATGTGCACCACTTCTTGTGTGATGAATTGCTTTGTGCCAACACTCACTAGTCACTGTCCCCCTCGTAGAAGAATAGGGTGAATGGTATGAAGAAGAAGGTCATCACCAGGTTGGTGATGAACACTGCTTGCCACAGCTGCTGCATGGGCAGCGCAAACTGGCATGCTGTCTCCGTAACGCTCGCACTACATGCTGCTCTATTGGCTACGTCAAGTGGAAACAATAAGACCGTCGCCATGGCCAGCCACAGGCCAAAGACCACCACGATTTTGGGGAACCAGGCTTGGCTGACATCATCAGGGTGCTGGTAGTGCACAAGCACGTAGATGTTGACAGCAAGCAGCACCAGGGACAGTGCAACCGTGAGGAAAATCAAGAACCAGTTGAACCCCTCTGATAATGCCATGCTGATGGATGTTGGATTAGTGATGGTGTGTGCCGCTGCTGCTGCTCATGGTTCAGCCAGTCATGAGAGGCATGCTGGGGCCTTGTAAGATGTGAATGAGCTGAAAAGGGGGAGATGTCTGATTAGAACAGAACATAAATCAGTCAAGCTGGAGATGAGTGGTTTCGTAGCTGGCCTGTCATATGTGTTTGACCCGGTCAACGATCTAATGAAAACCACAGTTGGGATGTCTCTCCGCCCAACCATGCTTCTCCTCGTTTCGTTGCCTGGTTGGTGTGACTTCTCGGTATCACTGCTGCTCGCAAATGGCTGGATGTTGCCTGCAAGCCTCCAGCCTGATCTGTTGTCCTGCAGCCCTTACATCAACCAATCCACTTACTTATTTGGATGCTATCACTCGCATCACACATAACCTCTGTCACACCTCTGCTTGACAACACAGCCCGGGTGCAGGCCAAACTCTCTGGCACAAACTTACTGATCCACAGTGCAATCAGCAGCTGAGCTGGTTGAGCGGCCCAGAGATGATGCAATAGCAAGGAATCAACCCAATTGCTGTATGTGAATAGGGAATGCCGATAGGCACATCAAACACAGCAGATGATCAAGCTGGGCAGCAGCCTACCGTACCGTACAAGCTGCTGGCTAGTGACAGGGGTAACAAAAGCGACCGACATCATTGCTGGACACTGTGACCCACACATGTCAACAATGTGCAACCTCACTGAGGGTTCTGTGGGCAACCAAAATATCCGCTGATGTCTCAGTCCTTGCCTGTGCATACCACTGCACAGATCAGTGCATCCGCAAACAGACAGTTCAAGGAAAGTCCCAGACACACACGGTTGTTGTTGTTGTTGTCTTTGTGCGCTCAGCAGCTGTACACGTCCAGTACAGCAGTCATCAAACATCCCCAGCAGCCTAGACAGCGTAGCACAGCTTGGTGTCAATGCTGGAGAGGCCTGCATGGACAAGGCGGCAGCAGCAGCAGCAACATGTGGTACGGTACGTTGATATTATGCCGCAGCAGCTTATAGTAGCAGCAAATAGTATGAGTGAAGCAACAGCTCCTACTATATACATGGCCTTCCTCTTGCATCCACAGGGTTCTTGCTTGCGGGGGCCTTGGCTCGCGCATGTGCATGAACAGGCTGTTCATATCAGGGGTTAGGGGTCTGTCTGCTGACTGCCTGCGCATGGACAGGCAATGAGACACTGGAGTGTGGCATGAGGCGGCCTTACCTAAAGCGAATGCCTGTAGTGCATTCATGGGGTAGCAGAAGTCAACAGCATACTCGCTGTGCTCCTTTTTGCCAAACAGCAGCACCAGGTCTGTGCCCAGCTGGTTCCGGTTGTGGTCCCAATGAACCAGCTGGAAGTTTTTCAAGCTGACCTCCCGCACGCGGCCCTTGAAGTCCAGGTAGTGCACTGCAGGGGTGCAGCATAACATAGCAAAGCACAGCAGGCAGCATCCGATACATATTAGTACAAGTCAGCGTATGCCCTGGCAGGGCCTGTCGCCCACTGCAGCTGTGTCACACAGTCATGTTGAGGCAACACACAGCGTCCTGCAAGTAGTCACGCTCCCATGTCCTGCCGCCCAACGCATCTGGTGCGCCTGCGTGTCCCACACCTGACCCATAAGCAGGCCCTACTAGTACAGTTGCATGCTCCTGCACAGGCTGCTGCTCACCTTGCTTGACTGCATCGTAGTGGGGCTTCATGGTGTGCAGCATCACTAGGTCACGCTCGTAAGCTGGCGGCAGCTGACGCTCACGTGCGGCCTCCATGCACGCCGTCAAGCTGTCAAACTGCCCGGCTGGTGGCTGGCTGCCATCCCACACCTGCACCACACAGTCATGCCATCACAACATGGGTCAGGGCAGAACACTGTATAATACTACAGGAAGGGCATGGTGTGCGTGCCACATGGTGCTACAAACACCTAAGCAAACTGGTGCACGATAATATGCACGGTCTGCAGTTGCCACGCCTACAAAGGCAAGCTGTTACCCCTGCAGCAAACAAGCTGTGTGCTTCAGCCGATCTGCGCACGTACCCTGGACTCTGGCACTGGCAGGATGGCAGTCATCGTGCGTGGTGCTGCCTGCATGTGGTTGATGGTTGGCTTGTAGTTGACTGCCAGCAGCTGTGCGTTGAAGCCTTTGTGCGTACTGCTGTCTCCGCCGCGCGCTGTCAGCAGGTACTCAGTGCCCATCATGTTGGCCTTCAGCTGCAGGACACACCCAGCACAAGGGTTGATTGACGCATGCGCAGTGTCAAACCACAGCCACACTTGCCACTGCTCTGAAGGTGGTTCCTCATCGTGACTGACACAACTTCAGCTGCCTACAGGCATGGCTATGGCTTGCATGATTGGCTGCCTTTGCATGGGGCGTGAAGGTAGGCTGCGCAGAGCGCTACCATTGCACTGCCTGCATCCCTAGGTACTGAAAGCAACAAACGATCAGCCCTCACCTTGCCAACCACCTCTGCGTCATCCCGCCGCAAAGAGCCGCTGCTGCCACCGTCCGGCTGCTGGCTGCGCGCGCTGCTGGGCGTGCTGCTGCCGCTGCTGCTGCAGCCGCTGCCGCTCAGGCCTATGACGTAGCTGCTGGTGGCGCTCTTCACACGGCGCCTGGCCACAGCCAAGCACTCGTCCGTTGCCTCCAGACGCAGCTCAAAGTGCTGCGACACCCCCAGCATGTTGCTGATGCGCTTGACGTAGCACCTGACCACGCCAGTGCTGGGCCCTGGCAGCTGCAGGGCAGCTAGCCTGTCTCCTGTGGCGAGCAGCGCCATTGCCTCCTGCTCCCACTGCGCTGTCGTGCGGGTGTAGCTGCTGGGTTGCAACCTGCAGGTGCAGAAATTTAGCAGGATCAGTGCGTATGTGGGGACAAGCAGCACACCAGCACAACTAGGATGATATGCCTTGACTGTAAGGGTGATGAACTTGCATGCATGCAAGGCTACATGCATGCTGCACGCGCGCACCTGGCTGGTGCTGTTCCCCTCCTGCGCGCCACAATGACAGGGTCACTGCTGTCACTGGCAGCCACGCCGATGCTGCTGGGTTCGCTGAATGCCTGCACTGTGGTGCTGCCCGGCTCATCACTGCGACCCGTCCTGCAGCAGCAAGCAGAACAATTTCAGACAATGCTGAAGGCTGACACAACATGTGTTGCCATTTAATCTGGCGTGACGGCCAGCCTGCTAAACGTTAGACAGGGCAGCATCTCAGCTGGCGCTCAAAGCATACAACAAGCTCTCCTGCGCAAGCCGAGACCCTCTGCAGCTGGGGCATGGCATGCATGATGCATGCAGGTTCACAGTAAGGGGGCGTGCAACTCACAGTTTGGTCTTGAGCAGGTTCAGTCCAAGTTGTGTGGTAAGGTAGTCCTCCCTGCTGGCCCTGCTGCTGCCTGTGCTGCCTGGCCTTGCGTTTCCTGCACCCCTGGGTGACGACATCATGAGGTTGTTGTGCTGGGGCACCCGGGGCACACCACCCACTGACGACGGCCTCAACCCCACACCATCTGCTGCTGTGCTGGCCCCCGGTGCACTGTCAAAGTAGGGGTTCTTGTAGGCAGCCATGCCGTTGATGGTGTTGCTGCTGTGTGGGCGCTGCTGCACAAAGCCTGCCCCTGTGACACTGCTGGCTGGGTCTATGCTGGCCAGCTCCTGCATCTCCTGCTCGAGGGCCTCTGCAGGAGTCATGCTGCGTGTAGTGCTGCCACTGCCCCCTAGGGACAGACACAGACATGCAGGATGGGCCACTGCGTTAGAGCCATGCATGCAAGGAACCAACAGCATGGTTGCGCCTGTAGCTACTGCTGCTTGTCGATGTCAAGGCTGTCGAGGTGCTGTGGTGGCGACTTCGATTTGTGCACATGCTGCCTTAGTATCCAGCACGGTGCTGACCCACAAAAGCTGCAGATCATGCTGGGTATGCATGACGTCAAGAGTTTCAGGGCCAGCACATGCAGCTAGATGCGCATGGGGATGCAGACAGGATACACTATCAGCACATCAGCACAAGGGGCTGACTAGCCTAGCAACGGTCGCCGCACCTCCAGAGCCCCCCAGTTTGCTGGGTGTCCAAGACCGTGGTGCTGGCGGCTCTGGCATGCTGTATCCACTGCTGCTGTAAGCTGGCTGAGCAGCAGCCGATCTCGCTGCTGGTGGTGTTTGAGGCCGTGCCGGTGCTGCCTCCACACGAATCTGCTGCGGGACTGCTGCTGTTGGGGGTGTAGGGACCCTTGCTGGCGCGGCTGCCAACAGCATCTGCTGTCCTGAGGGTGGCCTCTGCACATCAGGCATGGGGGTGGCCTGTTGTACCTTCAGCCTGGGGCTAGGGCTGCTGGCTGGTGACACGGACAAGGGTGGGGCTGCTGTGACCATGCCTGCCAGGTTGCCAGCACTGCCACTTGTCACACCTCCCTGCGTGATGAAGACAGAATTGTGTTGTGGTGAGTTTGTCTCCTATGTCATGGATGCACGCCCTCAAGGGGGTTGTTGAGCATGCACTGCAGTAGTACAGTGTCAGTCACCACTGGCATCACCACCCCGACAGGAGCTCACCCCAACACGAATGCGCTGACGGGAAGCATCTCCTGACGCCATGGGAAGCACTTGGTGAGACAGATGGGCCCTGGGCTATGGGGAGGCCCTGCAGCTGCTGTCCACCAGCAGCTGCAGCAGTGGCTGGCCCACTGAGCACGGCTGCTTGGTTATATCTGAAGAGACACCAAACAGATTTGAATATTGCTGTTTACAAAGGATGCAGCAAAGTCTTGGAACGGACAGGGAGGAGAACTCACTCGCGAGCAGAGACCGAACAAAGATAAGAGAGGGTGCTCGCTGGGAAGCCAGCAAACTACACCTGTGAGTTGCGTTTGAAGTGCTGGCACAACATGCGGGAGAGGCCTTGCTTGTCAGCGACAATGTCACTGTATGCTACACCCCTGTACAGTACTGTTCCAGAGTTTCATGCCCTGTTATAGTCAAGCAATACAGTTTCTCAAGCCTACTGCTTCATATACGTTCACTGCATGTTTTTGCACCCCAGTGTAACACGCCTCCAGGGGTGCCCTGAACCCCATGCAGCCCTTATAACAACCGTCCTTTACAGTGTATTGAAGCTCTCTTTTGCCCATTGACAGCTAGCAAAGCGATCAAGGGTTGGTGATGCAAGCCTGCCGGGCTGGACCAGCAAGTCTGCAGTTCTGAAGGAGCCTACACTGGGTCGTGGAGAGACAGTGCCCGGAACCGGGGAGGTAGCAAGATTTCCTGTGGAGACACTGGGAACACACAAAGATGGGAACACAGAACACAATGTAACTAGCACTGGGTCCCCCACCGCCACCCCAGGCAACGAAAGCCTAACAAAGCAACCTCACAGTACAATAGAAGGCGTCCAGACCAACGCTGTGAGTCCAGCAGCCCCTACACTGGGTCGTGGGCTGAGCAGCCAAATGAAAAAGCAATACTTTTGCGAACCAGCAGAAAGTCTACAGATCAGGACTCATCAGATGCATGACAGAGCTAGGCTTGATGGAAAAGACAGTCGCCTCAAAATTCACCAAATGTGCATCATCGAAAACCCCAAAGCAAAGCACTACAACAGCCTGGCTGCAAGTACACTGCACATAAGGTGCTGCGTGTATCAGCCATGAACAGGTAGGCGCCCACAGCGCAGTCCTGCAGAGCACAATCACACGCCCATCCATGACGCACACAAACTGGTCACAACAGCAGCAGCCTTCCCCTCTTCACCATCCCCAGTCAGTCATCATCCTCACAGTCCTCAAAGTCAGACTCCCGCATCTCCTCCTCCTCCTGCTGCAGCTGCTCTTGCAGCTCCTCCTCCTCCTGCTGCTCCCTAACATCCTCATCATCCGTGTCAACAGCTTTCGCTGCCTTCTGCTTGCCCTTGCCCTTGGGCGCTGCTGCTGCTGCTGGGCCTGCACCCCCACCCTCATCCCCAGTGTCGTCGTCATCAAGCAGCACCACAGTCTGGTGCTGCTTCTGCTTGCCGGCAGCACCAGCACCAGCTGGCGTGCGCTTGCGCTGCGGCTGCTCCTCTACTGACCCGTCATCACTGAGGTCCCCAGCACTGCCACTGTCCTGCGGCTTCGCTGCTGGCTTGCGCTGCTTGGCCTTAGCTGCTGGCTTCTGTGCTGATGCTGGCTTCTTTGCTGACGCTGGCTTCTTCTTAGGCTTGATGGGTTTGTCCTCGTCACTGTCATCAGCTGCCTCCTCTTCCTGCTCACTGTCCTGATCGCCTGCATCTTCCTCCTCCTCCTCCTCTTCACTTTCACTGCCAGCTGCCCGCCGCCGCCCCTGCTTCTTCTTGGCTGCTGCGCCCCTGCCTTTCTGCCCCCGCCCCCTGCCTGCCTCCCCCTCATCCGACCCCAGCTCAACATCACTGCCTTCACTGCCGGATTCACTGTCCTGGTCGTCATCTGAGGGCTCCTCATCATCGTCGTCGCTGCCTGCAATCTCGTCAAATGCCTTGGGCTTCAGGATGCTCCTGCGGGCAGCAGCAGGACGGCACATGCTCAACCACACACAGCCACCTGTCGATATCCAAGCTGCTGCTGGGGAGCTGACTACTCCTGCACATACTCCAGTGACACTCCGCTGCAGCTGCCTCAGGGCTGTTTTGTACAGAATCCTAGACTGGCATGGGTGCACTAGAAAGGACATGTGCACAGCCGATTGACAGCAGATTGAGCGCATACGGCAGCACTTCAGCAACACAAACTATTAGCACAGTCCAGCTCTGCTCAGCAATACCCAGCAGAACAGAACCACCCATGCCTCACTTGTAGTCCACGCGTGCAGCTGCCCGCCGCCTGCTGCCGCGGCCGCTGTCCTCCTCTATGATGTTTGACAGGTCGATGCCCTCCAGGTCCCGCTGGCGCTCCAGCTCAGCCTTCACTCGGCCTATGGCACGGGCATCTGAGCCCTCAGACAGGCCTTGGTCAGACAGCAGCTGCCGCAGAGCGGCTTTGAGGGAGGTGGGGTCCTTGTTCTGCGCAACAGCAGGAGCATGGCGGCATCACAAGGCGTGGAGGGATGACACTGTGGGCATGCATGCACACATGCTGGTGCTCTCGGCAAGTTACCCAGGCGACGGCGGTGTGGACCCTCTGTGAAGGCACTGGCACCAACAGGGTTTGCCATGCTGCAGGATACCTACCCATGCCTTCCTGCTGCGCAGGACTTGACGTGCTGAGTTGCTGAGGGGCAGTATGGTGCGCATAGGCATCAACATACCCAGACACCTCCTGCTGGGTTGGCTGCAGGCATGTATGGCTGCACTGAACAGACGGCTTGCGCCCTATGTGCTGGCTGCACAAGCTGAAGATGAGGGCCATCCTACCTTGACGTAGATGTTGGGAGTGATCTTGATGCCAGCAGCCCTGCAGATTGACTGCAGCTTCTTGACCTTGGGGTCTGCTGATGCTGCTGGGTGGCTGCTGGCTGCCTTGCCGCGGCCTTTCGGCTTTGCACCCTCAGACTCCTCGTCAGAGCCTCCTGCTGACTCCTCCTGATCACCCTCACTGTCGCTGGCTGCTGCCGCCTTGCGCTTCTGCACCTGCAGGACCGGCAGTTGACAACAGCAGGGCAAGCTTGCTGCCAGGCCTGCAGGACCTCCACTTTGTGGTGCAGAGCACCATCAGGCATGCCCAATCAACTGTGTATCTGCCACAGTCTCAAACTGCCTGACAACAGTTGGCTGGTGTGCTGGCTCGCACCCTTACCTTTGCTGCTGGCTTTGCTGCAGCAGCTTTCACTGTGCTGGGCTTCTTGGCTGGCTGAGTTGGTGCATCATTCTCGTCTGCAGGGCGCTTCTTGCCAGCGGCTGGCTTCTTGGCCGGCGTTGCTTCGGCTTCAGCACCCAGGACATACTGCACATGCAATAGACAGCTTGTTTGTTCACGGTCACTCCATGATGGCCACCCGTCACAGCCGCGATGCAATGGATTGTGGACTTGTGGGTCTTCAGTTGCAGGCCGAGTGATGCAGCTGGCAATCAGGTTCATTGCTGCTGCTGAGGAACTTGTCACAAACTACCAGACGCAGCTGTTCACAGTTGGCCCTTGTCTGACACCAGGATGCATGGGGTGTAATTTCAAAAATATTCAAACGCTGCCGATGGTGCAGTGCATGCTGGCGCAACATGTGCCTGACACACCTGATCAATCAGCTCTCCAATCACATCCTTTTCAGCATCTAGTTGCTTCTTTTCCAGGGCTAGATCCTTCTCCAGCAGCCGCCTAACAGCCTTCAAGCTGAGGGTCCTGCACAGCAGAGCAGACCACAGGTTGTCAGTTCCCGCCTTGCCTCCTGCTGAGGCTTCAGCCCTGCCAGACGGCCTGGGTGCACTCACTCCTTGTCTGCACGAAACTGTGCAGCCCTCTTTTTCACAGCTGCCTCGAGTTTTGCCCTGCTGGCCATGTGGGCGTGCTGTTGTTCTGTTGTTAGTAGCTATGCAAAGGCAGCAAACATCCAGTACACAGCAGCGCTCAGAGACGATCTCAAAAGTTTTGCATCTTTCGAATGAAAAATGAATTGTGTCAAACTGTTCGATGGCTGTAAAACCATGGGTCCTAGGTAATGACAGGTTGTGACAGATCAAGGTGCTGCAAGCAAAAGTTCAGATGCGGTATAGGGCATGAAGCAGTCATGAGGTGTTTGGTGCACTCTTTCAACGCCCTCAACAGGAGGGCCCTTGCCAAGACAGGAAGTCAGCACCGACAGAAGATCACCGCCATGTCAGCAGCAGCCACGCAGCGCCATGCCACCACACAGGTGTCCGAGTTTGCTCAGAGGCAGTTGGACGAGGGTGTGATAGATATGGCAGCCGGACAGGTGAGCTTTGGACGTTCAACTCAACCCCTAGCCTGGCGCATTGGTGGGTGGGGCACGCTGTGCGCACATTGCAGCTTCTTCAGATGGGGTCCGTCCCCTGCCTCAGGCTGACCTGCCGTTACACAATTCATTTGAATGCCTTTGCAGCCTGGACCAGACCTGCTGCCCCTCCAGCATATTGCAGCAGCTGCTGCTGACCGCTTGACTGGTGCCAAGGCAGACCCATTCATCCTGCAGGTAATTACCCCGTGCATCAACAAACTGTGCCCAGCCTTGCTGCAGGGCGCTTTTTATACAGTATCACACACAGCAACAGCCGCGCTCAAGGATTGCAGGCACACAAGCTGAAAATCATTGCGGCAGCACTGGCAACGAGGCTTCACAGTGACAGCTCAAGCAGAACCTATGTGGGTGTGTGTCAGCAGGCTGTTTTGGTGGTGTTTGTATGTCGCAGTATGGCCCTGAGCAAGGCTACACGTCGTTCAGGCGCTGCCTAGCAGATTTCCTGTCCATGGAAACTGGACACCCTGTTGATGCAGAGGAATTACTCATCACAGCAGGTGGGCACCCTGCAAGCAACTACCATTGTTCCTTCTAATGTTCATGTCATGACGGTTGAAGCGCAGCGGGTGGCTGGGCAACGCTGCAATCACCAGACCTGTACGATTGGCAAAGCCAATCGGCTGTAGGTGCTGGAAGTTGCAGGCTCAACGCAAGTTGTGTGCAAGTGCCACTCACCCTCAACAACTGCACAAGGCAGCATCATACTCCTTGGTGCAGGCCTCCTGGTTGTTGCAACATGCAGTTGCACTGCTCTTGCATGTCCTGCGCAGGTGTTAGTCACGGCCTGGACCTGGCTTGCCGTCACCTGGCATCACCTGGAGACCACATGATAGTGGAGCAGCCCACCTACTTCCTGGCCGGCAGCATCCTGAAGCAATCAGGACTGCAGCCTGTAAGTCACTCAGGCACACTCTCACGGATCATGGCGGCCACTCCTGTGGGTTTGCGCATTCTTAGCCCTGCCACCCAGTCAGCCAGCCTGCCAGCCTCCTGCTGGGGGGGGGGTCCATCTGGCACTTGTCTGGTTTGCTGTGCGTCAGCCACACGCAGGGGTCGCTAGTGAGGTGCCAGGTCTGCTCAGTGATTTGATGTGATGCCTGTTATGTTGACTTGCTGTGCAGGTGCCTGTCCTCACAGGGCCCCAAGGTCTTGATGTCGATGGCCTGCAGACTTTGCTAGAACAGCCTGGCGCCCCCAGGTAAGGGGGCAATATGGCAGGGTGTGACAGCTATCTTGAAGAATGCTCTGCAGGCTGCCAGCAGCATGCATGCTGCTGCAGATATATGCGCATGCATACGCAGAGAACGCATGGTGCTCTGTTCCGCTGCAGCTGCCATGCCCAGGCAAACACAGATTGTCCACCGTGGATCAATGACACCCAGACGGGCGCAAGGCCGATTGCATTTGTGGCATGTGCTGTAATCGCAGGCCCAAGCTGTGCTACAGCATACCCATCCACAACAACCCCACCGGAGCGACCATCCCTCTCAAGCAGCGCATCAAGCTGCTACAGCTAGCCCACCAGTACGGCTTCCTGGTGGTGGCGGATGAAGTGTACCAGTGCCTGACATTCCCAGACTCCCCTGTACCCCCAGAGCCCCCCATGCGGGCTGTCGAGCGCAGCATGTTTGACCAGGGCCTTCTGAGCAGCAGCAGAGCGCCCGGCAGCCAGCCAGCCGCGCAGGACAGCCAACCCAGCACCAACGGCACCAGCACGCCGTATGACAGCAGGGTTGTGTCTTTGGGCAGCTTCAGTAAGATCATGTGTCCAGGGCTACGGCTTGGCTGGGTTGATGCTGCGCCAAGCCTGCTGCAGCGGTTGCGGCAGGACGGGGTCTTGGGCAGTGGCGGGTCCATCGCGCCGCTGGCTTCAGGCATTGCGCATAGCTGCATCGAGCTTGGGCTGCTGCAGCAGCACCTGCATGGCACTGTGAGGCCGGCCCTCCAGCGCAACTGCGCTGCGCTGTGTGAGGCGCTGCAGCAGGAGCTGCCTGCAGGGTGTCAGTTTACGCAGCCGGTTGGCGGCTACTTTGTGTGGGTGCAGCTGCCTGATGAGGTGTGCGTCAGCTCGGCAGGATGGGTTGGGGGTGATTGATGTGTGGCCGTGTATGATTGAGCTGGATGCGTTCCCACACAGCATGTCTTCCCCTGCCTTTGCATTTGCTTGGATATACCAGCCTGCATCATTACTATCGTTGTGGGTTGATCCCCTGTCACAAATTGGTCAGGCATTGACTGTGCTGCCGCCTGTTTGTCTTTTGCGTTGCAGGTGTGTTCGCAAGAGCTGCTGTCTTTTGCAGCCGAGAGGTTTGAAGTGAAGTTCACCCCAGGACGTGTGTGTGATGGCCAGGCACATATGCTGAGGCTGTCGTTTGCCTTTTACAACCCACAGGAGCTACGAGAGGGAGCTCAGCGGCTTGGTGCCGCTGTACGCTCCTACCTCCAGCAACTGCCATGAGCACAATCTGGGCGATGCAAGGCGTCAGACGGACGCTGAATAGTTGTTGCATGTGGCCATATGCAAGTTCAGACCTGGTTGTTGACTCGTTGCTGGCGGGATTCCATAGCAACCCCTTTTTGAGTTTGCTT
Source organism: Desmodesmus armatus (assembly GCA_007449985.2). NCBI lineage: Eukaryota > Viridiplantae > Chlorophyta > Chlorophyceae > Sphaeropleales > Scenedesmaceae > Desmodesmus > Desmodesmus armatus. The sequence continues at coordinate 457,698 of VIIQ02000068.1, read as the reverse complement.
GCAGCGCACTTGTTCAGTGGACTGCACAACCACAAGTCACCTCTTGGGGCCAGGGCTTGCTGCCTCACAGCTTAAGCAGTGCTTGAGCAGTGCACAACCACATGCATGCATGCTGCGCTGTTTCAGGTGGCTGCTTGTGACGGGCTTGCACTTCAGCGTCGCACGGGGGCCATGCCTGCCAGCAGCACAAGGTCCAGGGAAGCATCAAGGGAGGCTGGGGTGATCGCTGTGTGCTGCGTTTTCTTGATGCTGTGGACTGGGAGTGTTGGTGCTGCGGGCTCTGGGTCTGCCAGTGGCATCGGTGAGCTGCTGACCTGCTGTGTCAAGGCGCGCTGCTGCTGTGTGCTTGCTGCCGCTGGTGCTGCTTCTGGGTGCTGTTCCAGATGCTGTTCGCCTGCAAGGTCTGCTCCGTTGCACAGCAGAATGTCAAAGCTGCTGGGAGTCTGGTTGTTGCGGGTCTGGTTGCTGCTGCGGTGTTGTTTGAGTTTGGGATGACAGATCTCGTTGTCCTGGGTCTCCGGTCGTCTCCGTTTGGGGGCTGTTGCAGCTTTGCCGACGTCTCGTACGGGCCTGTTCTTGTTCTTGCTGGCATCCAGCAGCTTCTTCTTGCCCCCCAGCCAAGCATCGTGAAGGGACCGCTCGACGCGTCCGGCGGGAATGGATGCTACTGGTTCCAACCGACCGTGGAAAACAATAAAGAATTCTCTGGTGTTTAAGATGGATTCTCTGGCAATAAAGCGGCCTTGTCGCAAGGAAAGTGGTACAGCAAGTTCAAACATGCACTACAGTTGACTCTGCAATTTACACAGATTCTCTGATTCTGACAGCAAACCAAACATCTGAACTGGTGGATATGCAGTCTGCTTGGTGCAAGGCCACAGTGCCGGAATCCCTCACAGTACTAGGAGTGGAAAGGCAACTTTAAGGGTTGCAGATGCAAGAAGAAGGGGTTGGGCATCCAGCCGCCACAGACTCCACACAGGTGTATGCTGTACGGCCATGTCAGTATGCTGCTCAACATGATCGACTTGATTGCTCAGGGTCAACATGCCGCTGCTGTGCTGCATGTTCGACAAGAGAACGTTGTCTTGTCAAGATGCGAAGCATCGCCAACTACACACCGGCACGTCAGTGCATCCCAGCAGCGGCTTCACACTCCTCAGGTTACATAAGTCGAACATGATGACCAGCCATACAATACAAACAAGCACATCAGCATTGAAGCTGTGATACACCACATGTTGATACGCGTACTCAAAACCCTCACACATATCCATACAGACAGGGATTGGGCTGGGGCGCTGACAAGCTGGTCGTGCTTCATGTCCAGCCCAACTCAGTCATCCCACCTGCCGGCTGGCGAACAGTACACTGCATGCACCACTCAGACACCAGCCAGCCATGACCAAATGAAGTGCAGGGTCGAGCCAGCCTCGAAGCAAGCAGCAACCACCCAAAGCGCATGACGTGCATGCCGCCTGCAACCACCACAGTGACAACGCTGCCACTCACAGTGCCAGAGGCACCTGGCGTGTGGGCAGTGCACGCCTGAACACGGCTCCGTCATCATCATCCCCACCCGCTGCACTCAGCCCGTACTTGCCAGGGGAGCCATACACCCCGCTGCGCCTGCCATCCACCCCGTCACGGTTGAAGGGTGCTGAAATGTACTCACTGCGGCTCGCAGGCTTCACACTGGTGCCGCTGCCAAAGAAGGGGTCAAAGCCGCCGTCCAGCAGCACACTGCCGCCACGCTGGGCGGATGCGCCCTTGCGCCCATGCCCTGACACGGTGTGCCACTCATCATCATCGTCAGCCGCACCACTGCCCCTGCTGGCCAGGCTGTTGCTGAAGCCCCTGTCGGCCCCGCTGCGAGCTGTGCTGCTGTGGTTTAGTCCCAGCTCTGCTGCAGCATCCACCAGTGCAGGGTCCAGCCCGCGCTCCTTCAGGACCTCCTCCCTGAGGCACACGCACACAGAGCAGCAGCATGATCAGACAATCACACCTGTAGTTGTGTAGCTGCAGCAGTGCCAGCAGACGGCTGACATGCATGGGGAGCAAGTACACAGCAGGCTAGCTAAAGACCAGCACTTGCCAGCGGGGACAAGGTGCTGCTCAAGGTAGTGGTGGCGGTGCCGGTGGTGCTCCAATCACAACTGTCTGGGAAGCAAGCAGACACTACATTCGGGGCAGGAGGTGCAGCAGTTTGAAGCTGGCCAACTGTCCTCCAACCATTGCATCCAGGCCTCATCGGGGTGTGAACTGCTGGGAGCTGCGCCCTACCTGGGCTTTGCGTTGCCAAACACCGAGGGCTTGCGCGCTCCTGCTGCGCCGGTGCCAGAGCTGCTGTCACCCAGGCTGGAGCCTCGTGGCAGCAGGTGCAGGCGGGGCCTGCTGCCACTCAGGCTGCTGGCTGCACTGCCGGAGCCGTTGTCAACAGGTGCGTCGCCGCTGTCGCTGCTGGTGCTGGAGAAGTTGCCGCTGCGCCAGCTGGCATCCTGGATGGGAACAGAGCGGGGCTTCAGCATCAGCTTGGGCCTTCCAACAGATGCAGATGGCGGCTTCACCAGCACTGCATCAGTTGGGGAGCTGGTGCTGCTGTCTGTGCCGGAAGCCACCCCTGCGGGGATGTCGACCGACATTCCGCGCGCAGGAGGCTTGCTGCCAGGCAGGAACTGAGTGCTGCCAGCACGGCCCAGGCTGTCAGCACTGCTGAGTGCACCACTGCCGCCACCAGCCAGCAGGCTGGACTTTGCCAGGGCTGCACTGGCCATCGCCCGCTGTGCCAGTCTCTCTGCAAACTCGTTCTTGGGGGCCACCGGTGCTGCGGGCTCCTCTGCTGCTGGCTCTGGCCTTGCCGCAGCAAAGGGGGTGGTCTTCCTGGCGGCTGTAGCGTCGACTGCACCGCAGCTGGCTGAGCGTGCTGTGGATGCTGCTGCATGCACCCCGGATGCTGGTGCCAGGGCCTCTGCGCGGCCACCCACCACTGGTGCCGTTGCTGCAGGCCTGCTGTTGTAGGCCACTGACACACCATCGCTGGCTGGCACGTGTGCCACCACTGGCTGTCCTCCGATCTGCACCTGCTGGGGTGGTGCCTGGCGTGGGGGAGGAGGGGGTGGAGGAGGGGCACCATACAGCGGAGGAGGTGCACCATAGCCTGCTCCACCACCATGCATAGGGTGTCCAACGAGCGGGGGCCCATAGCCTGCGTACCCACTCCCCCTGGGGCCTGCTCCCTGCGGCAGGCCGCCAGAGCCGTCCCGTCCAATTGATGCCCTTGCTGCTGCATCTGGTGGCACCCCGTAAGCACCGGGGTGCTGGGGAGGTGCACCATAGCCACCTGCTGCACCATAGGCGGCTGGAGGTGGGTGCCCATAGCCAGGGCCTGCAGTGTGGCTGCCGTAAGTGCCCCCAGGGAGCACAGGTGGGCCCATGGGAGCTGCGCTGTGAGGCCCTCCAGCAGGAGGCATGCCTGCAGGGCCCCTGTAGGTGCCTGAGGGCTCATAGCCATGCTGGCCTGGCCTGTCATAGGAGCTGGGGCCACGAGGCGGGACCCCCTGCCTGCGCGCGTAGTAGCTGTCGCTGCCTGAGCTGTGGTGGTAAGGTCCCCCTGAGCCGTGTGGCCTGTGATAGTCCACGTCACCTACTGGGGTCCCGTCACTACTGCCATAGCTGCCGTGCTCTGCGAAGCGCCCCTCCTTGCTGCTGGGGCCATAGCGCTGAGGGCAGGCCTTGCCACTGTCTAGGGTGCAGCTCTGTGCTAGCCTGAGGTGCAGCCCCTGGTCATCATCACTGCATGGATAGAAGCCAGTGCACAGACAGGACAAAAGGGAGCATATGAGCCCAAACAAGTTCTCGAGGCAAAGGTTAAAAAGCAAACTTGCACTGGGTCCTTTGACTAGCCAAAACACTCTGACCGGCAGTCAGGACGCAGGATGATGCCTGAGGTGCAGTCCCTGGCCATGCGCTTGTTGACCCTGACACCCGCATGCTTCATCGCACCTGTCACGGCGAGGGCGCACAGGCAGGTTGTTATACGTCCCGGGTGGTCCATTGGTCCTGAAAAACTCTTGCAAGCTGACGGTCTTCTTGCTCATGTCCAGGTCAAGACAGGCCTGCACACGTCAACAGCAGGGGCAGCACGGGCAGCAAAGCAGCGAAGGGCAGAGCAGGACAAGAGTACAAGACAGCAACAAAACAAAAACAGTAAGGTAAACTGATTCATCTCATGTCAAGGCTCTGCAGGTGTCAAATGATGACCATGTGCAGCATGCATCAGAATGCAAGTGCTGAACACACTGGCCCCTGCCGTGGCTGCCTTCACAGTGCCGATGGTCAGCATCAAAACGCATCCACACCCACTGTGCCAACACAGCAGTGTGCTGACCGTGCTGACGTGCACAGGAACAAGGAAGGGAAGGCATGACATCAGCCATCTGGTGAATGGACTTGGTCAAGCCACTTGGGCTGCAGGCCCGCCACGCATGAATCCCAACTGTTATTTATACAGCGTCGAAAGCGTCCCCTTCGCCCTACTCCCCCACGAGGTACCTCGCACCCACCTTTTTCTTTCAGGGAGGACGTGGCTGCCTCCTCTAACTGTTGGAACTACTTCGGCATATGGTGTGTCAACGGGTGCTGGCGCTCCAAGTGCGATTGCGTGCCACGAGGGTTTGAGCGCTGATCTGATTCAAAATTGTTGTATTTAGGCTGATCCTGTCCATAGTTGGCTGTGTCTATCGGAACTGAAACGAACGAACCAAAGCAGGGGGTTAGACCTTCGCTATGGCCCAGATATGCAACCCCGTGGCCACCTGGCTTTACAGTCCCCCCCCCCCCTGAATGCAGCAGGTTTGGCGTGGCAAGACACTCCTATGTTATCTTTACAAAAAGCTTCCCTCATGTTGCCCATTCAGCAACATACAAGGGCTTTGGCATGACACAAACCTGTCTGAAAGTCCCTGTCTGTGGCGGGAAACCTCAATGCAGGGAGCAAGTGAAGCAGTGCTTTGCTGGGCTGTCAGCAGCCTCAACATTGGAAAACAGATATCATGTGACACTCTGTCACAGGGGCATGCATGGATGCATGCACAGCCAGCCTCAAAGAGCGCCTGCTTGCCAGGTGCTGCGCCTCACATGCAACAGGCCAACGGTCCCTGCACAGCTGCAACCTGCATCATGTCAGCAGCAACACCACACGGGCCGGGACTCCTGCCAAAGCGCCTACTGATGGTTGACGTAAGCAGCAACCGGATGGTTCCTGCTGAGTGACCAGCAAAAGGGGGAGCAACAAGCACCCCTGGCAGCAATCTGACTGCGTCAATACTCTGCTGCGCCATAGTAGCACAATATAAACGGCAGCAGCAGCAATCCTCGCTGCGCAACCCGCTCACAGTCCAAAAATGAACTCGCTAACTTTCTGGTGCCAGGTGGCTCGCCGCGGCAGCACCTGCGCCGCCGGCAGTTCCACCCTGTAGGGACGTGCTGGCCCTGCTGCCGCCCTGATGCGCGGGCCAGGGGACCCGTCCGCCCCAGCAGCCTGCACCAGCGCCCTGTGCTGGGGCTCCAGCTGCTTGACCCCGATGATAAGGCTGCTGTTCAGCTGCCTGCCCGACATCAGCAGCGCCCGCTGCGCGCCGTACTTGTTCTGGTACTGTATGTGCGTGAAGTTGCATGCTGGCGACGAGCCAAAGGTGCCCCACTGCAGGATGTCACCGCAGCGCTGGAACTCCTGCAGGACCAGGGGCAGGTCGTCCGGCGTGAAGCCGTACACTGTGACCCAGCTGCTGTCCTCACCATGGCCCTGCTGCTCAGCACGCACCATGCTGCCGCTGGCGCCTGCCTGTGCTGCAGCCGCTGCTGCTGGTTGGTCAGCGGCATGGCTGGGGCCCGCCCCTCCTGGTGAGGGCCCGCCAGCCGCTGTCTCAACATCTGCATCAAAAAGATGGTGACATGATATGCAACAACAACAGGGGTCAGGTCAGCACACTACGGATGTGCCCAAGCGCACAGGCAGGCAGGCAGGCTCTCTGACATCGCTTAGAAAGGTGCCTCTCTGGACCAAGAGGCAACGCAGAACCAATGCGCTGAGGCGGCTCCTTGCGCCTTGCGAAAGAAGGGACAGAAGTAGGAGTTTGAGGGGTCCCAACTTGGGAAGGCTAGATAGGCATCAGCACCTCCCACGGCTCTGCCTCAAGCCTCTGCCTTTGCGTCAGCATGCGCCATGAAACAGCCCAGTAAAATCAGAGCCTCTGTGGTCAGTCACGTGCTTACAAGGTTTGCCTGCTTGCTGCTGCAGACACCAGCACGCGCACCTGACATGAAGGTGTCCTGCAGGCGCGCGATGGGGGGCGGCTGAGGCGGTGTGGTGTCCATGTGGATGCTGCCTGGCGGCGTGACGCTCCGCCTTGCTGAGGAGTGGGTGCCCGACTCCCTGAGCGGGCTGTGCACAGGGCGAGGTGTGCGTACATCTGCTGACTGCTCCGTGGCCACTGTGAACAGCAGCGGACCATAGTCCCCATACTCCTGGCCGGTGGCCATGATGCTGCTGCTGCAGCTCACAGTTGTGGGCCTGATGTCAAATCAGCAAAGGTCTTAGTAAGCCTGTTTGCTGTGAGCGTGGAGGAAGTACCAAGGAGTCTGAAAGGAGGGGGCAGAAGCCTGGGAGAGCGAGGCAAAAGGCCGTGCTGGGGACTTGCTCAACTACAGGTTCATATATCTGATATGAAGCGTTGCCTTCTGGTATTCTTGACGCCTGCTGAGCAGTGCTCACTTTGAAGAGCCAACAGGGAAGTGTGAAGGGGGTGATCTAACGGTTAACGGAACGAAGGCAGCCGTCCACATCCAGGGCCAAGTGTTTATTTCTTGGTCACCGCATCACAGTTAGGCCCATCATAGCGGGGCTGTAGGGGCCATTCCACCCCAACTGTGATCTGAAATGTTTTCTTTGTTTGGTGGGGGCAAGGGCAAGAGTCGGCCCGATGATTCTGCCAAACAGGCAGGTTTGTCTCCTGCCGAGGATCTGTTCAGCAGCGCTGCAGCCACCGCATTGGCAGTAGCTGCAGACAGCAGTCCTGCAGCAAAGCAGGCAGCCCCCAGCACAGGCCGCCTGTTGCGAGGCTCAGACATCACCATCCATCTGGATGAGCTGCGACCAAATGAGGTCGTTACGGAGCTCAAGGTAAAATGCTCTCCCATGCAGCTCCAACCACCACCCACCACCATTGTGCAGCATTTGCAGAGCCCGCTGCCTGCCCGTCGCACCCCTTGCAACCACCTGCCTTTCACCCCCTCCACACATCCGACACACAGGTCCAGCCCATCACCCTGGTCAAGACAGACCTCAAGCTGGAGCAGACACAGCTGGTAGCTGTCAGCGACACTTACATCTGCTATGGCCTCAAGGCCGGCCACATACGGGCCCTGGACCGCAACACCGGTGGCAGGGCCCTCTTCAAGGGTCACCCAGCAGGCGTGTCCTGCATGGCCTTTTTCAGCCCCAGCAACAACCTGCTGGCCAGCGTGTCCAAGCAGGGGGACATCGCTGTGCGCTTGGTCAGTGACAGGGCCCCAACAGACACAGATGAGTCAACCATCCAGGGCCAGCTAACAATGTCAGCACAGCTGCCAGCAGCGGACATGCAGGGCGCCGCAGACGGCCCCTTTGCGCCGGTGACCCTCGCATGGCACCCGACAGTCCCCCAGATCCTTGCAGCAGGCGCAGGCGGCAGCGTGCACATCTATGAAGTCCCGGACGTTGAGTACACAGCAAGCGCACCACCCCCTAGCCTACCAGGCATCACCTACAGCATTGCAGCCGGCAGCGGTGCGGCAGCCATCACCAGCGTCGCCTTCACACCCACAGGAGACCTCCTGGTGGCAGGGGATAACGCTGGTGGGGTGCATGCCTGGTGGTTGGAGGGGGAAGAGGCCACCGAAGCACCCCTGCTGTCCTGGACGCCCTTCGATGGCGCTAGCTCGGACAAAGGCAGCCGGGGTGTTGGCAGCGTGCGCGTCCTGCACCAGGCAGCGGACGGCGCATGCCTGCTGCTCGTTGGCAGCGCCACCAACAGCACACTGCAGCTGTGGGCGCTGCCGGCAGCAGCAGCACTCGTGACGGGAGCCCAGCAGCCATCGCTGCTGCAGAGTGTCAGCTTCCAGGGGAAGCAGAGTATGGGGTCTGTGTTCTGCCATGTGGCGGTTCAACCAGAGCTGCAGCTGGTGGTGCTAGCAGACTCTGGCCGCAAGCAGGTGTACTCCCTGCACTATACCCTCAGCAGCAGCAGCGACGGCGGCAGCAACGGCACCGCGTCTGCTGACGCTGCATTTGATTTTGCTGCCTTCTTCTCCATCCGGCAGCCCATCCTCAGCCTGTCCACCATCCCAGAGGGTGCAGACGGCGCAGACGAGCAGCAGCTGCTGCTGTACTGCGTGCAGACAGACGCAATCCAGCAGTACATGCTGAGCACACCCATGTGCGTACCAGCAGCGGGCGCAGCGGCAGAGTCAGCCGCTGAAGCAGCAGGGGAGAGTGCTGGCAGCAGCTCAGCAGCACCTGCAAGCACACCAGCAGCTGCTCCTGCTGCTGAGCAGGAGCCGCCAGCGGCCAGCTTTGAGGTCCCTCCACCTGCCAAGCTGCCCACACCCAGCCTGCTGGCAGCAAGGGCAGCTGCACACAAGGCCTCTGCAGGCGACGCTGTGCCTTCGGCTGCTGCGCAATCTGCGGAGACCAGCACACCAGCCTCTGCAGCAGCTGCAGCAGCGCCCCAGCTGGCCAGGCAAGAGGAGGTGAAACAGCAGCAGGAGGAGCAGGAGGCAGCTGCTGCTGCTGGTGGTGACGACGGCAGCAGCAAGCCTGCTGCGCCCATGCCGCCAATGCCCACATTCAGCCTGATGCACAGCGCAGAGAAGGCACCGCCCGCTGCTGCTGCTGCTGCAGCTGCAGGGGCTGTCCCAGCAGGCGCAGAGCAGGTGGGCTTCCCTGTATCCAAGCCAGCAAAGGCAGAACCTGTGCCCGTCAGGACAGCAGCATCAGCAGAACCTGGCGCTGCTGAGGCGAGCAGGGAGCAGGAGGGAGCAGCAGCAGCCCCAGCAGCTGCTGCTGGGGCTGCAGCTGGTGTGTCATCTGGAGAGGTGGCGGCTCTGCAGCAGCAGATGGTGCAGCTGCTGCAGCTGCAGGAGCGCATGGCGGCACAGCTGCAGACCACGAGCCAGCAGACCGTTGCAGGTGCGTGGGTGCGCGTAAAGTGGAGAAGAGGTTCAGCTTGGCAGTCCCGCAGTAGCACCTTGAGCGGCGGAGTTACAATGTGTTGGTTTGGTCTGAGGAGCAGTGCAAAAACCCTTGTGGAAGGGAAGGGTTAGCAGGGTGAACAGAACAATTTGCAAGGGCTGCAGCTTGTCTGCAGCTGTCGCTCCTTGTGCTGTGCTTGCTTGTTTAGCTGTCCCAGTTTTGACTGACACCATGCGCTGTGTTGTGCTGCCTCTGCTGTTGTGCAGGGGTCAAGGCGGAGCTGGGGCGCAGCTTGAAAAGCACAGAGTCTTCCCTGTTGAAGCAGGTGCGCCAGGAGCAGCTGGAAGTCTGCACATAGTGGCCAGCACGTTGATACCTTCTGTCCCGCCAGAAATTTACGATTGTCTGCACTGTTTTGGATGAGTGCACAGCATCTGTGGGCTGCTTATCTGGCAGGGCCGCTGTCCTCTAGCGTCATGCATGCAGCCGTCTTGTGAGCTGCCGGCTTGGCGGGTGCGTCAACATGCTTGACCACTGTTCAGGCGCGCACGTCGGTATGATTATATATCTGTTGCTGCTGTGCCCTCCACACATCGTTGTGGTCTGTGTCACCCTCACTCACTCACAACCCCCACCCCCACTGCAACCCCAACTGAACCCTGCTCCACCCACCCTCCCCACTCCGCCCATGCCCCTCCCTGTCTCTCCCCCAGTTGGAGGCCTCCCTGAAGGCATCTGCCAAGCGTGCTGAGGATGAGCGGCGCAAGGCTGCAGCAAAGGAGAGGCAGGAGCTGGAGAGGATGATGGCAGAGCAGCTCAACCAGGTGAGCGGTGGCGGCCGCGGCAGCGGCAGCACATCTAGGTCCATGAATTCAGTATATGCAAGCGCTCCAGGGCGCTGCCAGCTGTCGCCACAAGTTTAAATCCAGATGTAACGGGACAAAAGGTGCAGCGGGACAAAAGGACAAAGCATACGGAGTAGTGCAGTTGCAGGACTGGAAAACGTGCTGGCCTGCATGACGCAGTGGTTACCACCGATCTGGGGCTTTGGCAGGGTGTGTGTGTGGGTGAACAACCAGCCATTTGTCTTGAGTTGGAGGACTTGCAGCAGCATGTTGTGCAGGCCTGCAGCTGGGTCAGCACGCAGCTGGCTGCCCCGTATACTTGTGTCATGCCGTCTGATGATCGTCTGTGTGCTGGCCGGCTCATGCTGTGCTGTGCTGTGCGCTGCAGGTGTCTGGCGCGTTGCTGAGGGACATGTCCAAGGTCGTGGTGGACACAGCCAGGGAGCAGGCGCGCACAGCAGTGAACGCCACCGTGAATGCCGTGACACCGGCTGTTGCATCTGCTGTTGCAGCATCACTGCAGCAGGAGCTGGTTAGCGCGGCAGGTAGGCAGGTGGACTACTGGCCAGCATCAACCCGTGTCTGAGCTGCATGCCAGCGTTCGGGGAGAAGTCCATCTGTCTGGCATGTGTCACTCCATGGCTGGTGGCATATGACACAGTTGCCGCCTCACAACCTGCACAATGGGCTGAAAAGCCTTGCTCACAGTGTGTGTGCCGTAAAATCACGTAACTATATTGTTGAGATCCTTCCATGTGGCTACATGTGGATAAGCAGCCCCAACCTCACCCAGAATGCGTCTGCTGTTCTGTATTTGGTTGTTGGGGTTGGCCAGGTGCTGGTGGCAGCCTGCAGCTGGCACTGGAGCAGTCCTTGGCCAGCAGCCTGGCGGGACCCCTGCACGAGGCCCTGCGCAACAACTTTGACGCCTCACTCATCCCAGCCTTTGAGCGCGCCACACGGGTACGTTCGGCCTGTAGCGTGCTGCTATTGCTGAAGGGTGTTTGTGCTAGCATCGTGTGTGTCAAGGCAGCTCCTGCTGTTGGCAAGCAGTGCAGATGTGAGCACCTGGCCGACTTTTGCCCTCTAGTTCGATTGTCCAGGCAATCTACTTTGCTGGCTGTGTCTGGTGTTGTGTCTGCTCACGTGTACTCATGGTGCACCTTGCTGCCGAACCGTTTCTGCTGCCGCAGGTGATGTTCAACCAGGTGGAGTCCGCGTTCAACTCCTGGCTGTCGGAGAGCAGCAAGGCAGTGTCAGCAGCACAGGGCGACGCAGCCGCCAGCCTCAACAGCGCCCTCACGCAGCTGCAGTCCGTTGTCAGCACCATGCGCAGCGACCTAGGAGACACCAGCAAGGCCCTCAGCCAGCTTGCTAGCAGCACAGCAGCCAAGCGCCAGGCAGAGCCTGCAGTTGGTGCTGCAGCAGCGGCTGGTGGTATGGCTGGTGGAGCAGGGGGCAGGGCATTGGGTGCTGGTGGTGCTGGTGGTGGTGCTGTTGCCCAGCAGGACCCCAGGGGGGAGATCGCAGGCCTGCTGTCGAGCAGGCAGTATGAGACAGCACTGGTGAAGGCACTGAACACGACAGACCTGGATGTGCTGCTGTGGACATGCCAGCAGGTGGGTGGACTACTCTAATAGAAAGCTAAAGCCCTGTCAGGGGCAGGTGCTAGTTCAGAGGTCTGCAGGTGCATGACACCTATCGGGAGCGGCAACCTGCCTATGGCAGTGCTTGGACTGGTCTGCTCCAATGAGGGAACTGATGAGTTGCTTCTTGGAGTGTTTTGGCAGCAAAACAGCACGCGTGCCTGGCCTTTGAAGGAAGCTCTCACTAACAATGTGACCCGCCTGTTTGCAATGCAGATGGACCCTGCCCAGGTCCTTGGAGGCGCCTCGATGAGCCTCAGCCAGACCACCCTGCTGTCCCTGGTGCACCAGCTGTCAGCCAACCTATCTGCTGATGCACACACTGCGCTCAGGTTGGCCTGGCTGGCAGAGGCAGCTCCTGCAGTGGACCCACATGACCCTGTGACAGAGCCACACCTGCGCACAGTGCTGTCTGGTGTGATGAACAGCTTGAAGCAGCTGGTGATGTCGCTGCCACAGTCGGACGCCATGGCTCAGAAGGGCAAGGTTGCCTTGCACCTGTTCAACTCGCTGCTGCACCAGTGAGGGCAGGGTGGGGCTGCTGCTGCACAGCATCAGGGGTGCAGCTGCTTGGCGGGGATGGTGGGCAAAGCAGTGGGGTGCTGGCTTGTGGTTGCGTGTAAGACACTGAGCTTGAGTCAAAGAGATGCAAGTCTATCGGGTGTGCAGTCAATGGGGTGTGCAGGCACGGCAGATGGCAAGGGCGTTGCTCGTTGAGCAGTGTGTGTAGGAGCAGTTGGGTGGACACAGGGCGTTCAAGCTGCGTGTTGATGTGTAGCTAGTTGGTGTCGGTGGTGTGGTGGGTGCTACCGGTTTCAGTTTTGTGGTGGAATGGTGTGTGTGGAGCACAAGCATGACGGAACTGGATGACAGTAGTGTGCACTGGGTAACTTGACTGGGTATGCAGTTGAACTGGGCCAGTGGTTCTTGCAGAGAGGCAGCATATTCATGCAAGGTGGGGCTGGGGGACAACACAGGGCACCCTTTACGCATGCCTGCTGCTGGTGTGACACCTGTTGGTGATGCTCATGATAGTGCCTCGTGGATGCACTGTCCTACATCTTTCACAGTGCTGTCGAGCTCAGCTTGCATAGAGTGCTGGTTGTGACTGTCTCATGCCTGTGCTGATGAATCTTCCACAAGACCCCGACCCATGGTGCACTATGTGCATGTTTCCAGTGGGATCTCTGCACGAGTGGGCCCTAACATCTTGAGGGGCCAGTTGCACAGGTTTTCACGCATCATCATGCGGCGGAAAAACTTCATCCAGGAAAGCATTAACTGCGTTATGGCTTTGCTAGAACGGGGGTATCACCAGCGCGCGGTTTTCAAGGTGTTGAGGCGTTTTTTGTATGACCATTACCACTTGTATGGGGACAGCAGCCGCTCAGCTTTGTGGGATGAAGTATCAGCAGGTTGTTCAGCTGGCCTGGGTGCTGCAAATGCGCCCCGACCAGTGTAAGTTGTCATACGGGACGGAGTGGACAACAAGGGTTGGGGAACTCACTTTTGAGCCCGATCCATGACCTACACTAGACTAGACACAACAACACACTAGCACAAACACTGGCCGAGGCTCTCACTTCGACAAGAAATTACAACATACCGTCACTGCTGATAAGCATACCCCAAAAACAGCACATACAACACATACACCACATGAGATACGATGGAGGGTGGGAGGTTGAGAGCAGCAACAGCAAGGCATGATGATAGCCTGGCAGTATTGAATATCCAGCACAGACCATTGGACATGTGACTATCCTGTATCTTTGTTCTTTCACTTCCTCAATATCTCACTTGATCGGGTCACGTGTGCGACAGCTGCAAGTGTTTGAAACAGGTGCCAGTCACACAAGGTCACACGTTGGAGAAGGGCCAGCAACAGGGTGTCATAAGCCAGCACTGGAGCAGGGGTCGACCCCCCTCTCCTTTGCTGTGCTGACATCTTGTTGCTGCGCTGTTCTGCAGGTATGTTCCTTGTGCTTTTGCAGGCAGAGTGTTGCTATTGTTGACATCAGCCCAGCCCAGCTCAGCAGGAGGAACAGCCAGCCTGACCCAGCACCGATGATCACAGTGGAGCTTTGATGCAACATCCAGCCCAGCAGGAGGACAGCAACTGGCCAGGCACCTTCAGGTCACAGTGAGCCAAGGGTTTGGGGGCCCCGAAGCTCGTTTAGCTTCAGCTGCACATGCATATGCATCACTTACTACTTCTTTTCGTTGACAGACACGGCAGCTTCAGCCTCTGCGATCTTATTACAACAAGACCCCGACAGACACACAACAGACACACAACGGCAACTGCAACGGCTGCTTCGAGGCAGTAGCGAAGCACAATCAGCGCGATGCCGTCACAATACGTGCGTCCAATTGGATGGAAGGGCCAGCCCCGGTCAGTTGACTGGTGCACTTTGGCGGGTGGCGGGATAACAGACGCCCAACCCGAAATCCATCCGACGATTCCCCAACATACCACCAAAGGCTCTGGTATGACTTTCAATGAGGTGATAATGGCTTGACTGGCCTGGAGTTGCCCCAGTCGTGCACCAACAGCACTCAGTTTTGGGGGTAATCCCGGTGGTAGCATGACGAGCCGATGGCTTCACAAACAATGTAATTTACTTAGTATTAGGTATATTAAAAGACTATTGCGGCTAGAATGCTGACACGTCAACGTTGAACCCTAGTAACAAGGCGGATAGAACGGCTCAGCCTCATTCTCCCTGGCAACATAGCCACCCACCCGCACACTCAACTCATCACCATCCATCCTGCCTCTCGGCAACGTCTGCAGCCCTCCTTCCATCTCCGCTTCTTCAGCACTCGACCCATTTCCCGCGCAAGTCACTAGACATCCTCGCCAAGCCCTTTTCAACAGTGGTGCGTGGCGTCCTCTTGCTGCTGCTAGAAGGATTAAGCTATGGATTAAAGATATATATTGATGCTTTGTGCAGCCATCGGCCTGCTTTTGGTTTCTCCAGGCATCCGCGCGGCTGCTTCTGGCCCAAAGACAGCAGCAGCCAGAAATCAGCACGCATGCACTATCATTGCAATGCATTTATGCTTCACGCATCTATGCGTATATGTGTGTGCCTAGTCGCACTGTTTCAGCTTATCCCTCCATTGCCATTCACCTGAACCTGCCGCGGCTCTGCTGTCGTCGCACTGCTGCAGGTCGCAGCAAACGGCCACGATGAAGCTCACTCTCGCAGTGCTGGCACTCCTGTGCCTGGGTTCCGCTGTCAGCGCCAGCAGCAATGCTGCTGATTTCAAGAAGCTGCCCCTGGCTGGCCTGTTTGCTGGTCACCTGGCTGGTCCTCTGGCTGAGGCCAACATCACAGTGTCAGGTGACTGCTTCGCTCTGGCTTTTCAACGCAGCCAGCAAGCTCGAAGCAGCTCCCCTGTTCCTGCTTCACCATTACCAACAGCAGCCATCAGTGGTCACTTTGGCAGCAACAGCGGCGGTGGTGGCAGCACTGGCAGCAGTAGCAGCAGCCACCTCTGGTGCAGCAGCCACTCAGCCTCCACCTGGTCATATCCCTTCACATCTACAACAGCTGCACTGCAACTCGCACTGACATTGCTGCTTGGTCTGCTCAATCACCAGTAGCCCACCTCAGCCTGCCTGCCTGTTGCAGCATACACAGCTCCCAGACATATTCACCTACCCCCACATCTCATCCACTAAACAGTCCTGCTCTGCTGCTGCTGTCTGTCCCCTATGTGTCCCCCTGCAGACCTGATGCCCCATGTCAACGTCTCCGACATCATGGGTGCCTTCCAGCACATGCCCAAGTTCCAGATGCCCTCCCTCAACCTGACTGGCGCCGGTGCCGTCAGCTGGGGCAACGCCTCTGAGATCATGGTGCCCCTGGTGCCCCTCTTCGGCCTCAAGGCCGCCAAGAAGGCCCTGCCCCTGCTGCCCCTGCTCGGCATGCTCAACGCCAGCAGCGCAATCGGCGCCGACATGAACTTCACCATGCCCAGCCTCCCCAGCGTCAACGTCAGCCAGATGGCCGTCCCCCTGCACGCCCTCCTGGCCCTGCCCAAGGCACACAAGGCCCTGCCCCTGCTGCCCCTCCTGGGCATGCTCAACATGACCAGCGGCCTGAACATCACCGTGCCCCAGCTGCCCCACCTGAACATCAGCAACGTGGGCGTGCCCCTCGGCTTCCTGATGCACCACACACCCCTGCTGGGTCTGGTCGGCAACATGTCCGCCTCCTTGCCCGTCTTCGCCACCAACGCCACCCTCCCCATGCCCGCCATCGGTGCCCTGCCTCTGAAGGCCCTCCTCGGCCTCAAGGCCCTGCCCCTGGCCATTGCCGGCAAGCCCCTCATTGGCCTGGGCCTCCTCGGTGGATTCATGGGTAACTTCACCAACGGTCTCATGGGTAACCTCACCTCCGGCCTGGCAGGCATGGGCAACATCACCGCTGGCCCCAGCGTGGATGTCAACCTGCACCACGGCAGCATCGGCATGAAGAATGTCGCCCTGAACATCACCCACCCCACCCTGGGCCTGAAGAACCTCGCCGTGGCCCTGAACATCACCCACCCCGAGCTCGCCATGAAGCTGGCAGCCCTGAACCTGAGCCTGCCAGTGCCTGACTTCAAGATGGGCAGCAGGAACGTGAGTGTGAGCGTGCCCATGCTGGACATCAACCCTCAGATGGGCAACGTGACCATCAACGTGCCCGTTGCTGGCCTGACCATGCCCGGCATGGCCCTGGACCTCAACGGCTCCGCTGACGGCAACAGCACTGGGTGAGTTTGCTTCCTCTTGTGTGCTCGCTCGCTTGCTTGCTTGCTTGCTTGCTTGCTTGCTTGCTTGCTTGCTTGCTTGCTTGCTTGCTTGCGTGCTTGCTTGCTTGCTTGCTTGCTTGCTTGCTTGCTTGCTTGCTTGCTTGCTTGCTTGCTTGCTTGCTTGCTTGCGTGCGTACTTGCTTGCTTGCTTTTGTGTAGTAGCAGTACTGCTGGTGGTGTGCTGATATGTGCAGTATACAAACACTTGCAGCAGCTGTGTCAGTTTGCACACAGCAAGCGTGCAGCAGTAATACACAGCCTAGTAAGGATCAAGCTATTCGGCAAGAAAGTACACCCACTGACCCTACTCCTGCCTGCCCGCCTCATCCCTTCCTGCACCCGCAGCATCCAGTTCACCAAGCCCGGCTTCAGCCTCGGCTCCGCCAACATCACCCTCCCCATGATCAACCCCCAGATCGCCCTGAAGCTGGCTCAGCTCGGCTTCAACATCCCCACCGCAGAGCTCGGCCTGAAGAAGGCTAACCTCAGCGCTGCTGTGCCCATGCCCGACCTGACCATGGCCACCAGGGCACTGAACCTCACCCTGCCCGTGCCTGACCTGGGCAGCCGCCAGCTGGGCCTCAACCTGACCATCCCCGACATCCAGCTGCCCCGTCTGGAGCTCAACGTGTCTGGCCTTGGCCTGCCTAAGGTGAGGAGGCCTGCCTTGCTTTGCAGCTGCATTGCTTTGTAGCTGCATTGCTTTGTAGCTGCATTGCTTTGTAGCTGCATTGCTTTGTAGCTGCATTGCTTTGTAGCTGATGGGTGTGCAAGTTGGGTGCAATGAGCATGCGGCGTGACTGTCTTGGGGGGGGGGTGACTGTGGTTCTTGGCTGCAAGGGCTACAGCTTAGCTTGGGCAAGCATGCTGCAGAATGGGCTATGTGCTAGTTGTGATGCTTGCAGCAGACTGCCAGTGTCATGTTTTGGAGCAGGGGCCGTGTCTGCAGCCAAGTTGCAACCAACAACCCTAGTGCTGACCCTGCTGTGTGTGTGCTTCTGCCCTGCTGTGTCCTCCCTGCAGCTGGGTCTGGATGCCCTGAAGAGCGCCACCCTGCTGTCCTGGCTGAAGGATGCTGGCTTCTATGCCATGAAGAATGTGACCATGGAGGTAAGGGCTGACTGGGTATTTTGGCCAGCGCTCTTTAGGGTTTAGGGTTGGTCCGGGCGCCATTGCGCTGCAGCCTTTGCACTTGTTGAATGGAGTAGCAGGTACCATCATGTGCATGCCGGCTTGTGTCGTGCTATGGCAGCTTGTCACACCGCAGTAACAGCAGCAGTGTGCGTTGCTTGCAGTGGTATGCACAGGGCGTGAGTGAATCCAGGCGCTGTCCACCAGCCGACGGCTTGCTTGTGCGGCGAGATCCTAACCCTGTGCCTCCCCTGCCCTGCTGTTGCCGCCGCTCTCCCCTTCCCCCTGCCCTCCCCCTGCAGGGCAACACCACCTTCGACCTGGCCCACCACGGCCGCAAGATGCTGTAAGTGGCTCGCCCACTGGACAGCCTCTTCGCCATCCGTAATCATCAGTAATAATCTGCTGACGGCTCCGTCAACAAGGATTTGAGATTGCTTGCGCATACAGCTGTTGGCTACGCCCATGTTATGACGCCCGGCAACCTGGGTAGAATGCGGGTTTCGAGCCGCTGTATTGCAGTCAAGCTGGACAGCTGTGGGTCTATGTGAGAGGTGTGGATGGGGCATGTGTCAACCAGCCATATGAACTAATTGAGCGGCAACGCAGGCAGGACGTGACAGGCTGGCATGAACATGAGCAGCTTGTGTGGTCTGGTCGCAGTTGGTCTCGTGGCTGGCTGACAGGCCTGCTTTTGTTGTTTTTCGTGAGTTGTGATGATATTCACGCTAGCTCCCGGGAGGGAAAGGGCCCTCCAGGGGCGCTTCTTCCGGGCAGCCCCTGAGACAAGGGGTTGTGCCAGCATTGGTCTTTAGTGCTGGTGTAGCTAGTCTTGTGGTGGTGGTGACCACTGCCCTGCAAAGGGCACTCTACCATTGATGTGTCACCCCACACCCGTGCTAAGCAAGGGATGCACTTGCTGCGCTGCAATTTACGCGTGGCACCAACACTGCGTAACTACTGAATGGGTGGGAGTCAGGCTCACGCCAGTGCTGTGCCTGAGGGCCTCCAATGATTGCTGTGGCTTAATGTTGATTCTTAAATGGTCTACCCTAGAGATGTATCTCTCCCAAGATTCCAAGATCGTATCTAGAGGGCCTGGCCTGCCAGGGACCAACAGGTAGCACCGCAAGCGTGCTGGCTTACCCCACACCCCACACCCCACACCCACACCCACACCCCAAACCCTCAGCACTACAGCAATAAGACAGCTGTGTGGTCCCAGACACCCTCTCCATGTGTGAAGCCAGCTAGCTGTGTCCTGAACACCAAAGCCCCACTGCCTGTAGCACAGCAACTGGAGCGACACATTGAAGCACATAGCTCTGCACAACTCAAATGGGTGCTGGAAGCACGAACTAGCTTCCCAATAAGCTGGCCATGGGCCTTGACGGAGCCAAAGCGGCAAGGGTGCACATCATGGACAGTATCAAAGGCATCACATGTGCATAAAGTCTGCTCTGACAGTCAGCCAGGCAGTAACATAAACTAGGTCATCACTACCTCACAGAGGGCCGCCTGCCAGCCGCGGTGCTGCTACTGCTGTTACTACTGCGTGCTGCAGCGACTCACTGCCACCCACAGCCAACAGGCACCGGTAAGCCTCCCCCAGCCCTGTCCTGCCTCGAAGTTTCAACCACTCCACCACCAGTGCAGCAGCACAGCACCTTGAGGGGTGCACCTGCCAAGGTTGCCCTGCTGCTGCTGATGATGCTGTTGGCTGCATGCTGGATGATGATGTGTCCTGTGCGCTCTCATCATGAGGTGTGGGCCACACCGTTTTCACTGCAGAGATGTTGAGGGCAGCAGGCCAGTGAAGCTGCCCAGCTCAGCTAGGGCTGCTGTGACTGCTGCTACTGCTGCTGCGGCTGCTGCCGTTACTGGCAACCATCAAGCTGCACAAGGCCTGGAGCTGCGGGTGTGTGCTGCAGGGGCACCACTGAAGGGGATGGCGGCCGCTTGCGCCTGCTGCGCCTGCTGTCATCACTCTTGCCGTCCTCTCTTGCTGTCGCTGCGCGGGCAGAGACCTGCTGGCATGCCCTGCAGCTGCAGCTGCACCAGCGGCAGCACCACATGCAGCTGGGCGCTGCCGCACCTGCTGCTACAGCAGCTGCATGCCCCGTGCAAAGGTTTGCAGACCCAAGACTGCTGCTGAAGCAGCTGGTGCCTGTCCTCTTTCATCCCAGCTATGCAGGGCCAGGCCGGTGTGTAGCCCCCAGTGACTTGGCAGCCCCTGTAAGGCATTTACTACTGCCGCTGCTGCTGCTGCTGTTGCTGCCGCCAGCCCACACCTCTAAGCTTGGCTTGCGTCAAATGACAGTGGGGGCGTTGCCGTGGGAGGCACCAGCTGGGTTTGCTGTCATGCAGCTGCACATAGGGCCCAGCCAGCAACGCATGCAGCACATGCAGCCATGACGTGCCAGGCATGCGCCGGCTTGGCAGATTCCTGCGCGCACTGCATGTGTGGGCCTATCTGCTGCTGTGGTGTGCAGGCATGCGTGCTGGACTTGAAGTCAGGGACATGTGCTGACACTGCACTGGCACCCTGTGCGGCTGCTGCCGCTTGGGCGAAGAGCTAGGTGCAGGACCGCGCACTGCTGCTGTTGCGCAGGAGCGCCTTCACGCGTATAAGCCAGTGCAGGCAGCCGCAGGAGCCACAAGAGTGTGCCCAAATTGCAGCTAGCTACGGCAACTGCAGTGCGGCCGGTCAGCTGTTGCTGTTGGGTGGGGGTGTCTTGACGCCGTAGGACTGAGCGAAGGAGTACCACTCCTGCCTCAGCTCCTCCTCCTGCTGCTGCTCCTGCGCAAACTGCTCAGCTGCCAGGCGCCTGTCCCTGCGCCACTTGAAGCGCCACACTATGTAGATCAGCGCGGTGGCCCAGATCCACACCTGCACATGCAGGGATTGCAGGACAGCAGGAGAATACAGGAGGGAGGAAGGATTAAGGCGTGTGCTGACAAAATGACGGCGGCGGCGGCTTTAGCGGTGACAGCGCCTATGACCTTGACGACTGCTGCCGATGTGCACTATGCTGCCACTTTGAAGACTGGTAGTTGACGTGCCTGGAAATTGAGCATGTCAAATGGTATGTGTGAAGCCAACCGAGGATGCAGATAAGCCTGGCTTCTGTGCATGTGTTGTCACATGTGTCAAGGTGCCAAAGGCAACATCACCAAGTCACCCCTGAGAGCATGCAATCATTGGGGCCCAACCCACATCAGCAGGCTGCGCCAAGCGCATGCCGTGCCTGTCTTGAATTAGCAGCAGCAGTAGCCCCTCACCTTGTACCAGCGCGGCCATGTGTGCTGGGGTGAGTTGCTACTGTCGCCGCCCTCACCACCGCTGCCACTACCCCCTGGCTTACCGCTGCTGTGTGGGGGCTGGCCGCTGTCGCCCCCAGAGGACGAGGGACTGGGAGAGCCCTTGGCAGCAAAGCACTGTGGCAACTTCCTATGCCTGATGTTATCTGCTCTGACAGCTACAGAGGCGTCAGGGATGGGGCTGACTCTAGGACGCCAGCAGCAGTTGTGCATCAGCCTGGCAGCAGCAGTGGTGGTGTGTGCATGTATGCGCAGCATCAAGGCTTTCAAGGCCTACTGCCAGGTCATGTAGCAGTCCAGAGCGACTACGCTGCATGTCTTGTGCCATTGCTTCTCCTTATGAACCGAAGTTGCAAGTGCAATGCCAACTGGCAGTTGGACAGTCAACATGGTAGTCAACAATGTGTTCAACGATTACAACGACGACATGAGTGAAGAATAAGATTTGTGGGGTACCGAAGCTGACGGAACGAGTCTTGGCTGCATACCAATCAACTCCCAGAGTGAACGTTGTCTCGCAGATCCAGATTAGACAGGCTGGCAACGAAATGGACGTATTTCGGGCTGCTGCTCGACACCTGAGCTCTGTAGCAATCAGGTGTCCAACCCACGGTGAACTCAGGTCCGTGCAAAGCCGCTGCCAACACAGCCCTGCCTCAGGCAACACACAGCCTTTCCCTGACCCACACTGTCAACACTGTCTGTGCGTTGTGTTGAACCGCCTTGATTTGAACAACAGCTACGCCCAGGTCCTATCCGCCAGTGAGCAGCTCGCCGGGCAGCTGAGTCCCTCCCTGCCAGCTGCCAGGGGTGTAGACGGCCCCCGCATTGGGGTGTATGCTGAGCCTGGTGCTGACTACGTTGCTGCCACATGGGCAAGCTGGCTGGCTGGGGCCATTGCTGTTCCCCTGGCAGTGTCACACCCGCCACACGAGCTGCAGTACGTGATGCAGGATGCGGGGGTGTGCCAGGTGAGGGAGGGGTCGAAGTGAGTGTGGGTGAACACACCCTGTTTGGGAGCTACTGGCGTAACTCAAGCCTGAGAGCAGTGTGCATGTCCTGGGAGGGGTAGCCCCCGCGGGCACAGATGCCCTTCCCCTGTGATGTCCGACTTATGATAGGGGGGTTGTGCACAAGCTGATGCGACACCAATGCAGCTGTGCTGAGGCACATGCAGATGCTGCTTGTCCAAGGTTTGTAAGAGATAGCAGCACAGTGACGTGCAGTCCTCAGCAGCACATTTGTGGCTTGTGGTAGTGATGGCTGCTGCAGAGGTTACCGGTACCCTCTACTTGACACTGCATTGCATACACTTTCAACTGGTGCCAGTACCAGGATATGCACTGCGCAACAAACGGATGCAGCATGTACACCAGGCTGTGTGTATGTGGACAAGCCAATGTATACTGGCCAATGCATCGCGTGCCTGTAGGCCGTCTGACAGCTGTTGTTTGTTGCAGGTGCTTGCCCCTCCCAGCGCCCACCCCAAGCTCCATGCAGCTGCCAAGGCAGCAGGAGCCACTCTACACGACAGCACACCTCTCATACCTCAGCCTCACACACAGCACACCAGCGGCAGCAGCAGCAGCAGCAGCAGCAGCAGCAGGAGCAGCAGCAGCAGCATCAGGAGCAGTGATGGCCCCTCACAGACCTGGCCCTTCACCAGCAGCAGCAGCAGCAGCAGCAACAGCAGCAGCTCTGGGAGCTCTGGTGCCCTGATTGTGTATACCAGTGGCACTACAGGCAGGCCCAAAGGGGCCCTGCACACACACGGGTACGCAGGCAATGGCCATATACACATGAACCATGATCCACACACGAGGCTGGCTGGGTGTTGGCCACCAAGCTGTGGGCATCTGTTGTCACACGGTCGATTCAGAAGCCTGAAGGCTGAAGGTGCAGGAGCGTAAGGGTCAAGCATGCGCGACATGCAGCAGACATCTTGAAGCTTCATGTTGGGGGGGGGGGGGAGGGGGGATGGAGACGCAGACACCTCCTCTGATTGCTTGTGACCGCCCCTGCATTGGTCACTGCTAATCCATTGTTCCCAGTCTGCAACCCCGCCTCAACTTCCACCCAACCTTGCCTATTTCTGCTACCCCCCCCCCCCTCCCTCCCCCTCCCCCCCCCCCCCCCCCCCCCCCCCCCCCCCAGGAGTCTGTCAGCCCAGGTGTCCTGCCTTGTGTCAGCCTGGCAGTGGTGCAGCAGTGACACCATCCTGCACGCGCTGCCGCTGCACCACGTCCACGGCATCATCAACGCACTCTACTGCCCCCTGGCAGTGGGGGCCACAGTCAACATGATGCCAAAGTTCTCACCAGCAGCAGTGTGGGAGCAGCTGATGGTGAGGGAGGGGGGGGGGGCGGGGACACAGTGCTTTTAGGCTGTGGAGTCACAAAGCAGTCAGTCAATTGCAGCCAAAGTGCCGTGACAGTTTTGATGAGTGCGCACACAGGCAGAAGGATGTGTTGCCAATGCAGCCTGGTCTGCATGCCAAGTGACTCCTGCTGCAGTGGCTGAGCCTCAGCCACTGCAAAAGCGGTTTTTGGTATGCTTCTTCTGCATCATGCTGCTGCTGTTGTTGCTGCTGCTGCTGCTGCTGCTGGCCCCCTTCCCCGTCCTGTGCAGTCTGGCGAAGTGAGTGTCCTGATGGCCGTGCCCACCATGTACAGCTACCTCCTCTCCCACTACCAGCAGCACATGTCAGCGCAGCAGCAGGCAGCTGCCCGTGCAGCAGCAGCAGGCCTGCGTCTAGCAGTGAGTGGCTCTGCTGCTGCCCCTGTGCCGCTGCTGAGGGCCTGGCAGGAGCTGTCGGGTCACCTGCTGCTGGAGCGATATGGGATGACAGAAACTGGCATGATACTCAGCAACCCCTATGAGGTGAGTGGGTGAGGGGGTGGGGACCAGGTATATAGGTATATATGCCGGACGGTCTCATGATTGGTGTTTGTGTCGTATAAGTCAACCCTTGTTCTTCTGTGGTAGAAGATGGTCGACAGCAGGTTGCATCTGACCGGTGGCACGCTTGGTGTTTTTGCAGGGTGAGCGGCGGCCTGGCTTTGTGGGTGTGCCCTTGCCTGGTGTGGAGGTCAAGGTGGTGCAGCACGACAATGACGGCAGCAGCAGCAGCAGCAATGGCAGCAACGGCAGCAGTAGCAGCCGCCATGCTGGCAGCAGTTCTTCAGGGCCAGGTGTGTGCACTTGGCTGTTGGAGCGAGATGCATGGTGTTGAGGGCAGGAAGCGGGTAGGGGCATTGGAAGGAATGGTGCGGGGGAGACTCCCCCGTTGAGGGGTAGCAAGGGGTCAAGAGAACGGTGAGGGCAGGGTGCAGGCAGCGGGGCGTGTGTCAGAACAAGCATAAAGCATGCATGCAATTTCAGGTGGACACAACAGACCTGGACGCATCACCATGAGCAGTGTATGCACATGCAAGTTGTGGCACTCACAGACACCAGCAGCGGCTTGTGGCAGCTGCACACAAAGCACGTGATGAACATGCTTGCAGGATGTACATGTTGAGTGATGGTCCTCATTTCACTTCCATCAAGTATGCCCATGTGCCCTGGCCGTGCTGACTAACTAGTTGACCGTGTGTGTCTGCCCTAACCACGCTTCGTCCATTGCCTCCAGTGCCTGCAGTACAGGGTGAGCTGGCGGTGCGGGGCCCTGGTTTGTTCAGGGAGTACTGGGGGAGGCCTGAGGCAACAGCAGCAGCCTTTGATGCGCAAGGCTTCTTCCTCACAGGGGACACTGTCAGCTATGAGGGGCAGCCACCATACTACAAGGTACGCTGCAGCAGCCTGCTGTATTTCATGCAGTGAATGTCAGCTGGCACATGACGAAAATGATGCCATATGATAAAGCCAGCTGCCCCCAGCCCTAGGCAGTGAGCGATGCCTGATTGTGAGGGGCAGCCACCATACTACAATGTACGACACATCAGCTTCCACGCAATGCCATTGATGTCAGTTACCTCATGAGGGAAATGCTGCGACGTGATAAAAGCAGCTGCCCCCAGCCCCCAGCAGTGAGCTTTGCCTAATTGCTGTGTGACAGGCCAGCGGGTGGGAGCTCGCACGCCCTGGTGACACAACACAACAGCCCCACAGCACTTCTGAGGATGCGTCATCGCTGCAGCTATTACTAATAGCTAGTAGCTAGTGGCTACTAGTAGGGGTCCTTTTATACGGTGCAGGGTGGCAAGAGCGGCAGCAGCCTGCTGCAGTGACACCCACATGCTGCTGCTGCTCTGCTGCCGCTGGTGCTACAGATCCTGGGTCGCAGCAGTGTGGACATTATCAAGAGTGGCGGCTACAAGCTGTCAGCACTGGACATTGAGAACACACTGCTGGCACACCCTGCCGTGTCAGAGGCTGCTGTACTGGGGCTGCCTGATGAGGCTCTGGGGCAGGTGGGCATGTTGTCAGCTGGATCACAACAAATTCAGTCACAGAAATTTGCTCAGCAAAAAATGAGCAACAAATTTAGTTACTTTGCTTTGCTGCTGCATCAGCGCTTGCCCATGGCACTGCGTGTCATGCATGCTTGCCAGCACAGCGTGTCCTGGCACAGCAGGTCACTTACACAAGACCGCTACGGGCAGAGCGCTGAGGGTTTGGGGCTGGTTTCTCCCCTCCTACGCATGGGTAACCTGTACTGTGACTCTTGACTGACACTCTCGGAGCCACTGATGTGATGTCCGTGCATGGGTGCATATGCATGAGGCGAATTACAGGATGTGGATGATGGGATGCAATGTTGTCAACAGTGGTTGTTGTCATGTTGTGTATACATGCATGCAGGTGGTAGTGGCACTGATCTATCCCAAGGCAGGGGCAGGGGAGGCCGCAGGGGGCCAGGATCAGCTGGTGTCTCAGCTGCAGGAGCTGTGCGGGCAGGAGTTGGCAGGGTACAGCGTACCACGGGGGTGGCTGCTGCTACAGGAGCCCTTGCCTCGTAACGCCATGGGCAAGGTCAACAAGAAAGAGCTGCTGGCACAATTCTTTTGATATCTTGGGGAAATGAAAATATTGCCCACTCTTTTCCTGCACCAAAATGCGCTGCATGTGTGTCAACGTTGCCTGCTGTATTGCTGTTGTGGTTGCCACTCGAGCTGCTGGCACTGGGCTTTTGGCAGAGGTGCCGTTGTTGGGATGCAACAGCTGGCACATTGTTTGTTGAAAAGTGGTGTGCACGATGGCTGTCATGTATGGTGTCGGTGCGGTTGCAAGTGTAACGGCGCTCAATGTGCGATTGCGAGTGCGACGTTGAAGATATGGCTTGCTGTGTTGTTGGGAGTCGCCTGCGTTCTTCTGCGTGTGTGGGAGGGGGGGGGGTGCAGCACGTGTAAATCAGAACATGTGCATCACCGTTTGGGAGGTGGGAAGGGTGCTTTGCTGCCTGGGGGGGGGGGGGGGGGGGGGGGGGGGGGGAGGCACCCCCGGGGGGGGGGGGGGGGGGTACTCATATGCAGGGCTGGTGCAGGGCTGGTGGTGGCGATGAGAGTAGGGAAGAAGATGACTGGGGAAGAGGTTTGGGTTTGGATGACGGCCGCCTGATGTGGGGAGAGGTCAAGGAAGGATGACTAGGCATGCTGAGCTGTTGCACACGTTCAAACAACGTGATGTAACCGCTGTCAGCTGAGTAAGCGCTGAATGCCTCGGCCCAGATGCCTTTGTGGTGGAAGCTCAGTTCACGTGCCGTGCTTCAGTCGCCTTTCACTCTGTGGTAGCAGTTTCGCCTCGACCACGCTAGGACTTGCTGTCCTGGAGCGTCAAGGACTGGCTGCTACCGGAGCGCAAACGTCTTTTGGAGAACAGAAGTGACCATGCGTCCCTATGCTGGCATGGCAGTGCTTGTTGCGTGTCTGCTGTCGGCAGCAGCAGCAACACCGTGTCCAAGCCAGCTGCACCCCCAGGCAGTCACAGGCAGCGTCATGCTGCAGGATGACAAGCTTGTCTATCAAACAGGAGCATTAGAAGGTGAGGGTGCAATTGCAGAACGTCTGCCAGCTTGTCTTTAATGGCTTGGTGTCCCACATGAGCACATACCTTGCAATTCCAATACATGACTGGCAGCTGGTGTCTTTCAGCTGGAGAACAGCATGCAAAGCCAGCACATGTGATGCCGTCCTGCTCACGGCACCCTACTGATCAGCAGCCCCGCGTCATGGATGCTGCACGTGCAGGTGCTGTGGCTCATGGTGTATTTGTTGACTCTGCTCACACGGCCTCCAACTTTGGGCAGCTGCGTGTGGTCACATCGCGCCAGCACACAGACCTGCAGCAGATGAAGGCAGCTGGGTGGATGGAGGGCTACCTAACAGCAGGTGGGGGCAGTGGTTGATCAGCTGTTGCTCAGCCCCAGCTGCCATGCCAATTGATAAGCAGCATCCAATAAGCAGCTGGTGGTGCTGCCTGCAGCTGTGGTACTGTTGCAGCGTTGCTTGTGGGCTTGTGAGCCAACACATCCTGTGGCTGTTCATCTGGGCAGCTGCACACAGCACAGCCAGCACATCCAAGTAGCTGCCTAACCTCGCATGCGTGCGAGCCTCTGTGTGCATCACCACGTGGGCCTGAAGCAGCACATTGTCGGCTGCAGTCACATTTGAAAAGAAGGGACTAAACCACTGTCACACTGTGTGTCGTCTGTGTATGTTGCTGCAGCCCGCGTCAATGACCACCACCACAACCTGAAGCACTACTTCAAACACACACTGGAGGCAGATGTGCAGAAGCCCATGGAGTGGTACGTGGGCAGCAGCAGCAGCAAGACACTTACGTTGCTTCAGCAGCAGACCAAGAGCAGCTGCATAGTGCGCAGCACATTAGTTGTGTTGAGGCCGTGTTGCGGCCCACCTGTGCCGTCTCATTGATGATCACTTATCAGCAGTTGGGCTGGCGGCTCTGGCATCACCTTCACCACCACCAATTGGAGCCATGTTGACCAGGCCCGTCCGTGCTCCTATAAACCTTGCCCTCTCCCGCGCTGCGCTGTGCTGCTCTGTGTTGCTGCAGGATTGCCCAGCAGGAGGTGTGGCTCACTCAGCAGGTGGCTGCCCACCCCTCAGATCCCTTCTGGCAGGTGGTTGGCCTGCTGCAGGCTCAGCTTGACGGCCTGTATGAGGGCTACGCAGCAGCCATCACAGCGGCACAGGCAGCTGGCCAGCAGGCAGAGTTGCTGACACGGGATGATGTCTTGTTCCTCAACTCCAACGGTGAGGGCCTGTTAGTAACAGGGATTCGCAGCAGCACAGCAGCGGCGGTAGCAGGCAAGGTCGACAGCACACACAACTGGTCGTGTGTTGTTGCGTGCATGCAGCAGCACACAGCAGATGGATGCTGGGCAGGTGCACCTGCTTGTGCAAGTGTATTGTCCAGGGTGGCAGCTGTCATGTTCGACCCAGATATGGAGGTGCTTCACTTGTTTGCGCCTGCATGCCTCAGCACCAAGTTTGCTTGCAGCTGTCGTGCTGTCATGCTGCCATGCTGTGCTGACTGTGTCCATTGCTGGTATCATCTCTGTTGGTATTGCTGGCTGCAGGCGAGCTGTATGACTTGCTGGATATGTATGAGGCTGAGGCAGCACAGCAGAAGCTCTACAATATGAAGCCTGCTGAGCTGTACATGCACCTGGCCCTGCAGGGTGAGCAACTGGGCTGCTGGTGGCGGGGCTGACACTGAACCAAGCTAATGCTTGTGGCATAGTGCTTCATAGGTACTGGCTGTCCCTGCTTGGCAGCGGATCTAGCAGATGCCCCTGGACAAAAATCTGAGACCCAGGTCGGCTGAACTGGCCACCGACATGGCTTAGCACAGGGCTGGATACGGACAGTTCCCTAACTTCTTCACTGGCTGTGTGGCCTGCTGTGTCTTCTGTTGTGTCGTTGCGTTTGGCAGGCAAATGTTCTGCGTTGATCAAGGTGTCTGCAGACCTGTCAGACATCTTCATGGGCCACAGCACCTGGGACTCCTTCACAGCCATGACACGCATCTACAAGCACTACCAGCTCAACCTGCAGCAGGTGACAGGAGACACAGCAGCTGGGACGGGGGCAGAGGGGGCTCAATGTGACAGCATTGACTGTCAGGGCACATGTTACCTGTTGCACACATCGCTAGTGGGCATATGACGAGGGGGCTCACTGCACTGTGACAGCCAATGGCTGTCAGGGCACATGTGATTGCGTCATGTACATGACGCAAGCTTGAGCAGCATCATGCATAAAGCACATGCTGTGACAACAGCTGAGGCACTATCTTGCCAGGTTCAGCAGCAGGAGAGGGTGGCAGCAGCAGGCTCCTGGCACCTGGCGGGTGTGGCAGTTGCATGCTGCCTTGTGCGGCGGTGCTGCTTACGTGGGTGGTGGGCGACTGTCGACTGGTCAGCACAGCTGTGCAGGTATATAGGTTCCACAATAATTGCCGCTCACCCATCGT
Source organism: Desmodesmus armatus (assembly GCA_007449985.2). NCBI lineage: Eukaryota > Viridiplantae > Chlorophyta > Chlorophyceae > Sphaeropleales > Scenedesmaceae > Desmodesmus > Desmodesmus armatus. The sequence goes on along the minus strand of VIIQ02000068.1, from coordinate 428,278 downwards.
GTCTGTCTTATATCACTGCCTGCAGGTGTCTGGTGGTGTTGCAGCTCAAAACGTGTCATTCAGCAGCTACCCAGGTGAGAGGGACCCGGCTGCCCCTACACAACCCGACATGAACATCAACGGGGACAATTTTGTGCGGGAGGGGAGGTTGGGACAAGCAGCCACTGCCTTGTTGCATATGTTGTGGGTGCTGATTGATGTGGCTTGCCCTGCTTGGGTGTGTGTTGCGGTGTGTGCTGCGAATGTGGTGATATGACAGACATGTAGGTGTGTGGAGGTGCAGCCTTTGGCAAGAACCCCACATCATGGGTGGAAGTCACCAGTCTGAATGAGTCATGAATGCCATGTATGTCTTTGTTCTCCTTTGCTGCCTGTGTCGACCATGCATGTTCAACACGTGTGTCTGCCCCTTCCATGTGTGTCAACCAGGCGAGCTGTTCTCTGATGATGACATGTACATCACCAGCAGCAAGATGGTTGTGCTGGAGACCACAAACCACATTTACAACTTCACAATTCTGAAGGTAAGGAGTGCTGGGCCAACCGGAACTCCCTCGTACACCACCATTGCCAGCAGGCTCACGTGTGAGGGGATCGACCCCTAGCCTAAAACTTTACATGCAGGTTGAAGTTCCCAATAGCCGGGTGCAACAAGGGTGGCGATCTGTTGGTTTGATGTTGTCACGGCACGCACATCATCCTTGTCAAGGAAGTCACGTCATCATGCCCATATGCCTGTGTCCTGCTGTTGCTGCTGCTGCTGGCCTGTGTGCAGGACTTGTCTCCTGCCAGTGTGCCAAGCTGGCAGCGTGTGCGGGCAGCCAACCTGCTGGCAAGCAGCGGGCGCAGCTGGGTAGAGGTCTTTAAGCGTCACAACTCAGGCACATACAACAACCAGGTGGGCGCTGCAGCAGCCAGGAGCACGCTTGCCTGCTAGAGTTTGGTGGGGGAGGGATTGTAGGCTTGCCTCTAACCCACACCCTGAACTTCAAGATAAGCCTTTGACACAGACACATCAAACCCTTCTGACGTGCGCATGCATCATATCAAGTGACACAGCAAGGCATGCTGCAGCAAGGCATCCAACCTAGATATCAACCAACCGACCAATTGAGCCACGGTTTGTGCCTGCGCTGTTCCTTTTTGTTGTTGCTGCATCCAGTACATGGTAGTTGACCTGAAGCGCTTCCAGCCGCGCAAGCAGCTGGACCATGGTCTGCTGTGGGTGGTGGAGCAGCTGCCTGGCATGGTGGAGGCGGCAGACATGACCAACACACTGTCACGAGGCTACTGTGAGTCACGAGCAGAGGCTTTCGGTGGAGGGGGTGATTGGGCAATTTGGGCCAGAGAGGCATGTTTTTTCATTGTGTTTTTTTATAGTGTGCCACCTTGGGTGTGCAGCAAGAGATCTGATGTGCTGAGGGTTTACTGCATTCCAGCTGCATTGTGTTGTTTGAAGTGAGATGTTTTCAGAGCTAGTGATCTTCATCCACCAGGCTGGCATGTCGGTGGGCTGCCCATGATCATATAGGCAGTACGGATGTGTCCCTGGCATGCATTGTGACTGTCCTGGTGAGACGCTAGGTTGTGCCAAGTTCCCTGGGTCCACACACTGAGCTTGTTGCCCTGTTTGTTCCCTCCTCATGTTTGTGCCGCAGGGCCCAGCTACAACGTGGCTTTTTCCCCAAGATCTACAAGGCTGCCGGCTACCCCAACATCCTGGACCACATGAAGCAGCAAGGAGCGCAGGCATATGGAGACCCCATGAACTGGCTGCTGTACCAGGTAAGGTACAAGAAGGGCAAGTTACAAGAAGGGCGAGTGGTAAGAAGAACATGTGATGGCCTCCTGTATGGATCTAATGGTTAGGGTGCCCACACTGCGAAGGCAAGTCCGTGGAGGTAGTGGTTCAGTGGTTGCCTGCACAGCTTGCTTGACCAGCCAGTGTTGCCGCTGCTGCTGCTTTGCAGGTGTCACCGCGTGCCAACATATTCCGCCGTGACCAGGGTGCCGTGTCGTCTCTTGAGGACATGAAGCACCTCATGCGCTACAACGACTACACCCACGATAAGCTGTCCGGCAACCACCCCGTCGCGTCCGTGTGCGCGCGCGGGGACCTGGCCACGAGTGGTGCAGTGCCCAAGGGCTGCTATGACACAAAGGTGGGTGACAAGGGCATCTGCTCTTTTGCGCCTTTTTGTGAAGTGCACTCGCTGGCTTGATGGGGCGATGGAGTGATGCACGGGGTGGTTGTAATATCACAATTACATGTATATATATCCAAGAATGTTGCATTCATTCACAGAGTCAGAGCCGGGCAATCGTGCTTCTGCATGTAGTCGTGTGTAGGAGGTGAAAGTTCTTTTGCACTGCACATGCTGGGTTGTGGCTGGCAGTTGCTTGCCTGTGTGGTTTGTGTCGCACCTTGTTGCTACCTTGATGTGATGGTTTTTTGTTTGCGCTCCGTCTGCTTATACCCTGTAGCGATGATATGACTGTTAGGGTCATCGCTAGTGTGGAGCACAAGGGTACGACCCTCATACGCTCACTGGCTGCATTCCTGCAGGTGACCAGCTACAAGATGGCTGTCAAGATGGAGAGTGAGGTCATTGGAGGGCCAACAGCTCAAGGCCAGCCTGTCTTTGAGTGGGGCAGCGACTGGCCAGCCTTTGAGCACAGGGGCATGCCCAACAGGTGAGGCCGGCCACAGCTGCTCAGCATGCCAGGGTGCAGCTGAGGCTAGGGCGTGGAAGCTGCCATATGGCACTCGCAGGCAAGCTTAATTGTGAAATCAAAGCTGTGGTTTGCCCCTCGCAAAGCAGCAGTCTCAGCAGGAAGAGGACAGAGATGCGCTTGGAAGCAGCATTGTCAGCAACCAGCTGGCTGCAGCCATAGAAACTGTTGGTGTGATCACGTGGCACGCACATGGTAGTCCTGAATGTGCCTGTTCGGTGCCCTTGTTTTGATGCTGTTGCAGGTTTGACTTTGAGTTTGAGCGGCAGAGCGCTGCAGCCCTGCCCCTGCCAGGCGAGGCCTGCAGCAGCACACCAGCCACAGGGGCAGCAGCACTCGGTGCACCACAGGACGGTCGCCTGCAGCTACCTCGGCTAACCGCAGCGCAACGCGAACGCTTGACCCAGCAGCAGATGGCACAGCTATGATCAGCCAGCTCACGCAGGACTGGCTTAGGACACAAGGGGACATTTGCCTCAAGTCTGGGGTGCCCCTGTTCTGGCTGCGGGGCCTTAACCCAGTCCTGAGGCTAGATCAGGAAGTGGAAAGGTCCTCAGCAAGTCAGAGTGTAGCTATGTCGGGGGCATCCTCTGGCATGCACATCCTTGAGAGGGTATGAGGGCAGCAGCTTATAGGATTGAGCCCAGCCAATGCATGACACTGCTTGGCTGCGTGCTGACGTGTATGCAGAGTGTAGAGCATATGTAGAGTGAGTGCCTGGCCTGGTGTTTGCAGCCCTCGTTGCAGCACTGCTGGGATTTTGCCAAGCAGTGCATTGTCCTTTGTTGTCAACGCATGTATGTATCATGGCCTTAGGGCCTAGCCAGCCAGCAGCGAGGGGAGGGAGTGCACCACTGTGCAGCCACATGACCCTCACTCAGTGGCTGTGACACAGAGCGCATTGGCTGGTACAAGCTGACTGACAGGAAGCTGTTGTCTTTGTGAAGCAGCGGTGTCTGCTGAGAGAGCAGCCATGTCTGTATGGACAACCCTTTGGTGTCTTTATGGACAAGCTTTGGCTTGATGCCGCATCAGTGCATTGCAGTGCCTGACTTTGTTGCTGCAGCTTCAATTTCAAAACTTTTACTGCAGCTAATGGCAAGGTTGAGGTAGCTTGTTGTTGGAGTGTTGCTCCGTGTAGCTGCCTGTGTGATGCACATGTTGGGCCAACATGTGTGGAGCAGATGTAGCTGTCTAGCGAGGTTGTGTCAAGCCACGTCATCATTATACACAGCAGCTTAGACTGTCACAGATGGAGTTGTTGAAAAGTTGTGTGCAAGTCTGTTGCAGCAGTTGTCGGTGGTGCCCATGTTGTCTTGTGAAGGGGGTTGTGAGGGAGCTGTTGCCTCCGGCACGTGCTGACTTGTAACACACACTGGATGAACTCCTGTGTTCAAACAGCCACCATGGCTCTTGGCCGGTTTGCAGTACGACTTGTACGGTTGGGTGTGCAAAGTTCTTCTCTCGACGTGTGTAATTTGCCTATGCGAACATGAGTATGGTGACGATTCAGGGGTTCCCATGGCACACCTGATTGTCCCGGTGTGGGTTCAATCAGCCACAACATCACCCTCCACACCAAGCTGGCTAAGAGCTCTACCACTCACGCAGACTGTGTGCGCATGAGCTTCTCTGCAAAGTCCCTCAGCCGCTTCTTCAACCGCCTTGCTGCCACATACGACCTGCTTGCAGGCGCCTGCCTGCACTGACTGCTCCCATCGCCACTGTCATGAGCCGCTGCAGGAGAGCTGGCCAACAGGCCAGCACAGGCAGCAGCTAGGTCAGCAGCCTCCTGTGCTGACAGTGCAGCAGGTACAAAGGGCTGTGTAGCTTGAAGCAGCCAGGAGTGCAGGATGCCTTGTGTGCCTGCTGCAAGGAAACCGATGGTCCCTTGAGGCCTGGCCTGCAGCTGCTGCTGTGTGCTGATGCTAGAGTGTGCTGGGGTCACACCACCAGCGACACCAACAGTTATGGCGTGCTGCTGTTGGTTGGCGGCGAGAGTGCCTGACTGCTCCACAAGGCTTGCAAGTGCTGCTAGCTCAAGCAGTAGGGTGCAGACCTTCTGCAGCCTTGGTAGGGGAGATGGCACGAGGAGTGCCCCTAGTGCTGCGCTACCCACCAGCACTGCATGGCTGGCCACTATCTCCTCAAACGGCTGCCCGGCTCCCGCTGTTACTGCCGTGGTCAGGAGGGCCACCAGGGTGGCCAGGGCTGCACTGCCTACCTTCTTATGACAGCAGCATGCACAGGCAGCAGCGGCAGCGATGACACTGGGTAAGGCTGCTGTCAGCTGGGCTGTGCTGGGCTGCAGGATGGCACTGTGCCTAACCCATGCAGCAGATAGCCGCAGGATGGATTCTGTGAGGTCGGGCTGTGAGTCACCCTGGCCATGCTGCTGCAGAGCTACCACCTCTGTGAGGGCCCACAGCTGCACATACGCCTGCAAAGTAGAGGCAGGGCACGGCAGGGTGTTGAGCGCAGGAAAGTGTATGAGGCCAATAGAGTTGCCCAGCAGTCTGCGTTGGCTGTGTGGCTTCAGCAGTGGGCTTCAGCTTGGCTGTGTCTCCCTGGCATTGATTGCCAAGTGGGTATATCACACATACATAACCGTCTCCTGAAAGCCCGGGCCTGACAAGCAGGCATGACTGCAAACCCCAGCTGGAATAGCAGCCGCAGCCAAGCCCCATGGTTGCTGCATGCCGCATGCGCAGCAAGTCCTGCAAGGCCCTTGGCACACCTACCCACCTGGTTTATGACAGGTGCTGCCTCCAGCAACAGGTCAGACCCCTGGCAGCACAGAAGCTCCACAGAGGCCAGTAGAGGCTCAGCCAGAGCACAACCACCCGGCCTGACCAGCCCCAGCACACATACCTCCACAAACTGCAGCAGCTGCTGCTGTGGCTTCAACAGCAGCTCAGGCTGCAGTTTGAGGAGCTTACTGCAGCCCTTGGCGTAATGCTGCAGGAACTTTCCTGCAGCACTGTGCTGGACCACCAACGCATGCAGCTGGCCCCACAGGCGCGACACTATCAGCTGCACAGCAGGGTCTTTACTCAACTCCGCATGGATGCTGGTGCTGTTGCTGCAGTCTTGTGTTGTGGTTTCAGCACAGCCGGGTTGCTGCGTCACCCACACTGCATCCTCAAGCATGTCCCCGCTGTCTTCCTCCATGCCAGTTGCAACAGCGAATGCTGCCGCTGGTGCTGGTGCTGACGCTGCAACTCCTAGCGTATCGCCAGGTCCACTACTAGTACCTCTGCTGCCTGTTGCTGCAGCGTGCTGGTGCATGTGCTCCTGGCGCTGCCGTGCTGCCTCCAGCACGACCCTCACTCCCACCATGTGCTGACAGAGCAGCACGTCTGCTGCTTTGCCCATGGCTGACCACTGCTGCCCCGCCTGCAGCTGCTGCAGGAGGCAGTCTAGGTGCAACACCACTGGCTGCACCAGCTGCTGGCTGGCCCGGGCCCTGCAGAGCACACACAACACCACACACATTTGGATGCTTGCGGCATTGGCTGGATGCACTTCCTGTGTCTAAACACAACACCAGGCACACCCAAACATCCATCTTACTGCCCTGCAGCACCCCATGTTGGCAAGCTTGGCAAGCTTGCTCAAGTGCCAACATGTCAGTGTCACATCTAAAGTCTTATACATGCCTAGCAGATGGCTGCGTTCGGCACCAGCACATCAACAGCAGTGATTGCCCAGGGGTTGAGTCCAAGGCGTGTGTTGGTGTGCATGTCTTGCTGGTTGCTGTCGTACTGAATATCACTGAAAGCTACACACTAGCAGAATCGTTCGGCAAGCATTTCAGGCTGGCAGATGCATTGGAAGTGGCACTGCATTGTTGTGACCTGCCAATTGTTGAACCTCCCCGCACCGCCCTAGTCCCACCTGAGTTCCTGCAGCTCACAGTCAGGAGCACCCACAGCTGCCAGGGCCATGGACAGGCTGGCAAACAGGTCCTGGTCAGCACTGTCCACACCTGACAAGTGCTGAACAGCCTGCAGCAACCAACAGCGGACAACAACGCCAATGGAGGCTGTCTGACACGTCCGGCATGCCGCGGCACATCCACTGCAGCAGTGCATGCAGGTCTGTCATGCGCAAACGTGTCGCTAGTCAGCAGTTGCGCAATCATTGCCAATTCAGCACCCGCTGAACATCAACTCAGAGTGTCAGGCGCCCAGACACTGGACAGCCCCGCACCCAGCTAGCCGCTTGCAGTACGTACTGTATACGGTATACAGTACCCTACTGTAGTCCGTGATGCACTACCTGCAATACTGGTACTACCTGCACTAGCCCAGCCACAGCCAATAGCAAGTAATGCAGAGGCCGGGGCCCGATTCAGCATTGGCCGATGAAACCCCAGGCTTGATGCAAGTAGTCACATGCATGCACCGGTGCTGGCAGCAGTACCTGCAGGAGTCCAGGCACAGCCTGGACCAACCTGTCCCAGCCCAAGTTGAGTGCTGCTGAGGTCAGGGCCCGGATGGCTGCTGCTGCGGCTGAGCGTGTGGGGTTGGGGCCCTCATCCTTGTGCTGAGCAGCTACTGCCAGCAGCAGCTCCAGCAAGCTGCCCATTGCAGCAGTACCCTGCCCGTTGCTGCCATCTATGAAGTGCAGGGCCAGGTAGGGGGCCCACACCTGCAGAGATTGCGGTGCACGCCGAGCTTGGTGTTTGAGTAAGTGAATGGATCTACAGTTGGGGTCCACAGCTAAGAGGCCGGAACCCACAGCCTATGAGCCACACTTTGACAGGCATTCACGGATAGTGCCAAGGTGGCCTGAGGTGCTGCCACCAACATCACAGACACACATGCGCAAAACAGCAGGTAAGGCTGGATGGAGTCAATCGACAACTCCACAACATGTTTCCATAGAGAATGTGCTACCGCAGCGGATCTGAAGCATTGGGAGGCTCATCAAGGCCGCGTGTCCACAAGGGCGGTATTCCCCCTGCCCTTAGCAGCCTGCAATTCCCCTGTGTGTTAACACATGAGTTGCATCCAACAGATATCATGCCATGATAGCATGTCGATCTCATGATGACCAGTTGAGGTGATGACAGAGTGTGTAGGTGGGCGCGGGGGGGGGGGGGGGGGGGGGGGGGGGGCTGCCGGCTAAGCACCAGCGCTTCCTAGTGGATTGGTGTGATAATGAGGCCAGCACTACAGCCTTACCTGGGCAGCCTTGCAGAAGGACAGCACCAGCTGAGCATGCAAAGGTCCTGCCAGCAATTGGCCCTGCCTGACTTGAACAGCTGCCTGAGACAGCAGCCCGCTATGCTGCTGCAGGCCTGCACAGACAACAGCACACAAACCTGCTCAGCACAGTTGCTGGGTTGGGTTTGCTAGCATGGCAATGCCTCCCAGTCAGTGATTGGATGTTACACAGAACATCGCCCAGTCTATTGTTCATTCATGTTCATGCCATGATCAGTGCTGGTGTACTACCGTAGTCCTATCCACACACATGTTGCAGTACCCCTGCTTTCTCATATTCAGTGTGAGCATGTCGTTCATGGCACAGTGCAGCAGTGTTATCCCTACCTGCTGCAGCTTCAAGTCACCGTCTCCTCCTGCTGCCTGCTGGCCTACTGCTGCTGCACCTTGCACAGCAGCTGCTGCTGCCATAAGCACAGCACCTGCAGCCGCAGCTCTCCCGGTGCTGATGCAACACACTGCAGCACCTGCTGCAGCCCCTGACTCTGCTGCAGGAACCCCTGCTGCTGGTCCTGCTGCTGGCATCCCACACAGCCAGCACACACAGCAGGTATTGCTCCTGCCCAAGCAGACAGCATGCAGCTAGGAACACATCATGCACGGCAGCAGACGCCTCACAGCTCCCTGCTGCCTCCCTGCCCTCTGCTGTTGCCATCCACACCATGCAGTTGCATGCAGTTTGCAGGAGAAGCTGCAGGCAGGCCTGGGTAAGGCAGCTAGGCACCTCATGCCCCAGCACGCCCGGTGATGCTCCAGGACTGCCTGCTGCTACTGCCGCTGCGGCCTCAGCTGCTGCTGCCTCTTCTGCTGCGTCTGCCGCTGTGCTGGCCCTGCTGAGCCCGCCACAGCCCCCACCAGCAGCTGCAAAGAGGGCTGCAGATTGAGGGAGTCGTGGCTCAGTACAGTAGAGCAGCAGTGCAGTGCGGGGAGGCATATTAGCTGACCATGTTGGATCTGTGGGAGGCTGGCAACCTGCAGGCAGCAGTGCAAGTAGGGCAGGGTCTGCTGTACCGGCCTATCTTGACTATGGATATGCACATGCCTGGTGCACCTGAAGGGCAGCCTGCCATGCACCCAGATCTACAGACAGGCCCCATACAGTTGACACCTTCTACTGACGACAACGCACCCTACTGATGTGCTGCCGACCAAGCTGAGTGCTGGTCACTGCACGCCTCAGCTTGCACGCATGTGAAGTATTCCACACGGTTTTGTCATGCCCATACTGCGATACATCCTAAGGCAAACATACCTGCAGTAGTGCCTGCCGCACCTCCCCGAGCCGCCTGCCTCCTCCTCCCCAGCAGCTAGCAGCTTCTGAGGGACAGCAGCCGCCCAAGCCGCAAAGGCAGAGAGACCATGCCGCCGCATGCATGAGGTCTGGCGGGGTACTGCTTGCTGCGCGCACTGCTGCTGCAGCCACCTGCAGCATGTGAGGCTCCATAGTGCTGATGAGCTGCTCTGGGGCAAACTCAGGCAGCTCTGTCAGCAAGCCCAATGCAGCTGACACCACCTGCATGCAGACAACAAGCACAGCACTGTTGAAAGATCACAACGGGGCGCGGAACCTGCCGACCGCCTGCGCGTGCTGGCAAGCAATCGGCCGCTCTGTAGCGCCCCGCTCTTGGATGGGCAGCAGCCGCCATCGTACAGACTCTTGTCCAACACGCATGAGAAGCTTTCACCATCTGCTGCAGGCAAGACTGGGCAAAGTGTCAGCTCACCTCTTCTCCTGCGTCCTGGATGTGCAGTAGGCCCACATGCGCCGTGGCTTCTGCCACCTCTGTTGACACATGGTGCAGGCAGCCCAGCTTCACCCAGGCAGTGAAGCACTCCAGCAGGCTCATTGTAGCTGCTGCCTCCTGCTGCTGCTGGGGATGCTGGGGCACCTGCTGCTGCTGCTGCTGTATCCAGGAATGCAGGAGCTGCAGAGCTTCATGAGACCAGAAGCGGAAGCGGTCACGCGTGGTAGTGGCCCATGACAGCTTCTCACTGCTGGTGAGCCCTGCAGGCAGGCAAGCATTACGGGTGCCAGCACAAGCGGTGATGACTACCCCTTGAGATGCAGTGATGATCACACATCCCTTCGCTTCAACGATTATTGTGCGCAGTGACTCCCCGCACATCTTCCTGTCACAGGGAAAGCAACCAGTGCAGTGCTACCCAAGCCCATACAGAGTGTTTCCGGCTAGTTGGTGTCAGTGCATGGAGCAAGAAACAGCCGGCATGTGCTGCACATGCAGACAGCCGCAGGAGAGCATGGCAGCACAGGCTGCAAGGAAGTCTCCTAGCCAGCACAGGCTGCAAGGAAGTGCACCACAGGCACCACCGGCAGAGTCTGCGCATCCCTGACAAATGCACACGTCGATACACCACACACGTCCATTCCTGCCGGTGTACCTGGTATGATGACGTGGCGCCAGTCGCTGCTGCCCTCCTCTGCTACATCATGCAGCAGCTGCACCGCATTGCGCATGGGCAGGGTGGAACCCGCAGCCTGCAGCCAATCCTGGCTACAGGAGGGCAGGAGAGCAACACACGAGGCCACTGCCAGGCACAGCTGTCGCAAAAGCGCCGTAGGAAGGTTCGGGTCCAGCAGTTTCTGCAGCAGGCTGTTTTTCAGCTGGGTAAGGTGTTCTGCTGGCAGCCTGGCGCCTTGGTCGTTCACTTTGGTGCGCAACGTCTGGGCAGCAAAGAGCAGCAGGTTGACGCTGTTTGGATGGTATGGATGCTGTAGAAGATGAATACAGAGGGTCCAGGCCGCATCCGTGCGTTGCCATGCCACCAGGGCTGCCTCTGCTGCCTTCCGCTGCTGTGGGTCGTGGTGGGGTGAGTGAAGGGCGGACAGGGCGGCCTCTAGCCACTGCAGCTGAGCAGTGAGCTGCTGCTGGCTGTCTGTGTTGATATGGGAGCTGCTGAGCATCGTCTTGAGTGGGAGAATTGCAGCCCTGTTGCATTGCAGTGTCCAAGGATCTCCAAATAGATCAGTGAGTTGTGAAGTGTAGGACGTGCCTTCTACCGCATTCAATCAGGCGCTCTTGGTGATGGTGTTGAAAGGTGCAGTTGTAGGTGTGGGAACGACAACGAGACGAATACATGTACATGTATGGCCGTTGCGAACGGCTTTCGGTGGTTTGCAGCTTTGAATGGGTGCGGGGAGTGCAGCAGGCCACATAACCGTTCATGATGATGCAGTTGCCTTGCTACAGCAGTTGCCTTGCTCCTCCCCGCGTTGTGTCCAAGTGGGCAGCAGCAGCAGCAACAGCAGCAGCAGCGGCGAGGCCGGCAGCGGCAGCAGCAGTGTGCAGATTTTCTACAGGTGCCCATAAGTCAGCAGTGTCAGCACCAGCAGCGAGGGGTGCAGCAACTTTCTGCCGGGTTTAGCAGCTGACCCAAAAGCAGCCAGCAGGGGTGAAACAATGACCAAGACACCTCCCTCAACAGCAGGGACAGGTGCAGTGTACCCTGAGCAATATGAGGAGCAGCTGCAGGACAAAATCAGCAAAGTCAAGGACCTCTTCACGGGTCACAAGCTGCCAGCAGAGATAGAGGTCCACAGGTCCAGCACAGCCAACTTCCGCATGCGCACAGAGTTCAGGGTTTGGCACGAGGGCCAAGACTTGTGTTATGTCATGTTTGAGCAGCCAGACGGGTCTGATGGAGATGCTGCTGCTGCAGTCGCAGCCGATGGCAGCGAGTCGGATGCACCAGTTGCAGCAGCAGCCGCAGCCACAGGGGATGGGGACGTTGCAGCAGCTGCCACCGATGCAGGTGCTGAAGCAGCAGCAGCGGAGCCTCCTGCAGCAGCGTTGCAAAGCAACGGGCAGCCGAAAGGCAAGTCCAACAAGAAGAAGAAGCGCGGAAACAGCCCCAGCAGCGGCGGCAAGCGGAAGCGGGTGACGCGTGTGCGGATAGATGACTTCCCAGTAGCGTCACAGCTGATCTGCAGCTTGATGCCGCTGCTGCGCCAGGAGCTGGTTAGTCATGACACACTGAGGGAGCGGCTGTTCCAGGTCAACTTCCACACCACACTCAGCAACCAGGTTGCCATCACCATGGCCTACCATAAGCAGGTATTACATGCGCATGAGGGGGGGGGGGTGTACAGGGAGCGGGTGCTGCGCATGGCCCCACAGTAGGAAGGTACAGCTGCTCAATGGAATGGATAACTGCATGAGGTGCTTATCAGCGCATGATACCAACGTGAGGTTTGGCCAGGCTGGACTGCTGCAACAGACAGCCAGGGTAGCCAGCCTTCCCTGCCGGGTGCATGCTGTCTGTCATATTGGTGCTTGGGATGCCCATTTTGCTTTCCTGCCCTTCACCTGCTGCCAACACACCTGCTGTTGCTGCTTGCGCACTTTCTGGCTAACGAGCGCCTGCGATGCCTGTTTCTTCTGCCCTGTCCCTGCTGTCAACGCACCTGCTGTCACTGCTTGCATGTGCAGCTGGACGATGTGTGGCAGGCAGCTGCCTCAGCGCTGCGCGGCAGGCTGCTCAAGACGTTGGGCCCTGAAGCGTGCAGCGAGCTGCACATCATCGGCCGCAGCCGCAAGCAGAAGGTTATGCTGGACCAGGAGCATGTGACGGAGCGCATGGAGGTGGCAGGCAGGACCTATGAATACATGCAGGTGAGCTGACGGCGGGCTACTTCATGTGTGGTTGGTGGTTTCTCTGCGTGTTCATAGAATGCCTGACTGCTTGCTTTGGTTTGTTGGCAATATGATTGTTGTGGGCTCCACACCCGGAGGGACTAAGAGCCCAGCGACTGCCCCATAAAATCCAGCAGCCCCATTCTCCACTGGGGCGAGCAGATCGCAGCATACGGGTACACCAGGCCCAGCTCTTATGTTGCTCTGGCACCCACCGCATGTCATTCATGTCCCCATGTGAAAGCCATATGATGGACGAAGCCCACTTTGAAAACTCTCACCATCTGCCAACATCTGCCAACAGCCAAGAATACGGCAGATGGCGTTGCGACACCACCCACCCCACTGGCAGCTGAGGGTTGCAGGCTCTGTACAGTATGTCAGCCATCTGTGCTGGCTGCGTGCTGACCTGTGTCCTGCAGGTAGCTGGCTGCTTCTCGCAACCCAACGGCGGCATGTGCCAGCAGATGCTGAGCTGGGCTGTGGATGTGACGCGGGGCAGCAGTGGGGACCTGCTGGAGCTGTACTGCGGGAACGGCAACTTCACGTTGCCGCTGGCACAGAACTTCAAGCAGGTAGGGTGGATTGGGTGAGGACGCATTCACCAAAGCAATGGTGCTTACATGAGGCCTGAGTGAGCTCATGTGCAGGAGCAGGTTTGCTAAAGGGTTGCTTGAGGAGATATGAGGAGATCACATCCGTGATGTAAAGGGGGGTGCTTGCCAGTCCACCAGCTGGCACCCTGCATGCCGCCTGATGGCGACCGTCCCAGCAGCTCAGGCCGGCCAGGTGACACTTCTAGAAGTAGGAATGATACGAGTGCTGGAGCTTGCACTGTTGCAAGACCGCAGTGCTGTCATGATTGCAAGCTCAAGCAGCTGTGGAAGATTCTGTTTGTGGCCCCCTGTTTGCAATGCTGTCTGCCTGCCTGCCTGTCTGCCTGCACGCCTGCCTGCCTGCCTGCCCGCCTGCCTGTTTGGTTGCAGGTTGTTGCCACTGAGGTGTCCAAAGCGTCTGTTGCTGCTGCGCGCCACAACATTGAAGCCAACAGCATCGACAACATCTTCCTGGCCCGCATGAGCAGTGAGGAGTTTGTGGAGACATGGAGGGTGAAGGGCACACGGCACCGCCTGGCAGGGCTGGACTGGGAGCAGCTGTCACTCAACACACTCCTGGTGGACCCACCACGGTGAGAAACGGGGGGGGGGGGGGAGTGTGCTGTCCTTGTATGTGGGCTGTCAACATGCAGCATGTTGAAGTGATGGCAGTGAGTGTCTGGCATGCAACCCTCCTGGCAGCCAGCTGGTTCTGGGGAATGGTTCTCCCGCCTCTTTCCTAGCTCTTTCCATATATGTCGACGTTTGATGGTGGACCATAAGGTCGCCAGTTGCAGCAGGCCATGTACAGCTAAGAGCTGCGTGGCGCACAAAGATCAGCTTTGCCGTACGCTCTGTCTGTGACATGTAGTAGGCTCTGTCTGTGACATGTACTACATGACTAGTAGTAGGCTCTGTTTGCGACCCACTGATCCGGACCATACGGCACCTCAACACGGCACTGACCCGCTGGCTTTCTCCTTCGGTCACGACCCGCTGGTTTCCACCGTCCCAAGATTCTGGCAGTGCCTCTGACCCGCCGGTTGCCTCCTTTGGTCATGTTGCCTGCTGCCTCAGGGCTGGTCTGGACCCTGACACTGAGCAGCTGCTGCGTGAGTTTGACCAAGTGGTGTACATCAGCTGCAACCCGGAAACACTGGCCAAGAACCTGAACGCTGTTGCTGACACGCATGACATCACACGCTTTGCAGTGTTTGATCAGGTGAGGGCTGGGGTTTTGGATGCAGCTGCATGATTGACCTGTCGGTATGAACCCGTGCTAGCACATGTCACGAATCATGACACTGGAGACATGACACCTGTAGCTGTTGGCAAAAGCAGACGGCACATCTGTGTGGAAGGGCACACACATATGTTGCAGTTTTCCTTGCACATTTATAACAGTTTCACAGTGCACTGTGCCTGTTGCCGTAACTAGACACAATGTCAGCATCATGTGTACAATGTGTCAGCACATGTTGTTGGTGAGCCATCCGTTTCAGCGTTTATGATATCAAAGCAAGGGCATGCCAGGCTGCGCAGCCCAACACAGCAAGGGCAGCCGCTTTTGCTGAGCTCCCCCCCCCTGTTTGTGCTGCCATTCGACTGCCGCTTACAGTTTCCATACACACACCATCTGGAGTGCGGCGTGCTTTTGCGGCGGAAGCAACCAGTTGCATGAAGGCCAGTGCTTTTACTGCACGTTGCAGTACATCACTTGCGAGCGCGCCTTGCTGTATCAGCGCTTGCTGATATTCGAGACGAAGCAATTCATGTAGTTGGACCATCGGTACCGTTTGTAAGGACGTTTGTGAAGCAGTGGGTTTGATCTGCAGGCGGTCTCGCTACAGCCCTGCATGCATTCGAGCCTGGAAGTGAGATGGAAACTGTCAATCGTTTTTACCGATTGATGGCACTATTTTGGAGTGTTGCGAGCAGAGCAGAAAGCTGACCCAGTGGCTCTTCGTCCCGGGCGTGCCCCTTCATATCACAGCGTCACAAGAGTCCTTTACGCCACCTGCATCCCCCTCCAACATCTAAACTAGCTCAACGTATATCAACAGTGAATCCCTCTTCGATAAGATGCACAGCATGCAGCTCCAACGGCAGTCTGCAAGGTTTACCAGTCTGCAGCAGTCGCGAGCACCCGTCCGTTATGGTGCGCCATCAACATAGGCAAAGCCATTCCTTGGTTTGAACTGGTGGGGGAACATGGCGTTCAGCTGATCGGCCGCTGCTGCTGCTCTCTGCTGTTGCTTGGAACCATAGTCTGCAGGGCCACCCTGTATGAGAAACTGGGCGGGAAGGATGCCATAAACTCAGCTGTTGACAAGTTCTATGAGAAGGTATGCTTGGTTTACACTGCCGCTGCCCTGTGCTCTGGACCTGGTTGACTCAGCTGGACCTGGGTGACTCAGTACCTGCAACTGGAGTAAGCACAAGTAAGCACGGCTGTTCCTGTCTGGCTGGTGCCACTCACAGCAGCACACCTTTTGCCCGCAGGTCCTTGCTGACGACAGGGTGAGCAACTACTTCCAGGGCACCGATATGAAGAAGCAACGGGGACACCAGGTGGGCCGTAGGGTTCGAGCACTGGCATATCATAGTGAGGCCGCTGGCGGGGCACCCTGACAGGGCGGCTGTGCAGCAGCAGACGACAACCGATCAGGAGGGCATGACTGCATGGCTACCAAGTGCTTACATCAGGACCCCCTGTCTATCTGTCCAACCCTCACCCTCTCTGCTGGGCTGCGCTCTTGCCCTGCACTCCCATCCCTGCTTTAGGCTGCCTTCATGACCATGGCATTCGGTGGTGAAAACAAGTACGCCGGTCGGGACATGGCTAAGGCCCACGCGCACCTGCTGCCGCACCTTGAGGAGGTTCACTTCAATGCCATCGTGGAGCACTTTGTGGCCACACTGCATGAGCTGGGTGTGCCCCAGGAGGATATCGATGAAGCAGTGGAGGTTGTGGCAACAACAAAGGACGCAGTGCTGAACCGCACAGGCGTGACTGCGTAAGATCACAGGGGTGCCCCTGGAGGTATCTTTGCTGGAGCTGGCAAAGCTGTAGGATTCCTACATTGCTCATGCATCTGGGGCTGTGTGCTGGGCCATTTGAGGCTGACGCGTAATCTTTTGACTAGCTGGTTGTTCTTGCAGTGTAGCACAACACACTAGTTTGTTGTGTATTTGTCCTGAGTGCTTTCTTGCACTGTAAGGAGAATTGTTCATGGCTGTCCATACTGTTGTTGTGCTCCATCACAGTGCTCCCATAGGCCTACCACAACCGCAGGGGAGTCTTATGGCAGTCCTTTGACCAGTCATATACTTTCTTGCAGTGTGGAACAACACTGCTTTGGTACATGTCCAGTGTGATATGCGCAGCCTGCAATGCGCGTGTTTGCCAATGGCCGTGGTTACTGTTGTGCTTTACCACACTATCCCCCGAATGCGTGTGTTTGCCAATGGCCGTGCTTCCTGTTGTGCTTTACCACACTATCCCCCAAATGCGCGTGTTTGCCAATGGCCGTGCTTACTGTTGTGCTTTACCACACTATGTGATATGAGGGCATTGTGCTGTGAGGGCAGTGTGCAGTGTGCTATGTGGACCTGGATCTGGTCTATGTTCTAAAATCTGTGTCGCGCACCTGGGTGCCGTTTGGTACTGCATGCCAACGCTGAATTTCTTGAAGGTGTTTTTTTGTACCTCAGCTGCGACAGCTGCTGCAGATGGCCACGGATGACTGCATGCTTTGGTTGCAGAGCCCTTGTTTTTGCCCACCTAACGCAGGTTGGGAGACTAGGTGGCACATGGCATGAGACGTAGCCGCCATTGGCAGCAACACTTGAAGAAGGGCACAGCAGAGCATGCAGTTGCACTGCACACGTGCTGCTGCTGTTGATGTGGCTTTCAGTCACAGAGTTGGTGTGGAGTATCATTTGTGCAGTCATGGAAGTGTACTGCAGTTATCTTTCAAAGGGTGCTTCCGTACTGCTCCTGCTGTCATGGCTTTCAGCCACAGCATTGGTGTTGAGCACCCTTTGTGCAGTCTCGCAACTGCACTGCAGTTACCCTTTGATGGGTGCATCTGTACTGGTCCTGCTATTATGGGTTGCAGCCACAGCATTGGTGTTCAGTACCCCTTGTGCACTGCAGTGCTTGACGTCTAGCAGATTTGCTGCTGACATGTGCTGAGGTACTGCAGGACTGGTGCAGCTGTGGCAAGAGAAGGACGCGCACAGTCATATGGCACTGTTTCAGCGAAGCTGTGAGTTTGTCAAGGAGTGTGGGCCAACTGATGTTCATGCTGTTTGTTGGGTTGGTTGGTCGGTTGTATCCCTGTGCCACAAGTTGCAGTTGCTTCATCTTGACCAGCTTTCCAGTGTGTTTGCTGTCACCATGGTGCTGTCTTGCAGCTGGAGGCCACGATAGTCTCACGCCACAGCTGTTACAGCAGCTGTTGAATGTTTCACAGCATCCGTGACTCACCCCGTGCTGCTGATTAAACAAGGTGATTTACCCCTGTGACCATGGCTGTAAGTAGAGTCACAACTTGGGGATCTGAACAATCTTAACCAGTGAGGATGGCCTGAACCCACAAACATCCAGTAGCATGTCAGGCTGGCACTCACTGCATGATCACATTGAATCAATTCCATTTCAACTGTGCAGGCCGCCTGGGGCGGTCCCAACAGATTGCCAGAAGCAGACTGAAAGGCAGCCACATCAGGCCCGTGGTGGCTGTGAAAATGTGGTTGTATCAAACCTCCGTGAGAAGGAAGCCCATGTCTGCTGCTCAGTCTCTCTCAGGAACACTGGTGGCGTTCCAGTTCTCTCAGAGCCGGCAGCTCAGTTGTGAGCCTGAGCAACATGGCACCACAGCCTTCTGTAAAGGCCCAATTGGCAGGCTGGTGTTGCCCTCAGTACACACCCTCACTTCCACCACCAAACAGTCGCATGATGCATGCAGCACAATGGCAGTCTGATACCTGCCAGGTGAGGGGCCCTCACTGCTCACATTGGACCCACACGTCGTCACTGAATGGCGATGAATGACACCCACTGCCAGTTTTGGCAAACAGATGGCGCCTCAAACATCTGCAAGCTGACTAGGGACAACATCATGATGACCGGCCTACATCCTCTGAATGCATAATGGGTACGCTACCCTATGTAGGCTTTGAACAATTTGTTCCAACGCAGTTGCCCAACGGTTTAGCTGCCCTGGCTATTGCTGCTTGCTGTGCACAAGCCTAGGTGCATATGCTGCAGGACAACCTCAGAGCCAAGTGGGAAACTCTCCGGGGGTCACTGGCTGACGCGGTCGCCTGTGCACCACGCCAGCACACCTTTGTAGACACCCCCTGCGCTGCCAGCTGCGCCGCCCGCCAACTGCGCCACTGGCTGTGAGGTGGTTCTCACGTCCAGTCCACGTGCGAACCTGTTGACATTGTCAACAGTGTGCTTCCAATATGCGTCCAACGTTGGACGCATATATACAACGTCCCTCGAGCATGGAGCGTGCACGCCATCCGTCAGTCGTAAAGCCCTGCTGTTCTTTGTGAATCGTTTTCAAGTACGGTTGTGATTTAGAAGATTACTGCACGTGTTGAGAACGCATTTGTTTCGCGACAACGTGACCTTCGACCCACCTGGCCTTCGACCCACCTGCATGGACGGTCCAACGCTGGCAAAAACCCACAAAAGCACAGCAAAATTGCGTATTTATGTGCAGCTTTAACGCTCACAGATACGCCATCCGACACGCCCACCCCTGCTCGGCTGGTGCAGACTGAAGCAGAAACAGTGCATTCCTCGTATTCGACATGGCGCATGCGGACAGAGACTGGTCTCAGCTTCCCAAGCCAGTTTTAGGCAACCTCATGCAAAAAGCAGGCCGGTCTGGCAGGCATGGCAGGCACTGCTTAGCGCTGGTGTGTACATCCTGGGCGGAAGCAGTGGCAGCACAAGATGCCCTTGAGGATGAGCTTTGCATCAACGGGTGCGTGATCAGCCTTGGGCACCTTTTTCTCGCTTGCAGTGGCTTGCCAAGCCAAGTTGCAGTGAAACTGACCAATACTCCTGTCACCATCTGCAGGTGCACCAGCATTGACAACTTCCAGTGCTGGCTGATCAAGCATGGGCACCAACTGCACAAGTTCACAGTGCAGTCTGTCAAGGGTCTGTCAGTGCTGCCCTGCCCCCAGCTGCAGTGCCTCTCCCTGCACAGTTGTGATCTTGACTTCAGAGGCGGCAGCAGTGCCTTCTGCGACAGCATCAGCACAGCAACAGCCCTTACCAGCCTGCACATCAACAACTGCAGGCTGGTTGTTGACAGCGCAACCACAGGGGCTGCGGAGGCAGCACAAGACCACATGCTGTCAGCTCTGGCACCTCTGACAGCCCTGCAGTCTCTCTGCATTTACGGCAGTGGCGTATTGCCTGAGGACCAGGCCAGCACTGCGCTTGCTTCTTGCAAGCCATCCGATGGCTGGCAGCACCTCACCCTGAATGCAGCTGCCCTGCAGCCGCTGCAATGCCTCACCCAGCTGCACCTGCAGCTCGCATCCTTTTGGTATTCAGAGGGTGGCTTTATCGGATACGACAAGGATGCTGTGCAGCACATCGGCACCATGACCGACCTGCAGGACTTGTGTCTTGGAAGCCTGCAGCAAGGCCCCGAAGCATTCGAACGCGGCAAAGTTGTGTACGTAACACAGCTGACAGCGCTCACAAAGCTGCAGCGGCTTGCCCTGCGTGGTGTCACCCTTGGCGCTAGTATGGCTGCTGCGCTGTTGGCCTGGCTTCCAACGATGACAGCCCTCAGCAGCCTGCAGCTTAGGGCGGTGCAGGAGCTTTGTCCTGAGCCAGAGCTGCATAACTTCTGGTCTCTCGATTATGATGAGATTGCTGGGGCTTACGCAAGAGAGTTTCCTGCCGCCACAGCCTACAGCGCCCTCACAGCCAGCAGCAATCTGCAGCACATTGACCTGAGGGGCACGGTGTTCAGCAAGGATGCTTGGCAGTCCACTTTCCCGCTTGAGCCCACACTGGCCAGCATCACGTCCATGCGCATTGGCTTCACTGCAAGTAGCAAACCCTGCAGTCTTGAGTCTGCAGTTTGCAGCTGCCCAAACCTACGGGAGCTCCAGACAGAGCAGTGCACATTGCGCTGGCAGCTCCTGCAGCAGCACACAGGCCTTACGCGGCTGACTGTGAGGGTGGGGAAGGACAGCTTCCCATGGCAGCTTGGGCGGTTGAAGGAGCTGAGGAGCCTAAAGCTGCTGGGTTTGAGGAAGCAGAGCCTCAAAGCCATGCTGTATGATCTGCAGCAGCTGGCCCCTCTCACCCAGCTGTCGTTTCTGGGTCTGGAAGGCAGCATTAGGGACAGCGGTGATGCTGCAGTTTGGGACAGTGTGGCAGGAGCTGGATTGCTGGGTCTGGAGGCTGCTGGCTGCGACTGGGCGTTTGTGAGCCAGGTAAAGAGTGATCTACGGTAGTGCATTGGTGATGGCTTTGCTGAGGGTAGCTGAGCTTCTTGCTGCGTCAACCAGTTAGACAGGTGCAGAGATAAAGATTCCGGCCCGGGGATGCTGAGCATGACATCCAGTTGTTCGTGCTCAGTACGTGTGTGTTGCCGTTGCTGCTGCTGCTGCTGCTTGCAGGCTCCCCGAGGCAGCCCCCCTGATGTGTCATCACAGCTGCAAGCAGCAATGGCCAGGGCAGCTGAGCTGGCAGCTGGTGGCAGTACTGTCACTACTGGGCCAGCGCGCAGGCCTACAACATGATGGCTGCACCATCAGGCTGCATGTGCACATACTTAGGCACAAATGTATGCAAGGGGTCTGCAGGGCACCCTCTGGTCCATTTTCTGGCCGGCTCAAAATCCCAAGGGCATGAGCGCGTGGGTTGATAGCTCCTCGTGCCACCAACGTTGTTGTGGTGGTCTTCTTGACACGCATAATCAGCTTGCATACAGCACAGGAAGCACCGTGGCACTGGCGGCTGGATGTGACAGCCCGGTTGTTGGGCTACTGTTGCCGTAGAGCAAATTGCTGCTACGGTTCTGAGGGTGAAAATGCTGACAATTGCCTTCGACGGTCCAGACAAGACGTTGTGTTCCGTGGTGGCCAACGACCTTCGATCCACTTGACGTCCAAGGCTGACACACCCGAAAATTGCCCAACAATACAGCTAGGGCACTGTGGTGCCACCAGTGGTGCGCTCCGCATCAGCACATCCAGATACTCAGTATCCACAGGCTGTATCAATTGGTGGTGCGCTTCTCATCATGCTGTCGCAGTGCAGCATTGGCCCACCCCCCGCCCCAGCCCTCTACCTTCTGAGATGGGCAGGACCCTGTCGAGCAAACCTACACATGAACATCTACTTGTTACAAAGTCAAAGCTGGCACCGCACAAACGCACCATGCGTACATGCAGCCGCAACAGCCCTTCTTGTCATTCTTCACGAATCAATCTGCAAAACAATTGCAGCCATGTCTACGTCGCGTCAGTGTCCACCTTCAAGACGACCTGACAGCCGCACACAGTGCCCTACAGACCCCATCCAGACACATTGCACTTGACAAACACACTGCTACACTGCTGAGCACAACCAAACCAGTAGTAAGCAAGCCGTCAAGCAAGTTCCAGGATGTCACGTGCATGCATCCTCAACACAAGAATCGCAGCTCCATACGCCCTGCTGCTAGGCGCATGATAGTAGTGCCGTCAGCATGCCATCTGAGCCACACCAGCAATGATTCAAGCAAACACGCCTGCTGCTACTGCTGCTGCTGCCTCAGGCACAAACGCACTAGCTTATGGCGGCGACCATCCACACCAATGCTGCACAAGTGCCACAACCACCGCGCGTGCGCATGCTGAATGCTGTCACAGGGAATCAACTGCAAAGCCCTGTCACCGACAAAAGCGGCATCTGCCAGTACACCCAAAGATACCAAAGGATCTTATTCAACCGTCAACTGCTGAGGCAATCAATGCAGTACCACCGGCTGTTTCAGCAGCAGCCATCTGTGAGCTGCGGCAGCTCGACCAACTGCACCAGCAGCGACCAGGGTTGTTGCACTTGGCGATGGCTTGCAAGTGCAGTGACTACTCTCACAAGCTGTTGTGCGCAGAGTGCACACATATCAGACACTTTGCTCAACCATATCTGCAGATGCTGCTAGCCACAACAAACTGCTCTGCCTGAGACCAACTTACACAAAAGCAACACATGGGAGCTGCTGGTGCAAAGCTTCCCAAACTGCCAGTGGCCATTTCTGATGAGCCATTTCAGTGGGGGTTACCCAGCGGCACCCGCACAGCCACCTCGCCCAAAGCCCACACAACACAGCGCTGTGCCAATCACTTGCATTGCCAGACTGCAAACAACACATCAATCCATCATGAAAAAGCCTTCGGTAGCAAGCTCTTCTGCCTTGCCAAGTGCTGCCTGCAGCTGTGACGACACATCTGGGGGCTGTCTGGGGCCGCCTGCAGGCAGTAGCAGCAGTACCAACAGGCAGGAACACGTCAGCATTCAGTCTTATGATACGTTGGAACGCCTGATGTAGCATAGCTACTAGGGGCACACATGTGATGTGCTGTTGCTATGCATGTGTCAGTGGGTTATTGCAATGTGCTAGAACAGTCAGCATGGCCTGGACACTGCCCTTTCAAGCAGGACATATGCATGCTGAATTGTGCTGAGCAACAGCCTGTTAAAGGCTCCAGAAATAGCAAGAGAACCCAAGTGCAGCCGCCGCGGTTGCACGTCCGTCATACTATGGGGCATGATGCCCCATGTTATGCTGATCATGTGCCAGCATGTGACAGCACAAGACTGTGACGCTGTTGGGGTGGCTTCATGCTTCGTGGCCTGCAACCTACACCCATGCGCATGTTGCTGCTGCTGTCTGTGTCTTATACCATCATCAACGTTTTCTGTGCAATTTTCTCATAGTTCATAGTGCGGGTATTATTTGCAAAACTACTATGAACAAACTTAGCAGCATTTCCCTCATCTCCCTCATCCCCCACATCTGCCTCATCTCCCTCATGCCCCACATATCCATCAAACCCCTCATCCCCCACATCTGCCTCATCCCCCACATCTCCCTCATCCCCCACATCTCCCACACCCCCCACATCTGCCTCATCCCCCACATCTCCCACATCCCCCACATCTCCCTCATCCCCCTCATCTCCCTCATGCCCCACATCTCCCTCATGCCCCACATCTCCCTCATGCCCCACATCTCCCTCATCCCCCACATCTCCCTCATCCCCCTCATCTCCCTCATGCCCCACATCTCCCTCATCCCCCACATCTCCCTCATCCCCCACATCTCCCTCATCCCCCACATCTCCCACATCCCCCACATCTCCCACATCCCCCACATCTCCCTCATCCCCCTCATCTCCCTCATGCCCCACATCTCCCTCATCCCCCACATCTCCCTCATCCCCCACATCTCCCTCATCCCCCACATCTCCGTCATCCCCCACATCTCCCTCATCCCCCACATCCCCCTCATGCCCCGCATCTCCCTCATCCCCCACATCTCCCTCACCCCCCACACCCCCCTCATCCCCCACATCTCCCTCATCCCCCACATCCCCCACATCTCCCTCACTTCCCACATCTCTCTCCACCCCCACACTCCCTCAAACCCCATATCTCCCCCAACTCCTCAAGCACGAATTCTTCAACAAATTGCTGTGCAGTGCAAAGACAAGGTGTAAAGAGGAGGGGAAGTGCGGACTGAGGGGGTCGAGGGACAGAAGGACTTTGGGTTGGTAAAAGGAGGGCAGTGGGGAGGTGTGTAAAAGGACGGCACGGGGGCAGTGAGGGGGTTGAGGGAAGGGGGCAAGTTGCAATTAGGTGACCGAGGGGGTCGAAGGGAAAGACGGCAATGAGGGGGTGGAGGGAAGCGAGGGGATTGAGCAAAGCGAGGGGGCTGATGAGGGAAGCAAGGGGGTGAGGGAGATGAGGAGGGCGAGGGAGTGTGGCAGATGTGGAGGGTGAGAGAAGTGAGGGAGGTGTGGGGGTTGAGGGGCTCCCCTCATTCGGAATGAGGGAGATGAGGGGGTGAGGGAGATGTGGGGTTGAGCAAAATGAGGGAGACCCGTGCACATGCAGCTGCCCCAGTACCAGCCCCCCCCCCCCAGCAGCAGCAGCAGCACTTCCAGCAGCAGCAGCAGCAGCACAACGTGGGCCCCAGCAGCACCACCATGCAGAGCTCCGCCCTGATGGCCGCCCCAGCAGGTGCCATGCAGCTGCCACATTCCTTTGCCCACCATGAGCAGCAGCAGCAGGCGGGGTCTGGACCTCATGCTCCAGTTGCAAGCAGCATGCAGCAGCAGATGGTTGCAGGAGGCCCATGCTGCACCCTCACCTGCAGATCATGGCAGCAGCCAGCGCTGCTGGCATGGCAGGTATGCAGCCAGTGCTCTACCCACATCAGTCTGCAGACATGCCACAGCCGGTCATAAGAGCACAAAGTGGGAATTGAGGGAGATGTGGGGGATGAGGGAGATGTGGGGGATGAGGGTGTTGTGGGGGATGAGGGGGATGTGGGGATGAGGGAGATGTGGGGGATGAGGGTGATGTGGGGGATGAGGGTGATGTGGGGTATGAGGGTGATGTGGGGGATGAGGGAGATGATGGGGATGAGGGAGATGTGGGGGATGAGGGGGATTTGGGGCATGAGGGAGATGTGGGGGATGTGGGGGATGAGGGGGACTCCCCCACGGAGGGGGATGTGGGGGACGAGGGAGATGTGGGGGATGAGGGAGATGTGGGGGATGAGGCAGATGTGGGGGATGAGGGAGATGTGGGGGATGAGGGAGATGAGGGAAATGAGGGGGGATGAGGGGGCTGCCTGTTACAAATCTGTTATTATTTCAAATGATTGCACTATGAGGTTTGCATAACGCACTATGAGGGTAATGAGGGCAGTTGTGGCTACCTTGAGGTTAAAGAAAACGCACCATGAGGTTTGCATAATGCACTATGAGGGAAATGTGGTTGATGAGGGTGAAAATGAGATGTGATGAGGTTGAAAATGTGGGAAAACGCTGCCAATGGCATAAGTAGGTAATGCAACTCTCAGCGCGACTCGCGTGGCGCTCGAAATACCAGCCCTCTGACTCGAACCTGCTCCGACATCCTCGCTTGGCTCGGATGTCTCCGCCGGTTCTCGTCAGAGTGCTGGTATTTCTCGCTATGCCACTCTCGTCCGCAGCTGAGAGTTGTATAACCTCTACATACAGCTACTGCAGCATATGGTTGAACACTCTCGTGCGGTCTGTCCTTTGATGCTTCACAACACTACCCACCTTGCTCACAATAGTCCAGGTGGCAAAGGCAGCTTTGTCATCTTCGCTCAGCTCTGCAGTAGCTGCCAAGCCATCAAACACGCTGCACAGCAGCCTGAAGTTCCCCAGGGCCGTGGGACCCATCCCCCGGCTGTGAACCTCCAAGCGCAGGAATGACAGCTGCTTGAGAGACGGCAGCTGCTGCAGATCGGCTGCAAAGTCCTCTACACGGTGCACACTCAGGCCCAGCAGCTGCAGGCTCTTCAGCTGTGACAGCCCCCCCAGCTGAGGACAGCTGCCTTGCCTTGCCTCCCGTACAGTCAGCTTTGTCAGGGCTGTGGCCTGCTGCAGCATGGCTCCACTGACAGACATCCCTATGTACTGCAGCTCGCGCAGCTCTTGGCAGACGCTGACAGCAGCATAGAGGTCAAACCCTGAGGACTCCTCGTCTTCAGGGTGACCAAGCCGCAGTGAGGTGATGCTGCTGAACTTGTGGTCTGCTGGGAAGGCACCCCGCCATGCTTTCTGGCTGAGCTGTGTGTCCTCAGGTCGAGGTGCTGCAGGGTGCTGCTGGCTGTGAGGGCACTGTAGGCTGCATCAGGCTCGAAGCTGTCTTGGTGCACTCTGTTGGCCGCTGTATCAAGGCCATGGATGGCCCTGAGCTGCAGGCTGCTCAACTCCTGTAGAGTAGGCAGCCAGGCCAGGAGCGCGGCAGCATCGGGTGAGCGCTGTAGCAAGCTGCTGCCAAGGCTGACACCCCGCAGCCCTAGCCGCTGCAGCTTTGTGAGCGCTGTGAGTGTGGTGACCTGCAGTGCGTGAGCGCGGAAGGGACCCTTGACGCCCCCCAGCCGCAGGTCCTGCAGGTCAGTCATGGTGCCGATGTGCTGCAGCACCCCAGCTGCATCATCGCCATCCCCAATCTGCAGGTCATCGCTGTTCCCAAGCTGCAGGTGCAGCTGGGTGAGGTGCGGTAGCGACTGCAGCACCCTACCAACATTTGAGGAGATTATACAAGGCAAAAAGATTACTAAGCATTGACTTTACTGGGGACATCATCATGTCGTTTTAGCAGTATAGTGGGTTAAGTAGATTACTCAGCGAGATAACTGCGACATTACTGCAGGATTACTTCTGGTAAAGTCGAGTTAGTAATGTGATTACTGCGAGTAAACGTGTCGCTTTTGCCGTAATGTGCCCCGTAATGTGGCGACCAGGGGTGATGCGATTACTTTGAGCAAACGTGTCGCAATAATGTCGACAACAACCCCAACAGTGTGTTGCACCAACATGTCTGCTAGGAGCCTGACTCCCGTATATAAAGCACAACAAGGCGCCACAGGGTCAGCACAGGGCCGCCCTACGGTTCAGCACAGCACAGCACATGGCTGTGCAGCACAACTTGCACCAGCAGCAACAACAACAACCACAACGTCAACAGCAAGAGCAGCACACCAAGAGCAAGGGGACGCTTGGTGAACACACAGTCGCCACTGGCACCACACACAACAACATGGACAAACGGCCCCAGGCTGCTGGTACAGGACACTCCAGCACCAGGCAACACGACAGCTAACATATACGCCCTGTCCACAATGAGTTTGGCAACGCCCTTGCATTGTGCTGTTGCTGCTTGCTGTGCGACAACAGAGAAAAGGGACAAGCCTGTGAAACAGCTGTGTGCAACACTCGTTCCCAAACCATCTGGGCTTGGCGTCCTCCCTTGGCATCATGTGGATTGATGCCACCAGCAACACGGGCACAGCCTCAACCTGCAGCATGCACAGCGGGCATAGGCGCATGGGCACAAGCTCAGTGCAACGCTAGCGATCAGTACTGTGGCAATGAATACATGCACTGCTCCACTGCATCCTGCTGCGCAATGCTTCAATCGGTTTGGAAGACCTATACGTGCTGTTGGAGGGCCCCATGGCCCATACCCCAGCAAAATCTTCGACAGCAGGCGCCGTGTGCAACTGACTGTCCTCACCACTCAATGGGCTGCCCTGGCACAATCAACTGCCAACACCTTCACATGAACTGGCATGAAGACACGGTTGCTCACCTGTCCTGGGGTTGAAGGTGTCAGGTGCACTGCCCTGAGCTTGCGCGTCGCTGCTGCTCTCTCGCGGCGGTTGGGATGCCAGAGGTGCACTTGCGGGAGGGTTGGTTATTGGACGATGTCCAGGCTTCATCAGACCCTGCGCAGGCCCCAGATGCACACAGCAATTCTGTTGAGGAATCCATTGTGAGTGAGAGCTGGTGGGCGCAAAACTGTGATGCGCATGCCCGTGGCTGCTGCTGGTTTGTCCCTGTCTCCACTGCACACCTCCAAGATGCGTGTGCTTGCATGTTGGTTGCAAAGTACCACCCCTGAAACACAGACGCAGAACAGAAAGAGCTTGCTACTTCTGCACCCTGCCATCAGGTCCAATTGCTTACCACGCTGTCCTACGCCCCTGCATATTGCACTCCAATGGCGGCAGGTGTGCTGCTTGACTTTGGCCTCCTGGCGTGTTCAGGGGGTGGCCAGCACCTGGAGGTCTGCCAGCACTTGAAGCCTGCCACATACAGGGAAACACACGTGCAGTATTTCTGCAAATTCTGCCAGTGTTGCACTCAATTTGCATAGTTCAGTGCAAGCATCAAGCCGCAATCAGCGTCACACCATCCTGATGAGGTTGCTGATGTAGTTGATGGGACCCTATGTGCAGCACCACTCCCAGCATCACTGCTTATGTTGGTGCTGCGCTGTGTTGCTGCGCCCAGAGACTGCCATGGGCACATGTGCCTACATGTGTACACTGGCTGCACCCTGCCCCAAGGCAATAGCAGCTGTCTTCCTGCTTCTGTTAGTGCATGCACGTGCTGGCCGCTGACAGTGTCTGCAACCTGTCCACAGAGCTGAATCAGTCTAGAACAGTCGCTGGGCTCACCTTGGATCTGTGAAAGAGCCACCAACCACCATGCTCAACCACCCTGTAGCTGCAGGCAGTGGAGAGGCTGCTGGGCAGCTCGGCTGGCTGTTGCGGTGTCCATATCTGCGTTGAAATCCCTCGGCTGTGCCATCACGCCCCCCATCGTTCGGCTGCTGGAGGGCTGGAGAGCCTGGGAGCAGCTTCGATCTGGAGCTCAGATCAAGTGCATGCTCCCTCTGCAGCGGGTAGCTTCAGCCACCCATGATGGAATTCATGCAATACTTACGATTGCGTTATAACGCTCAAGCGCGGCTCTTGAAAATGGGCCGATATCATGAGCAAGTGTTCAACTGACACAGTGTGGAACTTATTTGCGGCCTGTTTGATGCTGAGACAAGGAAGACAAGCTGGGCTATGTCTCGTGTCACGTAGGGAGCCCCAACATCGCTGACAGCCAACGTCCCAAGCAGTTGCTTGCAACACATGTGTACATGCCCTAGGGTTTGAACCAGCTGAGCTGTCAACTGACATCGACAGCTCCACAGGCTGGCCAGACTTAGGTACTACACGAAGCTACAACACAGGTGTTTGTCATGGTCAATTGAGCACCATTCTGAATGCATGACAATGCCCTTACTGACGCCTGACCAGGAGGGTGGGGGGGGGGGGGGCATGTGCATGGGTAGTGTGGTCAGTGGTCAGGTTGGGTCAGGGTGTTGCCCTGCCACTCTTTCCCCTCCCGGCCCCAGCTTGGCCCACACCCCTCTGCACCACTGATGTCCACAAGCTGTTAACAGCAAGTGCTGCTGCTTGATCCAGTGCAGTCCTCCACTACAGTACTGCGCGCCCCAATCCTAGGAATGTGTCTCTCACACAAACAACCCACTGGCTCCCTGCACCACAGCTTTGGTCACCTCCTGCTGCAAGGACCAAACAGGTTGCAAGGACGAGGCTGCAAGCATGGTGGTGCTGTTGAGGACCAGGCGGTAGCATGCAGCCAAGGGGCAGCTGGTGATGTGTTCCTAGGAGTCCCTAGGCAGATGCCTGCCGCGTCAGGCTAGTGTTGAGTTGACGGCAGCAACACAGCAGGCGTCCTGTCGCATCCTGCCGTCAACACCCGGGAGCTGAGCTGCATCTGCAGCTCAGCTCAGTCTTCCTTGTTGCTGCTGTTCCAAAATCAAATAGCGCCGTGTTTGGGGGGGGGGGGGTATGCATGGGTAGTGTGTTTGGCTGGGTGTGTCTGTTATTCAGGCATGGTCAGCATGCGGCTTTGCAGTAGAGGATTGACATCAAAGCAAGGCCTGCAATTGTAGTGAAGGCACAAAGCTTATGGTGCACCTTGGAAGTAATGTTGAGGCACACCACATTACCATGACACAACAGATAACCTCAACTTTACTGCAGGGCTAAGATTACTACTGGGGTAAACATGTGGTTATCCAGGCTTCAGCCCAGTGGCGTCAGTAAAACAACCCAAATGTTTGTAGGGGCACAGTGGGGGGCAGCAGCAGGTGTCCTGCTGCTTCTGCTGCTGGTGCTGCTGGAGGTGCCGCACCGGATGCTCCCGCTGGCTGGCTGGGTGGTTCAATCGACCAGGCATCAACACCACACACGCTGAGCTCCTTCAGAGCTGTCAGGTGTGTCAGTGCGCTGCTGAACCATGCTGGTGACTCACTCAGTTCGAACCTGCCATGCCACCTTGGCACTTCCAGAACCAGCCTGCACTTGTTGACGTGCAGGCTGGTCAGGGCTGTGAGTGTGCTGATGCTGAAGTAGACAGCACTGCCGCCTGTGATGTCACAGCTGCGCAGTACCAGGTGCTGCAGCTGGGGGCAGGGCAGCTTGGACAGCCCCTTGACTGAGTACAGGCTCATCTTGCGCAGCTGGCGCCCACGCTTGTCCAAGTATTGCCCAAAGTTTGTGATGTTGGTGCACCTGCAGCACAAGTATAAAAATGACACGGTAAGGCAGCAGAGCGTTTCCTCCACAATTGAACGGGCTAAAGATAACACTGCTACAGCGCGAACAGCACGCCGTCAGCTCGCGACACACCTATGCACATCAAGCTCCTCCATTTGGTCCTCTACTGCTGCGACTGATTCCGCCCATCGTGGGCCCACCAGCGCCAGGCTGTTCTGGCCGTTCCTGGCTGAACGACCAGCCTTGAGCACGATTTTCTCAAGAGCCGTGCCTGGCAGCCCTTGGCCCCAGTCCGCCATCGTGCTGCCACTGTGCGGTGTGCTTTGCCGTGTGCTTTGCTATGGCACTGCTGCAGCGTGATGAAAAGCGCACCACCAATTGTTACAGTGTCTGTAAGCTTCTGTGACGGGGCTTAATGCCCACCACAGTGCCCGTAGCTGTATTTATAGACCATTTCCCCCTGGTTGCGTCAACCTTGGACGTCAGGTGGTCGAAGATCGCTCGCCACCACAGAATAGACAACGCCTCGTTCGACCCGCCGAAGGCAATTGTGAGCGTTTCTCACCCTCAGAACCGTAGCAGCAAACACATGCATACGCCCTTAAACTGCCTTGCTTAGCGGCAAGTTCAGCATGCTGGGTCGTCAGTGGGGATGTGCAACAGCTAAACCCTCAACTCCGAAATCTCTTGCACCTAGTCCACGTTGGTGACACCCTGTGGTGGTGCGAGTGATTTTGGTGGTGGGACCATTGCTTGAAGCAGGTCTGTGGCTTGCAGCTGTGATGTCAGCCTAAGAACGTACAGGTAGAAGTCCCATGCCTAGACAAGCAGAAGTGTACTCCACCCCATCATGTATGTGTACTGCTGCCTAGGCTTGTTACAGCGCAAACGCACCATGCGTGCATGCAGCCTCAACTTGAGGTTTGTGACAAGCCGCTTTTGCGACTTTGAATAAGTCAAACTGCAAAGCAATGGCAGCTATCTCTGACTCCACCTCAAATACGGCCTGACAGCCGCACTCAGTGCCCGACAGACACCATCCACACTGAATGCACTTGAAGCAAGCACAGCTACACTTCTGAGCACACGTTTGGTTGTACAACCAAACCCTTCCAACGTCAGAATCCTCCAAGCAAGGCCCAGGATGTTACCTGCATGCAGCAACAACACAAGATTTGCAGCTCCATACGCCCTGCTGCTGGGCGCATCATAGTAGTGCTGTCAGCATGCTGCCTGAGCCAGGCACAAACGCACTAGCTTATGGCCGTAACCATCCACACCAATGCTGCACAAGTCCCACAACTACCACACGTGCGCATGCTGAACACAGGGAATCAACTGCAAAGCCCTGTCACCGACAAAAGCGGCATCTGCCAGTACACCAAAAGACACCAAATGATATTTTTCAATCCTCAACTGCTGAGGCACTCAACGCAGAACCACCGGCTGTTCCAGCAGCAACCATCTGTGAGCTGCGGCAGCTCAACCCACTGCACCAGCAGCGACCAGGGTTGTTGCACTTGACATTGGCTTGGCTGCAGTGACTACTCTCACAAGCTGTTGTGCGCAGAGTGCACACATATCAGACACTTTGCTCAACCATATCTGCAGATGCTGCTAGCCACAACAAACTGCCAGAGCAGTGCTCCGCCTGAGACCAACTTACACAAAAGCAACACATGGGAGCTGCTGGTGCAAAGCTTCCCAAACTGCCAGTGGCCATTTCTGATGAGCCATTTCAGTGAGGGTTACCCAGCAGCACCCGCACAGCCACCTCGCCCAAAGCCCACACAACACAGCGCTGTGCCAATCACTTGCATTGCCAGACTGCAAACAACACATCAATCCATCATCAAAAAGCCCTCGGTAGCAAGCTCTTCTGCCTTGCCAAGTGCTGCCTGCAGCTGTGACGACACATCTGGGGGGCTGTCTGGGGCCGCCTGCAGGCAGTAGCAGCAGTACCAACAGGCAGGGACACGTCAACATTCTTATGATACATTGGAACAATCTTATGATACATTGGAAGCACGGTGTCAGAACAGTCTGCATGGTCTGGGTCCATTGGACACTGCATTGGGCAGTCACTGCCACGGTGTCCAGACCCTGCCCTTGCAAGCAGGACATATGCATGCTGGATTTTGGCCAGCAACAGGCTCCACAAACAGCAAAAATACCCGACTGCAGGCGCTGCGGTTGCGTTTCACTAGCCCGTATCCTCTTAGGCGGATCATGTACCCATCACACACAGCATTGTGACGCTCTTGCATTGGCTGAATGCTTTGTGGCATGCAACTTACAGCTATGCGCATGTTCGCACAGCTGTCCAACACTGCAGCATATGGTTGAACACTGTCAACATGCGGGCTGTCCTATCATGCTTCACAACCCACCTTGCTGACAAATGTCCAGGTAGCAAAGGCGGATTTATCATCCTCACTCAGCTCTGCAGTAGCTGCCAAGCCATCAAACACGCTGCACAGCAGCCGGAAGTTGCCCAGGGCCGTGGGAAGCATCCCCCGGCTGTGAACCTCCAAGCGCAGGAACGACAGCTGTGTGAGAGACGGCAGCTGCTGCAGATCGGCTGCAAAGTCCTCTACACGGTGCACACTCAGGCCCAGCAGCTGCAGGCTCTTCAGCTGTGACAGCCCCCCCAGCTGAGGACAGCTGCCTTGCCTGGCCTGCCTTACAGTCAGCTTCGTGAGGGCTGTGGCCTGCTGCAGCAGCACTTCGCCGTCGTACATCCCAGTGTACTGCAACTCGTGCAGGTTTGGGCAGGCGCTGACAGCTGCGTAGAAGTCGAATTCTGAGGAATCCGCACTGTCAGGGTGACCAAACCTCAGGGAGGTTATGCTGCTGAATGTGCGGTCTGCTGGGAAAGCACCCCGCCCTGCATTCTGGCTGAGCCTTGTGTCCCTCAGATCTATGTGCTGCAGACCGCTGCTGGCTGTGAGGGCACTGTAGGCTGCATCAGGCTCAAAGTTGTCTGGCAACACTATCCTGCCCCTGTATCGAGGCCGTGCACGGCCCTGAGCTGCAGGCTGCTCAGCCCCTGTAGGGTCGGCAGCCAGGCCAGCAGGGCAGCAGCATCAGGTGACAGCTCTCGAAAGCCGTGGCCTAGGATTACACCTCGCAGCCCTAGGCGCTGCAGCTTTGTGAGCGCTGTCAGCATGGTCACCTGCAGTCCCAGACCGAGGCTGGGACCCTTGAGGCCCCCCAGCCTCAGGTCCTGCAGGTCAGTCATGGTGCCGATGTGCTGCAGCACCCCGGCTGTCTCATCGCCATTCCCAAGCTGCAGGTGCAGCTGGGTGAGGTGCGGCAGCGACTGCAGCACAGTGGGGGGCAGCAGCAGGTGTCCTGCTGCTGATGGTGCTGCTGGAAGTGCCGCCCCGGATGCTGCTGCAGCAGGTGGTTCAATCGACCAGACATCAACACCACACATGCTGAGCTCCTTTAGAGCTGTCAGGTGTGTCAGGGCGCTGCTGAACTGCCGTGCTGGTGACTCACTCAGTTCGGAACTGCCATGCCACCTTGGCACTTCCAGAACCAGCCTGCACTTGTTGAAGTGCAGGTTGGTCATGGACGTGAGTGTGCTGATGGTGCGGCAGACAGCACTGCCGCCTGTGATGTCACAGCTGCGCAGTACCAGGTGCTGCAGTTGGGGGCAGGGCAGCCTGGACAGCCCCTTTACTGAGTACAGGGTCAGCCTGAAGATGATCTTGAGCCACTCCCGGTGTTCAGGATTGTCCAAGTAACGCTCAAAGCTCTTGATGTTGGTGCACCTGCAGCACAAGTATCATAATGACACGGCATAAGGCAGCAAAGACTTTCCACCACCGCGGAATGGGTGGAACGTAACACAGAGCGAACAGCACACCGTCAGCTCACGACGCACCCAGGCACATCAAACTCTTTCATCTTGTCCTCTACTGCTGCTACTGCTTTCGCCCATGATGGGCCCACCAGCGCCAAGCTTTTCAGGCCGTGCCTCGCTGAATGCCCAGCTTTGAGCAAGATGTTTTGAAGGGCCGTGTCTGGCAGCCCTTTTCCCCAGTCCGCCATCCGATGGCGATGATCGTGCGCTATGGGTAATGGCAATTCTGCGCTGTGCTTTGCTATGGCACTGCCGCGTGATGAGGAGAGCACCACGAATTGTTGAAGCGTCTGTGAGCTACTGTGACGGGCATGGATTGTGCCCGCAGCTGGAATTCAACGGCCGTTCTGTTAGTGTGCGTCAACCTTGGACGTCAGGTGGGTCGAAGGGCGGTCGCCACCACAGAATCGACAACGCCTCGTCCGACCGGTCGAAGGCGGTTGTCAGCATTTTTCACCCTCAAGCTTTGGTAGCAGAAACATGCTTATAAGGCCTTAACAGCCTGGCTTGCTCAGTGACAATCTCAGCATGAGCTTGGCCGGCAGTGAAATATGCCAGCAGGACCCTCCACCCCAAATTCTAGCGCTGCCGCCAAAGCTTGGACATGTGTGCGCCACCCTATTATGGTGTGCCCACCACCAGTGTTGGTGGTAGCACCATGCGCTTGCAGCACGGCTGTGCCTTGCACCAGGGTTAGGACATCAGTCCAAGGAGCTATAGGTACAAGTCACATGCTAGACAAGCAAGATGTGCTCCTTCTCACCATTGCTTGTGGACCACTGCCTAGGCCTGATGTGGTGGTGACCATCTGCACACCCCAGCCCACCACCCAGCATTGGCTTGTCTGCTCAGGTGAAGGGTTGTCTTGTCTGCTCAGCCTGCCTACAACGCTGCCAGCATCAGATGTGAGCCGACAGACTTTCACATCATAGTTGCCTGACTGTTGGTAGCCGCACAGCTGATGACAGGTAGTTAGCGCTGTCTTGGCTATCACCATTCTGGACGTGTGTCCTTGCCTGCAGCATTCTGCATGGTCCTGCCAGTCCTGATTCACTGTGGCAGACCATGGTATGGATGCTTTGGATGCGACATAGAATGCACACTGCAGCTGTACATGTACCTGGGTGGTGAGCTGAAAAGACTCAGGGTGATGTGAACAGACCAAGCATCAGACCACGCGTCCGACTGAGACTAAGTATTTGCTAAGGACTCTTCGCATTTGTTTGGCCTACTGCATGACACCATCTGCGCGACTTGCAATCATGGCAAGGGCGAGACACATCATATTGTCATCATTGCAATGACCTCGTGTACCTGCTTGAAGCAACTCACATGTTCAACACATGGTCAGCAAAAATCTAGCCAGGCAACTATCAACTGAACCTCACCCACATCTCATGTACACAGCAACACCTACATAGCAAGACCTACAGATACCAACACAACATCAAAAGTACACACAAACAGGGAGCAGGTACAAAACCACCTTGCTACACAAGCCCTGCAACGCACCGGCCCAGTGTGCCCGCTCGGGCTGGCACACCAGCTGGGACACGGCTACCAAGAGCCGACTGGACTAGCAATGCTAGGTGTCTGGCCTTGCACACCTAAACTGGCCTCACAATGCTATGTGTCTCAACACACTGCCAAACCAGGCATGGTTTGTTGGCTGCACGAGTCAAACTGTACTGGCAGTGGGGGTGCACAAGGGAGCTTGCCACTAACAGTACAAACTGTGCACTTGGCAGCGCACAGGTTTCAAATCCTCAGCATGAAATCGACACTGCTGGAAGGTATGAACGTAGTCCCAGCCAGTGTATACCAGCAGCTTGCAGTTTCCACCAACACTCAGGCACCCGGCAGGGCAGTGCGTGGTAAAGAAACAAACAGTCCAAGCGAAACAACACTTCGGTACCCACCACGGCAGAGAGTGCAATACTTGTCCTTCAAACACCAGGCTGTGGTGGTTGGAGGCAATGTGACTCACAAGTCGTGTGGGAATCCTCCAGCAATCAAGATCTATTCACATGAAGTTGCCTGCCATCACCAGAGTGTGCACGAGACAGTGCGCTGAGTCACCTGCCACCAGCAAGTGCAACAGCCTCAAGGGAAGTGCGGCCACCGCCTCGACATGCCCTGCAACCGCATGCCCTGCAACCGCATGCCCTGCAACCAGTGTACCAGTGCGCCTGCAGGCATACTAAATGCCTGTATAAAAATAACACAGGTTCACAGCCGTAGCGCGGCTGGGACAATGCTGCCTCACAAGCATGCTCAAACAAGTCAGCACAACCCTGCAACTTCCCCACGCAACAGGCTCGCATCCACTTTTCTGCCGCAATTGAGGCCTCAAGTCAAAGCGACATGAGATGGCTCACAAAGGCAGCATCATAAATCATGCAGGCAGCATCATCAACCATGCATACAACCTACCACTGCAGCCCTATCTGGCAGGCACCCACCCTGCATCAAAATACATGACACTGCATCACACTTCACCACCACAACCCCAAAGCCCCATCCAATGGATTTGCCAATGGGCACAAGATATAACCATACTTTTCAACCCAGCGTTCGTAAGCCCTGCTTTATCAAGCAGTCACGTCTGCGCGTGACAGCACTGCGTCCTTTGTTGTCGCCACAACCGCCACTGCTTCATTGATATCCTCCTGGGGCACACCCAGGTCGTGCATTGTGGCCACAAAGTGCTCCACAATAGCGTTGAAGTGGACCTCCTCAAGGTGCGGCAGCAGGTGAGCATGTGCCGCAACCATATCCTTCCCGGCGTACTTGTTGGGACCACCGAATGCCATGGTCATGAAGGCAGCCTGAGGCAGGGGTGGGAGTGCAGGGCAAGGGCAGGTGCGCAGGCAGGGGGCTTCATGGCTGAGCTAACCAGTATTCAACATGTATGCACATGCTCTCACACCCATGACTGCAGGTGCAGTGCCAGGCACCGCCACAATCCACCTGTCCTGCTTGTTGCTTGTTGCCACATGCGGCAGGGCAAGCCCACGGTGGCTCTGCTGTGGACCGCATGCGCTGCTGCTACCGTCGCATAGCCCCGGCTGCCACCTGCCTCATGACTGAAAATAAGCAATGCACAAAGCCACAAGCTCTGCCGCTGGTGCAATGCACCCAGTGCACCAATAGCACTGGCGATGCACCCTTGGGGAGTCAATTCTCCTCACCTGGTGGGCCCTTTGCTTGACCATGTCAGTGCCCTGGAAATATGAGTTCACTCTGTCATCGGCAAGCACCTGCATGCATGAGTCATCAAACACGTGTTCACCATGCAAAGACATCGTCAGTGATGATTATGATGGTGTCCTGAACCAGCTCACGTCCTGATCAGGTCTACTCCTCATGCATGGCGCATGTGCTCAGCAGCAGTGCATGCAGCAACAGCACGCCAATACAGCTGCTCTCTGGCATGCGACACATGCAGTCAGTCCTTTCACTAAGCAGCAGCTGCTATCACCTTTTGGTAGAAGATGTCCACAGCTGCAACCACAGCATCCTTTCCTCCCAGTTTGTCGAACAGCGATGCAGGAGCAGCATGTGCCACCACAGGGCGCATGACAGGCTTGCACAACTGTGCCTGCTGAAGTCTACCTCCAGCCCTTGAAGCCAAGCTGGACCTGTTGAGACGAACGGAGTGCATGATGGGATCTAAGCGCGGACTGCAAGGGCTGTGATGAAGCAGCTGTTGCTACTGCAAAGGACTGTGATGACAGTGTGAAGCAGCTGCAGCTCAGGCAAGTTCAGAGAGTGGGAGAATCCAAAGCGCTTGACAGCGAGGAAGGGTATGCGCCGTCTCAAGTGTTATTTCTGATAACGAAAGGTTGACGAATCCGAAGAGACCCGAACGAAGGGGTCTTCTGCCGTCACGTGCCACACGGGACGACAGAAGAGGCAGCCAGGTTTACTTCTGTTGCTATTATTAGTGCTTTTCTGCGAGGTTCTTCCACTTTACGGGTAGCCCTGCGCCCCAGCGAGAGAGAGTAAGGGTGGTAGGCCACCTTGGCCTCTTGGGACCATGTCCTTTGTCCTTTGTGCACACTGTGTGACAGAGGCGACACAAGGTTCACAAAGTGGCCCTGCTTCATCCTGCTCCACATGTGCTGCTGACACATCCCATGCGTTACTGCCCACCCATGCTGCTGACATGAGTGACGCCAGCCCTGAGACGGCCTGCCGGCCGGTGGGCAGGTGGGTTGGCTTGTGGAGAAGCTTTCACAGCACTGTTGCTGCCTGAAACAACACTTGATGCGGTGCTGCTGTATGCTAAGCTGTGTGTGACAGTCACATTGCTGCTGTGACAGGCAAAGCAATCATTTCTGTTTCAGGCAGGCTCTTGAGGTGCTGATGCGCTGAACAGGCCATGTGCAAGCTGCTAAAGAACCACGCCCTGCCTGATGCTGCCAGCCAGGAGTGCTATCCCTGCTGATTGTCAGTGTGTAAGGATGTGCGCAAGACTGGCTCAAACATGGCTGCACGACTCTCAGGCCATGTGTACATTGTATTGTGTGTATTGTTTGCCCTGTGCACACACCGACGAGCATGCAGGCAGCATCCATCATAGGCGATTGTTGTGGGGGCATGAGCATGTTACAGCTGACCAGCCTCAAGGCCACATTGCAGTGGTAAAACACCTTAACGGTGACAGAGGTGTTGGCAGCCTGCACACCTTCGTTCGCCCTTGCATCTAGAGGCATACAAAAATGATGCAATGTGCACACTTGCAAGCGCCACCTCCACACTCACTTTCACTTTCAGGGCACCAGCTGCAAGGCAAGCAGATGTGCATCACAGCACAGCTAATGCACTAAACATCATCTCTGCCCGGTCACTTCATCAACGCCTGCACTCTATCCTTGCCTCTGCTATGGCATCAGAAAGGTATGAACATGCACGCCACACAAACTTCACAAGCACTCAAGCTCATTGGCGCTAATTGCCCGTATGCAGACTAGAGATGTGCACTGACGTGCGTGGGCCTGTCGAACACCAAGCTGTCACACCAAAACCAGGCTCTGCCCTGGTCCGTCCAAAAACACTGTGCCAGGTACCCAGGGCGCCCAACAGGCACCGGGGCATGGTGGCAAGCAGTCTCTGCTCAATGTGCCTGCAGCACCCCGCAATGGCTACTGACCCTTGCTGGTCCAGCCCTCAGCAATGCTACAGCCCAAACATGAGCTAATGAGGGCTAGGGTGGCTTGGCCTGTTGACAGCACAAGCATCACCCGCACGCAGCAAAGCATCACATGACCCCCTAAAGGCCTCATCTGACAAGCTACAGAGCCCCAGAGTGGGGCTGGGTGGGCCGGCACTGACTGCAGCCACTCGGCCTGCAACCTGAAAGCAAGCTCCGCACCAACACGCAGACAGGGAAGCATGGGCATGGCCACCACCAAACTGTGCCTCTGCCCTGACACCTTGACACGCAAGACCAGGTGGCACTTGGGCGAGAACAAAAACCCTGCAAGCGATCCGCAGGCAGCTGCTGGATGCAGTGTTGGCAGCAGCACAGCCACACGTAATCACTGCCAATGGCAACAAAGCATTGAGCAGCAAACAACCTCCTGAAAACCAGGCGCTCGCAGCACGACACCTGAAAACAGCATTCGCAACCAGCCCGGCTAGATTTCCAGCCATGGCGGCCAAATGCACCCCTGAACCACTCAAACACACCAGCAGCACGAACACCTGGGATAGGCATTAGCTGCCAAACCGTCTGCATATCAGCCATGTCAGCCCGGTGCTCACTCCTCTACAGACTAGAACCTCAAACCCCTCAAGATGCAGCAGGCTGCTGCTGCGGTTGCTGACCCTTGGGCACATAGATGGCCTTGGTGGCGCCGCCAGCATTGGCCGGACCTGCCCTGCCCCTGCCACCTCCCTGACCACGGCCACCGCCACCGCTCGCCCTGCCACCACGCCCCCCCTGCTGGGGCTGCTGCTGAGCTGCTGCCGGGCCGGACCCTCCAGCAGGAGGGCCACCTGAGGGCCCACCGCTGGGCCCATTGGCTGTAGCGCCACCGCCTGCATTGCTGCCACCGCCACCGCTGCCGCCCCTGCTGCCGCCGCCGCTGTTGCGGCCATGTCGGGGGGTGTTGCTGCGGCTGCCACCCCTGCCCTGCCTGCCGGGCTGCTGCCCAGCACCGCCGTCATGCTGGTGCTGCTGCCTGGGGGGTCCATCCTGAGGTCCTTGGGCACCGCCACCCCCACCGCCTGGCATCCCTCCCCTGCCGCTGGCAGAGGGTGGGGGCCCACCGTTGGCAGAGGCCGCAGCTGAGTCCTGACCCTGCTGTGCCGTACCGCCCATGTGCTGAGCTGGGCGGGGCCTCCTCCATACTGCTGAGGACCACCACGGCCGCCACGGCCGCCAGGACCACCTGCCCCACCCCTGCCGCCCTGCGAAGGACCAGGACCACCCATCCACCCACCACCCCGGGGCCCCCTGCCGCCCCTGCCCCCGCCACCGTAAGGCCCGTTGGCAGGGCCCATTCCACCGCTGTTGTCGTCACCGGGGGGCTGGTCTGCAGGTCCACCACGCCTGTGCATGCCGTTGCGCCCGGCGGGCTGCCGCTGCTGCCGCATGCCTCCTGCCTGCTGTCCCCGCTGGTGCTGCTGCTGGCGCTCCCGTTCGGCTGCAGAGTCACTAGGCCCATCCAAGCCCAGGATATCATCTGGCAGATAGGCTGTAGCATTGCTGCTGCTGCCAGGGCCCTCCCTGCCTCTGCTGTTAGACCGCAAGGGTCCACCCTGGCGGCCCTGATTGCCACCCTGCTGCTGCTGCTGCTGCTGCGGAGGCATGTCAAACGGCTTGTGCTGTGGATGCTGCATGCCCTGCTGTGCCTGCTGCTGCTGCGCCTGCTGCTGTGGCGGAGGCATGTCAAATGGCTTGGTAGCAATGGGAGACCCCAGGGGGCCCATGGCGATGCCTGGCCTTGGTGCATTAGGGTTCACGCCGACACCAGGACCACCACCAGGCTGCTGTGCTGCTCCTGGGTAGGGCCCCATGGGTGCACCACCCTCAGGACCTGGCCCACCCCGCTGGTAAAGCCCCCCACTGCCGTCCCCGCCAGGGTGACCGCCTGGGCCCTGCATCTGCTGCTGTGGCGGCTGCTGCTGCAGCATCACATTGCCATAGGGTGGCCCTGGCCGGCTGCCCGGCACCTGCCCTCCCATCTGAGGGCCCCCTTGGGGCGCCTGCTGCTGCGGGTGGGGAGGGAACTGCTGTCCCCTAGGGCTGGGACCCCCTGCAGGGGGCCCACCCGGCCCTGCTGTCATAGCTCCCACACCTGCTGGCCCACCCGGCCCGCCCTGACTGTTGGGCATGCCTCCTGGGGGTCCACCACCACCGGCACCAGGAGAGCCCTGGCCGCCTCCTGTCAGAGGGGAGATCCCCCCGGCAGGCCAGTGGACCAATCGGGCTGACGGCCGGTGGGCACGAAGGGCTGTGCAGGGCCGAACAGGCCACCCATTGGGGGGCCGAAGGGCCCTGGGCCAAAGGGTGAGAACTGTGGCAGCATGGGCGGCACAGGGCCCATGTGTGCAGGGAGGGGCCCAGGGGGGCCTGCGCTGCTGGGTGGGGCGCTGCCAGGCATGCCCTGCTGCTGGTGCTGATGCTGCCGCTGCTGCTGCTCCGCACTGCTGCCTGCTGGAGGAGGCCCACCCTGTGGCCCCGGGCCCTGCTGCTGCTGGTGTGGGGGCTGCTGCTGCTGCTGCGGCGGCTGTGCCCCGGGTGGCGCAAACATGTTGGCACCACCTGCATTGTAGAAGCTGTTGACAGCCTCTGCCAGGTTTGGAGGCATGTGAGGGGGCTGGAACAGCGGCCCGTGGTGGGGAGCACCCCACATGCCTGCCACTGCTGCGGCCGCAGCTGCAGCCGCTGCTGCAGACACTGCGGGGTTGACCTGCGCTCCCGGGGGGCCCTGGAGTCCCCCTGGGGGTCCTGCTTGTGGGCCACCCTGTGGCACCAAGCCCCCAGGCCCTGGGGTGGTACACCGGCCATGGGTGGGAAGTTGAAGGGCGGGAGGTGTCCCACGCCAGGCAGCCCCGCCGCCATGGCTGCAGCCGCCGCCGCTGCTGCTGCTGCAGGCGGGGCCATGTGCGGGGGGAACAGCGGAGGCCGGATGCCGCCGGGGAGGGCAGCACCAGGTGGGCCTTGCAGGACAGGAGGACCCTGCTGGCCCTCTTGCTGCTTTGGCACACCACCCAGGCCCCCAAAGTCCCCTGGGCCTGGGCCCATGCTGGCTGGACCTGGGCCTGGAACCTGGCCCGCTGGGGCACCTGGCCCAGGCCGTGTCACCTGCTGCTGCTGCTGCTGGGCCATGTGGCGCTCGTAGGGCGCCATGCCCTCCCGGGGTGGAGTGGGGTCCAGGCTGGCGGGCAGGTTGACTGGATCATCCAGAGTCATGGACACAACGTTCTTTGCAATCTGTGCCCCCAGGGCATCTGCATTGCTGGCTGCTGCCGCTGCTGCTGCCGCTGCTGCGTCAGCGTCTGCCTGGGTCCGGGCTGCTGGGATTGCCTGTGGGGCAGATGCTGCAGGAGGCCGGCTGAGTGGTGCTGCTGCTGGCGACCAACTGGCTGGACCAGCAGGACCCGCAGCAGCACCAGGCAGACCCGTAGCAGCTGCACTGGCTGCGGCCGCTGCCGCTGCGGCGGCTGCCGAGTCGCCTGCCGCCTGCTGGCCCTCTGCTGCCTGCTGCGCAGCCCCCCTGCCCCTGCTGCCTGGCCTGCTGTCACCCCGCCTGCCACCCTTACCAGCCGCTGCTGCACCTCCAGCACTACCCATGCTGCTGGTGCTGGCTGTCTCGATGCCATCCTTGCTGGCGCCCCTGCTGTGGCGCCGGCCTGCTGCGCCCTGGCTGTCCCTGTCGCCTGCGGCTGCACTGCCCGCTCCTGAAGAGCTGCGTGCAACACCCTTGTCCTCCGGGCGGGCAGCAGCAGCTGGGCGCTCCCCTGCCTTGGCCCCTGCAGGACCCGGCCTAGCATCGGCCGCTGCAGATGCCTCATCAGCTGCAGCAGAGGCAGCAGGTGTGCTGGTGGCATCCAGTGGCATGCCCGCACGGCCCCTGCCTGTGCCCCTGCCTGCACGGCCGCCACGCTCTGCCCTGCCACGGCCGCGACCAGGCCCAGCTGCTGCTGCGACGGGCCCCTCGGGCGCAGCACCGCCAGCAG
This sequence comes from Desmodesmus armatus, assembly GCA_007449985.2. NCBI lineage: Eukaryota > Viridiplantae > Chlorophyta > Chlorophyceae > Sphaeropleales > Scenedesmaceae > Desmodesmus > Desmodesmus armatus. The sequence goes on along the minus strand of VIIQ02000068.1, from coordinate 384,838 downwards.
CAGCTGCATCTGGGGCTTCCCTGCCGGGCCTGCCGCGAGCTGGGCCCTCCCGCAGCTCCGAAGTCTCCTCCCTGCCCGTACCACCCTCAGCACTGATGCGGCCGCTGCGCCCTGCACCCCTGCCAGCGCGGCCCCTGCCCCTGCCAGCCCCGCCAAAGGAGTCGGATGCCTTGGCAGCTGCTGCTGCCTCATCTGCTGCTTTCTTTTCCGCCAGCTCTGCCAGCATTCTCTCATCAAGGCTGCCGAACTTTGCAGTCATGACCCCAGAGCCAGGCTTGGACCACGCAGCAGGCTTAGGGACAGCAGGGGCAGCTGTGGCCTTTGCTGTGTCCTCTGCTGCTGCAGTTGACACCAGCTGCTGCTGGCTCTTGCCGCCGCTTTGCTGCTTGCCCCTGGCAGGCTTGGCCTCAGCCCCTGCAGACTGGGGCTCACCTGCTGAGCCGGCAGACCCAGCAGAACCAGACCTGCTGTGGCGGCCGCTGCGCTCCTTGCCTTGCTTGCCAGCTGCCGGTGGCTGCTGCCTGCTGCTGGGCCCTCCTGCAGGAATTGGTGGGGTGCCAGCTGCTTTGCCGGCAGCTGCCTCAGCCTTGCCTGCAGGCACAGCAGCCGCTGCTGCTGGAGCAGGTGCTGCCTGTGCAGGGGTACCATTGCTGGTGGGCTGTGCCTCGGCCTGCTCAGTAGGGGCAGCATGAGGCTCAGCAGGCTGTGCGGCAGCCTGCTGCTGCTGCATCTGCTGCTGCCTGGCTGCCATCTGCTCCTCAAGCCTGCGCAGCTTCTCTGCCGCTGCTGCCTTGCGGCGCTGCTCCTCCTCAGCCAGGGCAGCCACACGGGCAGCAGCCTTGGCGGCAGCTGCCTCCTTTGCTGCTTTTGCTGCTGCGGCGGCTGCTTCAGGATCGTCAGGCTTTGCTGGTGGGGGAGGCAGCTGCTGCTGCTGTTGAATGGCACTGCCAGCTGCATCCTCAGCCGCTGCTGGTGGTGCGCCCCTGGGTGCCGGCCCTGGCCTGGCGTTGGCTGAGGGAGGCGGCACAGCACCTGATGCCACTGCCGCTGCTGCTGCCGCCGCTGCACGGTCTGCCTGCAGACGCTCTGCTGCTGCCCTATCCAACAGGACTGGGGGCCCGCGCTGGGGCGGAGGTGGCGGTGGTGGCTGCTGCCTGGCTTCCATAGGCACTGGGGACTCCCGAGGAGGTGGAGGAGGAGGGGGCGGGGGTGGCGGCGGGGGGCCCTGTGCAGCCAGCGCCTCCTCCTGCTTCTTCTGCAGGGCAAAGGATGAAAAGGAAGCAGAGTTTCAACGCAACGCACAACACAAGTACTTGCATGTGTGGCTGTGCTGTTGAGCGCCACCAACCACTAAGTTGTCACTTGAGCTGTCCATGCAGGACTGCAACACCGTCATTGATAACATGCACTTGAGAGGCCTTTGCCTGTGGCCATGCTGCAGTTCACACAACACTGCGATCGCAGCTAGCATAAGCACAATATGCATGCCACCAACTAGCAATGCACAGAACACCAGCTGGCGCACAGTCCAGTGTCACACACAGACCATCCAGAGTCTTCACAGACATTAGCCGCTGCTGCAGCACACTCACCCTCTCCATGTCAGCAGCCACGCGTGCCAGCTCAGCCTCAAAGGCTGCCCGCTCAGGGTCCTCCTCACTGTCGCTGTCGTCCGCACGCTGCACGACTGCGGGCTCCTCAACAACTGCTGCCTCTGGCACTGCAGGCCCAGCTGCTCCAGGCCGCGGGGGTGGCGGGGGTGGCAGCAGGTCCCGCTCAATGTACCCACCCTCATACCCAGGCCGGTGAGCCTCATAGCGCTCCCGATCAAACCCGCCACGAGGCTCGTAGCCTGGCCTGCCACCCTCACCCCTGTAGCCGCGGGGCTCGTAGCCTGGGCCTGCCTCACGCTCCCTCCAGCCTGCCCCACCCCGGAACTCCCCATCCTCTGGCGGGCCACCAAAGCCTCCCCTGCGGTCCCGCTCATCGTACTCATAGCTGTAACGGTCCGGCCGGGACCGAACCGGCCGCCGCCGGGAGGTGGGTGGCCGTAGCGGTCGTCAAATTCAGCAGGGTGACGGCCACCAAAGCCGCCAACAGGGCCATAGCGATCATCGTCATACATGTCATCACGCCCAGACCTGGGGGAAATGTCACAGTACATGTGGTCAGCGCACATTGAGAGCAACACACCAACCGAACACCTGCTGCCTGGGGCTGGAAGGGGCTGCCAGCACCACCTGACGTGCTGAGGATGTCTGACTGCACAATGCAGGGCTGCAGCGCACTCCAGCGCCACGAAGACTGCCACACTTGCTGCGCAGTTAGCAGGGGAATGCCAAAGTGGCCTTTGCAGGCCACCTTCTGCAGTCGTGACGGTGCCTGTACACTTACCACTCTCTGCTGTCCCTGAAAGACACGTCCCGCTCATCATCACCCCAGCGCGGGTCCTGCACAGCAGCAGCAAGCCAACACAGCATACATTCACCAAACAAGCATGTGAGCAATCATGCAACACCCATTGCCCCTGCAGCAACGCTGCTGAGGGCACGTCTCCTGCTGTCATGTGCTGCCTTTACATGCTTTCGAATCTGTGCGCAGACATGTGCTACTGAGCCAGCAGGACCCACCACACCGGGGTCACACAGTGTTGCTGCCGACATACAATACTCCTGTGCACAACCGACCACGCACCTGCTGGCCAGCACGTCCATGCTGCTCAAACTGCTGACGTTTGTTGGCTGCCTTCTCCTTGGAGGTTGCTGCCAAGCTGGGGTACTCCTCTGGGTTGAGGTGCCGATCAACTGGGAACGATCCACGTGGCGCTGCAGTGCCTGCAAAGGGGCCCTCCCTTGCTGGTGGCACCCAACCACTGCTGCTTGTGCGCTGGCCTGATGATGCCCAGTTGGAGCCTGCTGTCAGTGCTGACTGCCTGACCTCAGGCTGTGGCTGTGGCTGGGGCGGTTGCGGCTCCTCTGGCTTGCTCCATCCAGCTCCGGCTGCACCTGAAGGGACCAGCTGCGTAGTGGGGTCATTTCCTTGGTGCTCCTGCAAGTGAAGAGGATGATGGTGAGCCACTGGCCAGCATCATACCGGGCAGGCTGCAACTGATGGTTTGCTGTTGCTGTAGCAGACTCCAACCCACCTTCTTCTTTGACGGGAGGTTAACTGGCTTCGGCACAACAAGCTTGGTCCCAAGGGTGGTGGATTTGGTCCGCTGCAGGGGCAAGACGTGTCAAGGACAAGACAGGCTCAGCTGCAGCGCGGTGATGATTGGCCAGCGGCGGCATGCTCTCCATGCCTGGCTCTCGGCCGCTGCTGCAGCTGCGATCAGACACATCTGAGGCAGCGCTTGAGCGTTGATCAGCACCAGGGGGGGTTTCTTTTCTTACCTTTGCAGTGCCCAGGAGCAAGACACGGCCTGCAGCGCTGGCTGAGCGGCCATCAGCGTTCTTTGGTGCTAACAACGCATTGAGATTGGAGTTGGCAAACTTGGCCTGGCCAGGCTTGCGATCAGAGGAGGTCGACATGAAGAGAAGCGATGCACATTTGAGGTGGTGCTGTGCAGTGGCTGAACACGTCGGCGTGAAGTACTTAACTACACGACGTTCCTAACCACTTTCAAGAGTGCAGCATGCGTCCTTGGCACCTCCCTACAAGCTTCAACCGCAACACGGTTGTGATGCCCTCACTAACCCCTGTAACCAACAGCCACAGCTTGTCTTTGATGAAGTGTGCAACAGGCCCTCAAACAGTCCAACAACAGAAAACAGCACATGCTTCACAAGCAAGGCCTTTCTCAGCCAGCCACCCAGGCCCACCCTTTTCTTGCGTCAGTGGTGCGTACAGCCAGCCTGGCACAGCAGCCAGCTTCGAGAAGGGTGTGTCTGCTCAGCATCACTCCATCCATCTTGTTATGACTGCAGCTCATCAGGAGATTTGGTTGGCAATGCTTCTTGAGGCCAGCCTGCCAGGCGGGCAGGCATGCTAGCATGCATGCCACGCTGTTCACCGACATTACCCCTGTTGCAGCTAGTCAGGCAGCACTTGGCATCCATGGCACAGTGAGCTGTTATGCTTCCCACCTCACCACCAAGACCATGCAAGGCTGGTGCAGGGTCTTTCACTGTTGCATTATGGTGGCAGCTGCTTGCTGTGTTTGTGACTGCATGCATCTCTGGCAGCATGTAGCTCCTGCAGCTGATGCACATGATGCCACCAGCTGTCAGCCAAAACAACAGAGTGAAAGCAGCCGCCATATACAGCTCTGTCTGCCTTGCAATACTGTCTGACGAGCGCCGCGCTGTGAGAGTCATAGGTGCACTGCACTGCAACTGCACAGAGAACGGGCACTATGTGCTGGTTATGCTTATGCTTGCCAATGCGCATACCAGCACTAAACACATCCATTTCTGCCGTGCGTTGGATGAATAAATGCAAGCCTGCATACACTTCTGCAATAGCTGCTCAGGCAGGGCCTTATGGGGATGGCTGTTGTCAGGTTGGCTGGCACATGAATGTGGGTGCTGCTTGTTGCAGCCCGCATAAAAAGCTTACATCACAAAAATGCAACTGGAAACTTGACTGCCAGCATCACTCATCCACGGGGTCACAGATCGATTCCACATCTGCCTCTGCACAAGCTGCCCAACTTGCTCAAAACCTGCGTGGCTGGCAGGGTACAGCAAAGGTGTTCCTCAGATTGCCACACTGTCCACAGGCCGGCTGTTTGTCATTTATTGCAGCCTTCCACTGGACATACGCCTGCCATGCATCATTACAACGTAGTCACCTGTGTCAACAACCCGCACAACCTCCCGCTCGACTGAACTACACGGCCACCTCTGATAGCCTAGTGTACACTGCAGCTGCTGGCACAGCTGCGGGCCCGTCACGCCACTGCAGGTTGTGGCTTGCGCCACAACGTCTTCACTGTCTCTGTGAGGCCAGGACCAGCCAGGTTCACCTTCATGATGCCTGTGGGGGCAGCCAAGCGCAACCAGCACACATTTGTGATTGGATGTGTTTTTACTGTGCGCTCCCACGCACTTGTACCCAACTTCAGAATGTCACAACTTTGCATGGTTGATGCATTGGCTGGATGCACTCCCTGTGGCCACACAACATCACTGGGCTAGTTGCAAGCACATGGCGCTGCACCATTACAGACTTATCAGCCCCTGACCTATCAACACACTCCATGCGCACTCCTGCAGCCACAGCTGTGCACTTGTGGGCCATCAGTGGTGGCTGATTCAGAATGACTTGCACAAATGCTTCTTCAGGACACTCACGACACCGCAAAACAATTTACATCAATTAGCATGCACATATTCAACTGCATAGCCAACTTACCCAGGTATGTTACCAAGGAGGCACCCAGGATTGCTGCTCGCACTGGACCTGCAGGCAAAGAGGTTGAAGCAGTGATCAACAAACAGTCTAGGCACCTGGCAGCTGGCATCTTGACAACTGACTGGGGGCCTCAGGGGTGAGTGGTGTTATTACTGGCCGTCATCAAAGAATGGCGCTCGCCACTGGCGATACCAGTCCCCACAATCGACATACGGCGGTGCCCCCACAGTCAACATGCAGGGGTGTGAGGGATGATGCCCACTCAATTGCAGATACAGAAGCATCCGCTTTGTGAGGTACAGTCATCTGCCATCAGCAAGTAACAGACTGACTGCATCTGATTAAACACTGCCGGCAGCACTGCAGTGCTGCCTGCTGAACGGTTGACTGAGGCCGCTGCTGCGCCCACCTCTGAAGCGTGTTGCCACATAGTCTGTCACCAGAGCATTGGTGGTGATGTGCATGTGCACAGGGATGGCAAGTGCAAGGGCCCAGTCTGCTGTTTTGTGCAAGAAGCCGTCCTGCAGCAACAGCAGCAGCAGTAGTATGAGCAGATGAAGCCGCACAGCTTATATGTTTGCCATGGCGTGCAGGCATGCTGAGGAATGCAACCAATTGCAGCCATCTGCGCACATGTAGAGACAGCTTGGGGGCCCCTTCCTGTCACATATGCAGTGTTTCAGGGAGGCTGCAGTTGCGTTGCACTCTGCTTACCTTTGTAAACGCTGCAACTGGCACAGCAGCTGCGGGACAAAAACAGAGGAGAGGAGGGGAAGTGGCGTCACGGTGGGTGTTGTGAGGCTTTGGGTGCAACTGCTGCCCGAGCTTACAGGGTGGTGACGCTGTAGCTCATTCATGCTGCAATAATCTCCACCAATCCAGCTTCTTACCTGCCAAGCCGTAGTTGCTGAGCTCATATGCCTTGTGGAAGCCCCCCACATCAGCTGCAATCCAAAAAGTGCAGGCAGGATGCCGTGTCAGGGGGTGCCCAGGCATGCAGCTACCCTGGCAGCTGCTGCTTCGTTCAAAACATGTGCATACAGTTACACACCTGCCAGCACGCGGTTCATGAACGACATAGTGGCTGTTGAACAGAACTGCACTGCACACTGCCCAGATCAATGTGTTCCGACAGTGGAGTGGACGGCAACGTGTGGGGGCCAGAACAAGCTACGGAGACGTACACAACCCGTCCGTGGTAATCAAAAAGCTACACATCCGTTGCAAAGCAGAACCCTCATCACAGCAGAACGGTCACAACAGCTCAGACAACGTCAGACAACCAGGGTAATCAATCTCAAGGGTCGCTTGAGCCAGTCTCATTGATCACATTCTGAGTGTCGACATCATCCAAAAGCTGCACAGCCCTCCCTCGCCGCTTGTTCAGCCCAGATCGGCAGCGGGAGGATGCTCCGCAACTCGGGCCGTGCACTGCAGTTGCTGGCGAGGCACGCACAACAACCTACATATGTAGAGGCCCTCGGCAGCACTGGCTGGAACTCACAGCACGCCAGGTGTGCACACAAAGCTACCAGCAACTGCACTGCCCACTGGACATGTCAGACAATTGCTGATGCCCTTCCCATGCGCGTGCAGATGGCTTGGGGGAGACAAGGTTCCTGAGTACTGGGGCAAGCCTTCCCCGTACACAGAGGGCACTGCATTCCTGGGCACACCAACCAACCATGCGGAGGTGCGGCACTGCTGCGTACATACCGTTGTGGTTGGGCTTAGGAAGCTTTCACAACGCCAAGCTGTGCAGCAGTGGTGGGCATGTACCACGGCGGTGCATGCCGCGTCATTAGTGCAGTATTGGGCGGCACAATAGTGCCTGTTCCATATCCACCAGTCAGCTACCAACAAGCAGCTGCGGTCTGCTCTGTGTGGATGCAAGCTGCATGACCGTGTAGTGCACAGGCATGGGGTGAGAAGGATGTCGCTGCCAATGACCATCTTTTTGTGCTTTGTTTGCGTGCAGCTGATCAACAAGCGGCCCCTGTCTCCTGATGTGTTTGACCTAAACTCAGTACAGCCCCACTACAAGATGCCGTGGGGAGCAATGAGCAGTATTGCTAACAGGGCCACGGGAGCGACGCTGTCAGTAGGTGAGGAAGCTACAACCCAGCAGCAGCACAGCGGTGGATCCGGGTTTGTGTCTCGCTTTGCCTTTCACCGGGCTCGTAACGGTCCTAGCCAGCTGTTGTCTGCACCGATCAGGGTCCCGTTGGCGCTGACAACAGCTGGCTAGGACCGTGCTGAGCCTGGTGAAAGGCAAAGCGAGCCACAAGCCCTGGAGTAGCAAAGCCACCGTCTTCTATGCAGCTAACCTTTTCTGTCTCTGCCACGACAACGTGCCTCCATCAACTTTCAGCTGCCCCACTGCCGCCCATGCATGAGGTAGTACCCCTGCACACCATCAGATCTCGGGCTTCCTTACGCAGACCCCTCCCTGTTAGCCGCTACTCACTCCTACCGCCACCTCTGCTGTGTGTCTGTCCCTCCTGCAGGCTTTGCCGCTGCTGGGTACGTAGCGCTGACAGGTGACCTCCCTGGGGCCCTAGCCTCCTTCACTGCCAACTACCCCCTGCTGGTGTTCCCCACCAAGCTCATCATCAGCTTCCCCCTGGTGTACCACTACCTGGGTGGCATGCGGCACTTTGTGTGGGACCTGTACAAGATTGGAAACCAGGCAGATAAGACCAGCCTGCTGGAGACGCCCCGGGTTGAGGAGTCAAGCAAGATCCTGTTGGGTGCCAGTGCAGCGCTCAGCTTGATTGTGGCGATTCTGTGAGCCTGACGGGCTGTGTTGAAGCCCTCGGTTTGAGTGTTGATCGTTGCTGTTTGTATGTGATGTGTGCGATGTTGGTTGCTGTTGACTGCATCTGCTGCGTCATGTTGAGCAGTTAGTGTATTTGTACTGTACTGCAGCACAGCCAGTGCCAGGCCCGGCAGCAGCAGTGTGGCCCGATAAGCAAGCGGGCCAGCAGCAGTGTGTCCAAGCAGCTGTCGAGCTCTCCAAGGTGATGTCATGTGCCTTGCGGTGCTTTGTGCCGCCTCACAAAGTGTAAAGGCCATCAGCTAGTTGGGTTGGTTGCATACGCACCAGGGCAATGTAGCCCAGTTGTACACAGTTCCATATCCATACGCTGTGTTGGCTTGGCTCTGGTGTTGTCCAGGGGTGCTGCCAGCACACCCCAGTGGCAGTGCGAGGGGTTTGGGGGCATGAAACGTGGCTGGGATTATGCCATTACCGTCCAGGTCTTCTGTGTTGCACACAGCACAGCCGCCTTGGCTTGCTAAGGGTAGTGGCTCGGCATTGTGGGAGCACACCAGCAATGTACATGAGGTTGCTTGTTTGATGTTGCACAGCTGTCCCATGGTACTGGCACTCCGAGTTGCACTGTTTACTGGCTGTTCTGGCTGTGATTATGGATGGATGCATGCGAGGCGATGCTTGACTGCAGTGTGCCTTTTCCTTCAGGACGCTGGCTTCAAACTACTGTGCTGCAAGGTAACTAGGCAGGCACGCACCAAGACACCTCACCATCAAGACTTGCAAAGCGAAAGACACCAAACAACCCAGACGTATTCACCATTTTCTCACAGCGGCCATCCATTGAGTCAACCCCTCCTGCATCAGCGCTGTCACTTGCAAGCCAACCACCTATCTCAGTGCAGCCTTTGCCACACGGCACAGACAACACCTACCAGCCCCAAAGACAATCACAAGAAAGAACCCGCACTACAAATCACTGGCTCAAAGTCCACATCGTCTCCTAAACAGCTGATTCACAACAAGGCCTGTGCAGCCACTGAGCCATCTGCACGACCTCTACTGGCAGGCTGTTGTTGTAGCCGCATGCCACCACACAGCACAGGAGAGTCAGCACTGTGCGACTGCCGCACCAGCCGTAAGCTGCCTTTGCTGGACGCTAGCCTAGGATCGTTCTCAACACCGGGCCCAGGTTTAGAGACCGCCTCAACAGGGGATGGCTGCTGCGCTGCATGGAGCTGCTGGCCTCGAGGCCATGGGGTTCCCCAAGAGCAGCAGGCGCTTGCTGCTGGAAGGCCTGGACCACAAAGCCAAAAACAAGGCATGGTGACAAACAGGGCATCAGCTACTTGCCAGTCCAAGTACCATCCAGTCGATATCTGCAGCTGGATGCTGTAACCACAGTATACAGTGGGGTTTGTGTGACGTCACGCCGGCATCACGCCGGCATAATGATCACGAGTGGTGTAACCATCTGCTGCCAGGCCGACTCTGCCACCAGTGACTGGCTGGAACCCAATACCCAGGTCCCCGGGTGGGGGGGGGGGGCGGGGGGGGGGGGTGGGGGGTTGGGTGTGTGTGGGGGGGGGGGGGGGGGGGGGGGGAGGGGTAGGCCACGGTGTGGTGCCAACACAGCGCTGTCCCTACCACTTGAAAGCTCCCTGCGTGTACACACACGCTCCAAAGCACACACACCAAAGCACACAGACACACCACATTGGTCACGCCATGTGTGACGGGTTCAGCAATGCATGCAAGTGCAAAAGACAAGGGAGCTTGTAGTGTGCTTGCCAATGAAAATGCTTGGTCAAGTAATGCATCCTGCGTCATGATGAGGAGACACCACCCAAATGCTTGTGTACAGCCATGCGGTGCTGTGCTACAAGAGAGAGGTTCAGCCAACGCCTTAGTCACAAGTTGCAGATGCACACACACAAGTGGTGATACATGGGCAACCAAGATCTGAAGTTGAACTTGGTTCTGCTCCATACTCACAGGGTTGCAACATTCAGTCAAACAAACAAGCAAGCCAAAAACCAGCACCACCATGCTTGTTGCCTTTGACGAGTGGGCTGCACAAGCCGCTGGCACTGGTGACAAGTGTTGTCGCAGCCCCTGTGGCTGCAGGACAGCTGTGCTCCGCCCTCTGATGGCAGATACGTCATGACGTTTGTGAATGATAATACAGGCAAAACACACACAGCATGCAAGCGAACGCACTAGCAAGTGCTGCGCTGTGCTGCAAGATGCAAACATGGTACCTGTCGACGACGTTTGTGTACATGCATGCACAAACCACCAGTGTCATTCCGAGCTCACACTGCAGACATTGTACACACTGCGGTCACACTACAAACAATGTACACACAAGTAATAACAACCAAGTCAACACAACTACAAGCAACCACCACAGAGCCCTGATCATCCCCCTGGTTGGGTGATATGGCGCCCTCACTCCTCTTGGTCAAACATCAACAAGTGCCCTTCCCCACACCCTCAGTGCCCTTTCTCACACCCCCAGTGCCTGTCCCACGCCCTCACCAACTGCCCTGCATGCGGCTGCTGAGGGTTGTGATGTTGGGAATACAACACCCGTAGTGCCCTTTCCCACGCTTTTAGTGCAGTTTCCACCACCCTCACCACACCATCACCACGCCCTTACCAACTGCCTTGCATGAGGGTGCTGAGGTTGTGATCTTAGGAATGTAGCGCAGCGCATTCAGCCCACACTCTGCCAGCAGCTGTACCTCATGACACAGCGCCAACTGCAGCCGAGGCAAGTCGCCAGCAGACACACCTAACACACCGCTGCTGCCACCACCTCCCTGAATGCTGCCGACACTGCCTGCTGCAAGGATACTGACCAAGACAGCAGGAGTGACGCTGCCACTGCCATTACCACTGCTGCTGCTGACAGTACCAGCAACACTGCTGCCATGAGCCGCAGCAGCTGCTGCTGCTGTTGATGGCGTCGAAGGTGACGCTGCTGGGCTGCCGTGTGTACCCCTGAGGAGCTTCCCCAGTGCCGCACCCCGCCCACCCGGGCTGCTGTGCTGTGCTGGGCTTCTGCTGCCTTGTGAGGGTGTACCTGGCCCCACTGCTGATACCAGTCCACCCCCTGTCCCTACTCCTGCTGTCTGCACCAGCAGCTGAGCCAGCAGGTCGTCTAGCTGCTGCTGCTTGAGCTGGCTGCTGCTCACCAGCTGCTGCCTGTCTTTCTCGAGTTGATGAGCAGCAGCCGCAAGCCGTGCCAGGGGGTCCCCACCTGCAGGGCTATTAGGTCCCTTCCTACCCCCACTGGACCTGCCTTTGCTGCCTGAGCTGCTGCTGCCGCCCTGTGCTGCTGCAGCAACATCAGCAGGTGGGAGTTGCTGCAGGAGGGTGAGGTAATGGTGAGCCAGCAGCAGCAACTGCCCCAGACCCTGGGCGGCTTGCTGCAGCTGTGCTGCTGTCTGCTCTGTACGAAGATCAGCAGCCAGCTGGTCAGTTCCTGCCCTGGCAGCAGGGATGGGAGTGCCTGCAGGCGTGGAGACAGGCAGCTGCCGCTGCTGCTGTGCTGTGGCGTGCTCTGCTTGCTGGTCTGCAGCAACGGCAGCATCTGTGTCACATGCGGCAGTATCCGCACCGTGCTGCTGTACGTCACATGAGGCTGAGCTTGTAGTACTGCTGCTGCTTGTACTGCCTGCTGCCTTGCCTGCCTTGGCCTTCGGCATGGAGGGTGAGGGTGCGGCAGGAGGGGTGACGAGGGCGGGCAAAGTGGAATCCATCCCTCCTGCAGCACTTGCTGCATCTGGTGCTGGTGCTGGTGCTGTTCTGCTGCTTTGTCGGTGGGGCTGCAGGAGAGATGGCTGCGGCTGAGCAGTAAGGGCACGCGCCTCTTGTTTGGCCACCTGCAGGAGTGCTTCCACTTTTTGTTGTGTTGCTGACGCCAGCAGCTCCTTGCAGTGGTGGTACAGCTGCTGTAGCTGCATCAGGGTGTGGGCATACTCATCCTCTCCAGCCTGTAGGGTGGGAGAAGGATTTTTGGTTTTGACAAAGTTGAATCCTTTTTAAAATTCAATTTGAAAAGTTTGGTGTGGGCATACTCATCATCCCCAGCCTGCGGGTGGACATGCAGCAACCAACACAGCAGCACCACCATGGTGTAATCATAGCAGCAATGACACCACCAGGGCCCACAAGTGGAGGTCAACTACTAGTAGGAGACCACTGCCGTTGGGAGTCGTCGCTGTGATCCGTACTGGTGTGGTGAAGCGACTTGCTGAGGACTGGCAGCATTGGCTGCCCCAACCCCATCCTTGCATCCCCCTCTGCCCCACCCTATCAGCCTTAATGCTAGCGCTGCTTGCCTCTCTGCCTGGCTCCATATCATTACTGCACGGCAACAAGACTTGAATGCGCCAGCTGGTGCCTACCATCTCTACCCCCATGACCAAAGGAGTCACAACACACGCTTCACAGCACCAATACACGCCCCTGTCTACAACCCCCGTCCCCACCTCCAACCCCACCTCGCCCCCTCCTAACTTTTTCTGTCCCACCTGAGCTTGGCTGAGCTCCAGCTGCACCTGCAGCTTGTCCCGTACTGCCTGCTGCAGCTGATCCTCCGCATCAGCAAGCTGGGCCTGCAGGGACATGCAGGAAGTATCAACAAATGCACAGCAAGACACACAGGCACAGCAAGTCCTGGTCAAAGCCGTGGAGCACATAGTCTTGACCCCTTCAGCATTCAAACTTGCCACAGCAAGCTGGGCCTGCAGTGACATGCAAGAAGCACCAACAATCACACAACACAAGGTTGTGACGTGCACTTCAGGCATGAAGGAAGACGTGCCATGCGCAGCCAGCCTTGAAAGGGGTTACATGCCAAGCCTTGACACACAAGCCTGTCGTCATGACATGCACTTGATGGTTGTAACTCATGTGTTCAACACAGGCACAGCAAGTCCTCATCGAAGCCATGGAGCACATAGCCTTGACCCTTTCAGCACTTGAACTTGCAAAAGCAAGCGCCGGGGAGAGGTGAAGTAAACCGTTTCGGCTGCCGTCAGCACACTGCTGCTGTCATACATCTTCTGTTTTCAGTGTACAGTAGGCTCAACAGACACACACCACCGGGGGTAGGAGGAGGTGATGGTGGTGGTGATCTTGTAGTGGGTGGCGTTGTGGGACGACGACGCCACCCACTACAAGATCACCACCACCACCACCTCCTGTACCCCCGGTGGTGTGTAGACACAGGGAGTGCAGCCAGCCAATGCCTCAACCATCCACCATGTGTGTCTGTTGAGCCTACGTACCACAATGCCACACACAACATGCATCACCACCTCCACCACTGCCTACTCCTCCCCTCCCCTCTCCCAACCGCCAGGCCGCAGTGTGCTTGCCTTCAGTTCTTGTATCTGGTGGTCATGGTTGCCGCTGTTGTCAGTGTCTGTGGCAGTGTGAGCAGCTGTTGAACTCGCATGTGTCTCCATAAGACGAGCCTGGCTGGCCACCAGAGCAGCAGAGGTCTGCTCCAGAAGGGTCTGCAGGTCCTGCACTGCCACTGTGGAGCTGTTCAGCTGCTTCTGCAGGAGCAACGAAAAAGAGCGGGAAACACATAACAAGAACATAGATTCAGTCTGTCAAACACATGCACACCTCAGCAACTCACTGCCCATGCAGGATGCCAGCTTCAACCGGCTGGGGTGTGTGTTGCGAGACTGAGCATACACAGAGTCGGTACGCATGTGTGACATGCAAGGCATGAATGCATGGTGGGGCGCCAAATACATGTAGGGTGAAGGCCAGTCAAGGGCTTGTAATAGGACCGTGATGTACGGTACTGTGTTGATGGGGTGTTCAACAAGCTGTTGGTTCCAAAGTCAAATTTAACACAGACACACTGATTGTGACCATCAGCAGAGCTCTGAGCCTGTTAACAAAAGGGGCAGCACCACAGTGTGACCCTACACCCCTCACATCCTGTGACGGGCATCACAAGGGACTCTATTGAGTGCACTATGGGCATGAGATAGGTTTGTTCCGCTACCATATATGACGGGCATCAAAAGGGATGCTCTTACGGAACATTCCTCGTTACACATCCACCCTCACTGCTCACATGTAGGTTTGTGTTGGCTGCCTTGACTGCTGCCAGCTGCCCCTTGGCTGTGTCAGCTGCTGCCCTGACCCCCTCCAGCTGCTGCTGCTGGGATGCTGTGGTGGCCTTGAGGGCGGTTAGCTCCAAGGTCAGCTGGGCCTCGTCAGCTTGGCTGGACGCCAGCTCAACCTGCAAGGATGGCAGATGGGGCCGTACAGGGGGTGGGCTGGGGGGTGGGGGTGGGGGGGGGGGGGGGGGGGGGGCGTAGTGCGATACAGAGGAAAGGGAAAGCATGGGGCTTTGGGGGTGGGTGTTGGCAACTGAGTTGGGTGTTCCACAGATGGTGCTACTGATGGTGGGTGAAGAGTACTGGGTGGCGTTGATTAGAAGGAGGGTGTGCTGATGGGGGGTGATAATGAGTTGTTGCGGGGCTGGCACCACAGGAAGCACGGGCATTAGGCACACACCAGTACTCTGTCGACATGAGGAACACCTAATTGCTGCAGCAATAGCTGCTGCACAAAGCATTGCCACCTAATGTGGACCCTTTTGTACTTGTTGTACCTCCAACATTGCACCTAAAACCCAACACCCTGGACCCTGGATTCGACAGGTTTGATCGAATCACCTGCAACTTCTTCAGTGTCTCTTCCTTCTGCTCCAGACCCTGCTCCACACGCTGGATCTGCTGCTCATGCACACGCCCCTGCTGCTGCAGCTGCTGCTCGTACCGCTGCTTCTGCTGCCTCAGCTGCACCCTGCCTGCTGCTGACTCCTGCTGCTCAGCCTCCAGCTGCTGCTGCACACTGTCGAGTTGGGTCTGTAGATCCAAAGACACCTGCTGTGCTATTGTTAGCTGAGACCTGGTGTCTTGGAGGGCTGAGCGGGCTGTGTTGAGCTCTGCCTTGAGGGACTGGGCTTCATAAGCTGACTTGTCGCGTTCAGCAATGGCACGGGCTGAGGAGGTTTTGAAAAAGTCAAGTTCCTTTTGTAGGGACGCTGCATGTAGACGCTCCTGCTGCCAGCCCTGAGTGATAGTGTGCAGGGGAGGAGGAGTGTAGGGACCGCAGCGGGGTCTGTTGAGCAACCACCCATGTGGGGGCTTGGTAAGCGTAAGTAGCGAGTGTAAGTGTGCCATTCTTATGCTGCGTTCCTGCTGCCAGCCCTGGGACATAGTGTGGGTAAGAATGTGCAGGAGAGGAGTAGGGCAGAGGAGATGCCTTGAATGGGGGCGGAATATGCGGGTATCATACTTACGGTGTGTTCAAGTCTGCAGTTGGTGGCCCGTTAGATGCATGTTATCTAGGGACCTACAGGGCGGCAAACTGTGCTGGCAGCACTGTAGTACGACAGCTGGGTTTGGGGCAAAGCCTGTCATGCAGTACTCCTGTTTGCTGCTGCTGGGCCCGTGACTTGCTGGCTGATGCAACTGTCACCCTATGGGAGCTTACTGTTGAGTTGGTGAAAGAAAAAGAGCAGGACCCACCTCATCCGACTGCTTCTTTGCTGCTTTGATTTGCCAGATGTCCTCCTGCAGGCTGTCCCTCTCGCTGGTCATGCTGGCCAGCTGCTGCCGGTGCTGCTTCAACTCAACCTCCAGGAACTTGAGCCTCTCTGGGGGCCGGGCAGGGGGTGGTTGAGGGGACGGCAGGGGTGTTGAGTGCCAGCACACCAGCATAGCACAGCACAGCACAATACATCACACAGCATGCTTAAGGAAAGCATGCCAGTGCAGTGAAGACACAGAGTTCGGAGCGGGCTTCTGTTCGCCAGACAAGTCGCCGTGGTGGGTACTCCAGGGGGAGCGGCTGTGTCCTGCTTCAGTGCCGCTCAGTGAACGACTCACTGTGACACACATTGACAAACTGGCCAGGACCATACGATCAGCAGTGCATGGGTGCAGATATCAACTGCTCACCAGAGGCAACGTAGCTGCTTGAGAACATGTGGC
Organism: Desmodesmus armatus; assembly: GCA_007449985.2. Taxonomy (NCBI): domain Eukaryota; kingdom Viridiplantae; phylum Chlorophyta; class Chlorophyceae; order Sphaeropleales; family Scenedesmaceae; genus Desmodesmus; species Desmodesmus armatus. The sequence continues at coordinate 368,671 of VIIQ02000068.1, read as the reverse complement.
TGCCCCTGCACACAGACACACAGACAACCCTCAGCTTTGGCCCCATGTGCGCATGCCAGCCTGGCAGGCTGACAGTCACATGCCACAGACCCATGCTGGTGTCCCCATGCCAGGAGGGTACGCCAATACTCCGGATTACTACTCAAGCGAAAGTACTGGTGTACCTGGAAACACAGAGCTGCGCCACATCCTCAGCAAGGTCATCCCTCTCCTTGGTCAAAGCGGCCAGCGACCTCTCCAACTGCCGTATGCGCAGCTCAGGATCCTCCATGTGACTGTGTGGGCCAGCCATTGATGGGTTGATGGCTTGCCTCGGTATGCAGGAGAGGAGGGCTGCAGGGATGGCTTCTCAAGGCACTGGCTGGGGTGGCAGCAGTGCCAGCGAGGACCACAGCAGCGTGGTGTGTGCCATCAGCACAGGCGCAAATACGCGCGAATCAAACGGGGAAATAAAAAATGATTGTGATATGTGTCCCAAGGCTGCTCAGCACTTGGCTCAGAGCAAGGCCAGGAAAGGAGCCCGATCTCTGTTCACAGAAAGGTGCACTGGGCAACGCGCAGCAGCTATCAGCCCTGCCAGCATATGCAGGTCATGCCAGTGCGTGTGGTTGGAACTGAATGCATGTGATCTGGCGGGAGTTCGGTCCATGCAGGTTTTTGGCCTTGTGTTGCCGCTAGTGCGCCATACGCCGCTGGAATCACACGCACTTGCATCGTGTTCCTCGAAGGGGTTGTCTTGGCTTTCTGATTGCTGCCCACGTCAGCCAGAGGTCCCTCCCCGTTGTTGAGTTTTCTTTTGTGTTGTGCCAAGCCAGCTCGTGTAGGCTTATACCTTGATGGTGTAGCTGGATCACATGGATCAACTGCCTCTGGTGTCAGCCGGAGGTGTGGCTGCAGACAGTGCTGTGCAGCCCATAACAGGACAGCAGGGTGAGGGTGGTGTCCTGCAACCACCCCTTGCCCTAGCAGCTGAAGGGAAGAGCACTTCTTTAGATAACGTCGAAGGTGCGCCAGCCCCCGAACAGCATGACAACAACACAGCCAACCAGCAGAACCTCCCAGTGGAGGACGAGGGCACTGACATGCAGCAGGCTCCACTGCTTGGGCAGAGTCTGCAGCGGCCAGGTGATTCTGCTGTAAATCCAGGCGCTCCTGTTGGTGGTGAGGCACACTTCACCAGGAGCGATACCAGCAGTAGCCCACCCGCTGCCGCCATGGGCGCAGCGGCAGCTTCCCCTGCTGCTGCAGCAGAGGACGCTGCTGCAGATCAACAGCCATCAGGAGCATCCCCTGTGGCAGCAGCAGCAGCATCCGGTGAAGGCATCGCAGCACACAGTGGTGCTGCTGTGCCACCACCACCGCCGCCGCCGCCGCCGCCCCCTGCGCCTCCTGTACCTAGCTCTAAGTCACCCTCAGTCCAGGAGCCTCCCAAGCAGACATACCTGACCCCCCCTGCAGCAAGCGGTAGTGCTGGAGTGCCACGCAGTGCCTCCCCCACACCCCCTGGGGCATCCGCTGCTGCCGCTGGTAGCAGTCAGCAGGAGCCACAGGCAGGGGCTTCAACCTCGCCCACGCCAGCAGGGCCCTTGGGTGCAGCTGCAGCACCAGACACAGACGCTGCCGCACCAGCAGCAGGCCCCCAGGAGGATGCAGCAGCGCAACAGGCGGGGGCTTCAGTGTCTCCGACACCTGCAGGCCCCTCAAGCGCAGCTGCAGCACCAGACACAGACACTGCCGAGCCAGCAGCAGTCCCCCAGCAAGCTGCAGCAGAGCAGCAGGCAGGGGCTTCAACATCGCCTTTACCAGCAGGACCCCTAGGCGCAGCTGCAGCACCAGACACTGTTACTGCCGAGCCAGCAGCAGGCCCCAAGAGGCTGCAGCAGTGCCACAGGCAGGGGCTTCAACCTCGCCCACTCCTGCAGGCCCGCCAGGCGCAGCTGCTGCAGCAGCAGACACTGCCACTGCCGAGCCAGCAGCAGGCCCCCAGGAGGCTGCAGCAGCAGAGCAGGCAGGGGCTTCAGTGTCGCCGACACCCGCAGGCCCCTCGAGTGCATCTGCGGGACTAGGCACTGCCACTGCTGAGGCAGCAACAGGGCAACAACCCGCAGCAACAGCAGCACGGGCTTCAACCTCGCCCACACCAGCAGGCCCCTCAGGTACAGCTGCAGCACCAGGCACTGCCACTGCTGAGCCAGCAGCAGGGCAACAGCCAGCAGCAACAGCAGCACGGGTGCAGATGCAGGAAGGCGAGGTGGCCGTTGCCCCTGGGCCCAGTATCAGCCCGCCAGCACCTGACCTAGCAGGCCCCATCAGCACAGCAGCACACGCAGGATTTGGTCCTGCAGGGCCAGGTGCAGGACAGTCCCCTCCTGCAGGGGATGCCAAGTCCCCTCCTGTAGGCGATGCCACTAGGGACGGCCAGGCAGAGAGGCTCAGCAGCAGCAGCTCCCCTGCTGCAGCAGCAGCTGCTGCTGGTGCAGTGGACGACCTCAGTGCAGCAGCTGCAGCTGGTGCTGTTGCAGCAGCAGCAAGCCCTCAGCACGAACCAACCCAGCCAGCTTTCAGTGCTGTCTCTGGTCCTGCTGGTGCAGCTGGTGCTGCTGCTGAGGGCCCTCCAGCACCAGCAGCCGGTGTTCAACAAGCAGCAGGCATGATGGTCATGCATGAGCCACAGCAGGATGACCAGCTTGCTGCTGCTGCTCCCCCGCCAGCACCAGCAGCAATGCCAGCAGCAATGCCAGCAGCAGCACCAACTGCGTTGCCAGCAGCAGGCCCCTTCCCTGCAGTGGATGCCCAGGCAGCATCTAGTCAGCCCTTGATGCCTCCAAAGCTGGAGCCTCCCCCTGCTGCTGCTGCTGCTTTGCTGCCAGCACCAGCAGCAGCACCAGCAGCAGGCCCCTACGCTGCAGTGGACGCTCAGGCGGCAGCTGGCCAGCCCTTGATGCTCCCAAAGCTGGAGCCTCCCCCTGCTGCTGCTCTGGACGACATGCCTGTTGCGTTTGACCCTGTTGCAGCTGCTGCTGCCAGGCTGGCACAGGAGAGGGCACAGCAGCGCATGCCGCACCTGCACCTGCAGCAGCAGCAGCAGCAGCAGCAGCAGCAGGGCCAGCCGGCCATGCAACAGGCACTCCAGCAGCAGCTGCAGGTGCCCCAAGCAGCTGGCTTGCCCCAGCAGCAGCAGCAGCTGCAACAGCAACAACAGCCGCCAGCCATGCCACAGCTGCCTGGCATGCTGCCACAGCATCTGCTGCAGATGCAGCAGCAGCAGCACATGCTGGCAGAACGGCAGCAGCAGCAGCTGGGCCGTGGTGGTACTGTCTTGCCTCCGGGTGGTCCCCCAGGGGCTCCACCTCACCCAGGGCTGGGGGTTATGAGATCAGGGCCTGGTGGCTTTACCCCACCCTCAGCACTGACAGCACCCCAGGCCCAGCAGCAGCAGCAGCAGCAGCAGCAGCACCCTCAGAGGGTCACACAGCCGTGCCGCAGCAGTTCACGCGCACAGGCCGCCCCCGGCGCGCCGCCACGGTGCGTGGCCGCAAGGCCCAACACGGTGCTGGCTGGACGCCGATCGAGGGAGTGCTGGTGTCCCGCCGCCCCAAAACGTCCCGCGCTGCACCCCGGTCAGGCTTGGAGGTGATGGTGGCGCTGGTGCGGTACGGTACTGGGGTGGAGGCAGTACCACCCAACCTCTCGCTGCCGGTGGGGGCAGCTCGTAGGAAGGGACCTCCGGGTGGGGGTAGGTCAGCTACGGGTGCGGTACACGCGCAGCAGCAGCAGCAGCCGGGAGTAGGGCTGCAGCAGCAGCTGGGAGGGGTGGGGGTACCTCAGCCAGGTGCTGCAGGAGCAGCAGCAGCGGGAGCAGGAGGGGTGCTAGGGGGTCCCCCTGGTGGCATGATGGGGGGTCCAGGTGCAGGGGGGTTGGGTGGGGTCCTGCCGCCCGGGGGTGCTGCATCTGGTGGGGGAATGGGGCCAGGTGTGGGTGGCATGCCGGGTATGCAGCAGTTCCCACCGGCAGGGGGGCCAGGTCCGTTCCCTGGTGGCATGCCGTCACAGCAGACGGCACAGCAGGCGATGCTGATGCAGCAGCAGCTGATGATGATGCAGCAGCGGCAGCAGCAGCAGCAGGCGATGATGATGCAGGCAGGGACGGGGATGGGTGGGCGAGGGGGTGAGGAGGGCAAGACCAAGAAACGCAAGGCGCCTGTCAAGAAGCGCCGCGGCTGGAAGAAGAAGCGCGGTCCTGACTATTCCGACGAAGACGCAGATTTCAACCCTGACGCAGCATCAGACACGACCTCCAGCAGCAGCAGCCCCATCAGCAGCGACAGCGAGACCCGCCGGCGGCGGAAGGGCGGCGGGCGCGGCCGCGGCCGTGCGAAGCCGGTGCGGCCGCCGGGTGGCGGCGGTGCTACCTCGGCCCCTGGGTCACAACTCCCAGGGGGAGCGATGTTCAACCCGGCTGCTATGATGGGGCGGGGTGGGCCCGGGGGACTGCAGGGGCACCCAGGTTTCCCAATGGGAATGGGGATGGGACCAAGGGGGAATTTGATGCCCCCAGGGGCAATGGGGCAGGGGCCCTTGCCTCCAGGGGCCTTTGGCATGGGGCCTGGGGGGCCTATGGGGAGGGGTGCACCAGGGGGTGGGTTTGGTGGGCAGCAGCAGGGGTATGGTGGGCCGGGAGGGCAGATGCTGCATGCGCCTGGGGGCCAGCAGCAGCAGCAGCGGCCGGCAGGGGGGTGGCACCAGGCGGAGGCGGCGGCAGCAGCACTGGCACAGGTGAGAGGGGGTTGGTGTGGGATCAATGGCTTGCATTGTGTTTCTGGTTGATTGATGTAGTATTTGTCGTTGTGCAGGTCAGCGTGTGTTTGTGTTGACTGTGGAGCTTGCATGTGTGGCTTGGTCAGCATTGGGAGCGTGAGGACAAGGGCGGTGGGGTGGGTTGCAGGGCAGGGGCTTGTGAATTGGTGGCTGCTATCTGCTAGCTGCAGGCTGCAGGCTGCTGTGCACACAACAACAAGCAGGCACTGTGTGGTGGTCCTGTTTTCACCTTGTCCCGTTGTATCTTATTCCATCTCGTCACATGCTGTTGCTGTGTGGACTGACCTGCAGGGCCGTGGCATCCAAGGCCTCACCCCCCAACAGCAGCTGCAGCTGCAACAGCTACAAATGCAGCAACAGCAGCAGCACCAGCAGCAGCAACAACACCAACAGCAGCAGCAACAGCAGTTCCAGCAGCAGCAGCAGCAGCAGCGTCCTGGCCCCAGACCAGCCAGCCGGACGTGGCTGCGCTGCTGCATGAGCTTGTGGGCAGGATGTCTCCACAGGAACAGCAGCAGCTGCAGTCGCTGCCGGAAGGCCAACGCAACCAGCTGCTGCAGCACCTCATTGGTGAGCTGGCGAAGCAGAAGCAGCAGCGGCAGCAGCAGCAGCAGCAAGGGCCAGGGGCATGGGAGGCATGCCGGGGATGCAGCAGGGTGGCATGCCTCAGCACCTGCAGCAGCAGATGCAGATGCAGCAGTTCCAGCAGCAGCAGCAGCAGGGGGGCATGATGCCTCAGGGCATGATGCAGCCTGGAGGTATGCAGGGGATGCGGCCGGGAGGGATGCCTGCTGTGCGGCCTGGGGGCCAGGGGGGCTTGGACCCTGACCAGCTGATGAACTGGGGCTAAACAGCAGCAGCGGCGCTTACCAGGTGCTGCTACTGTTCTGCCGTGGTCACTGCAGCAGCCTGGTTCTGTTGTGCCTGGATCCAGGGATTGCAGCGGTAAGGGGCATGCCCCGTTGGAAGCAGGACAAGCAAAGGTTGTGGGGCGTGGCACTGGCAGAAAAAGGGATCACGGCGGCGGCATCATCCAGTCACTTGGGTGGGAGTGTGTGTAAAAGCAGAGGGCTGGAGCCGTGCTGCTCGTCCCAGGGGGCCCAGGAACTGGGATCCATCTATTTGCAAGCTTGGGGTGAGGGCAGCTTGCAGGGAAGGAGGGAGGGAGGGAAGAAGTGTACACCAGGCACATTGTAATGGCAGGCAGCGAGGCCGGCGGGTGCAGTGCATCGTTTAGGTGGGCTCAGTTTGTGCCGCTTGTGCCGCCTGGGGAGCACTTGCTGATTGGACAAGCAGCGGTTGAGCTGCTGCAGCTGTCTGAAAGACCAACAAGCGGCCAAGACTTGAGGCGGTGATTGAGAGGGCGCTGGGAGGCATGGGTGCATTTCACAGGCAGGTGCACCCTGTCAGCAGGGGTGCTGGGGAGGAGCATGGTGCGGGGCTTGCAAGTGACAGTTGTGTCTGCCAGGCAGCTTGCATCCTGCAGGCCGTGGATTGACTTGTGTCTGAAGCTGTGTACGTATGTCTCTTTTCTGTTTTTAGCATATGTTGTTTGTGGGTGATAGCAATTAGTGTGTATGTTGAGAGCGGGTGAGTGGGTGGTGTCTTGACAGCGCATGGTGATGTCTGTATGGAGTGTGTGGGTGTGGCTGTGTGCCGCGACGGTGCTTGCTGTGCATGTTGGATGGGGGCCAGGACATTGGGCAAGCAGGAATGCATGAGGTGTGTGTTGCCGTGCTGTTGGTTTGGTGGGTGTACCAGGTGCATGCATGCGGTGGGGTCGCGGCCGCAGAACGTCGGCTGTGCCAGCTGCAAAGGCATATCGCTGCTCTGCAGGCCGTTGTGGCAGCGCTGGCATTCACAGCACGACCCACGGGTCTGCATGCAGTTGGGTTGTAATTCGTAACGTGTACATGCCTGCAGAGCACATGGCAGCCCCGCACAGCATGTGGACGGAGTAGTCCGGTATAATGCAGCAGCCCACTAGTAGGAGAGCATACGCAGGGGCTGCAAGTGCATCTGTGTGGGGCTTTTACTATTGAGGAGCTGAGGGGCATGGGGAGCTGCCTGGGCATCCAACCTCCTGACGGACTTGACTGCATCTGACATTCGCATCCGTCAAACGCCGATGGAGTCACTTCGGAGCACCAGCAAGCTGCGTGGGTCCTGTACTGTAGTAGGGTTTTGCGGATGATACTTGACACCCATTCTGTACATGGTATGCTGTGGTCAATCCTGACATGATAGGGGTGGTTGCCTGCAGTCCTGGTGCAGGAGCTGGGTGGCCCACCCCGGGGGGGGGGATATTTGCACAGGTTGGCTGCATGTGGCTGCACACCTGCCTGAAACATCGGTTGCTGTCCTGTGGACTAGCTCAGCACAGTTGACTGCATGAGGCACTGATGCATGAGGCACTGGTTTGGCCTGCCCCCTACTGATGGCTGCTGTTGCGCAAACGTATGCACGTCGCGCTGCCCTGTTCTGAGGTGGTGGGCGTGCTGGTTTGTGTGCAAAGGTGTGCTGCGGTCCTTTGCCCGCCGGGGACAACCCCCTGCCACGCCAGCTGGCCCTGCAGGGTAGTGTGGAGGTTGTGGTTCAGTGACAGGCTGGCTGCACAGGGCATGGCCTGCATGAAGGTGTGGTGGGAAGGAGCCAATCAATGGTGTGGGTGTTTTGTTGGGGACGTTGCCTGTGTGTTACTACGGTGTTGCAGATGTTGCACACTGCGATGGGTGGTGGTGGGGGGCCAGGCTGGTGCTGCAGGAGGGGCCGACTTGACAGACACATGCATGGCTGGGGGGGATCGGTGGGTTGTTGATACTTGTTGATTTGTAAAGTATCTGAATAAGAAACAGCACGGTAGGGTGACGCATGACTGCTTGGTCCCCTGGCAGCACAACAGCCTGGAGACAGGACCTACATCAAGTGCTCCCAAGCATCCCGGTCCTTACCCTGTCACACAGCCTGGCACCGTTGATGACAGTTGTGATGGCCCCTGAAAGCACTGGTGGTGTGACCTCACTCCAAAATCATCTGTAAAACATAGCTAGACAGGCTGTAACAGCCACAGCCGCCAGATCACTACAGTTGAGGAAAATTGCAACTGTCAGCACTCTATTGGTTTATCAGCGGCGGCTGCATGAGATGGGACTGCAGGTGTGCAGCGGAAGCTGTGTCCTGCACAAGACTGAGCAACAGTGACTGACGCAGCAGCCAGGCCAGCACACCAACATACACAGCACTGCAGGTTGCGTGTTTGCTGATCTTTGATGAGTTGAGAAAGGGGTGGCCTTCAGGCATAGGCATGGCGACGAAACTGTCTGGTTATGGGTCAGCACTAGTATCGCAGCCATTTGTTCAGAATGCACTATCAGTGTGTCAAGGTTTCTGAAGGTTGTATGGGTCACCCATTTGGGCCAAATCACTGCTGTACCTGTGCCAGCTGCCAGCCAGTGCGTGGCATCTCTCTGCATCTTGCACCTGAGACATAGAGTCGTCACACGTCACAACCAGCATACACCCAACCACGGCAAGACATATCACATAACTGATCGCTTCAATATGCATGCAAAGTGCACATCACAGTGCACAAACCCACCCCCATGCACACCACCGATCCCACCAACCGCAACCACTCCCAAGCAAAGCCTCAAGTCAAGTCAACCACCCACTACGACACCGTAAAAACCTCACCCTGCCTTGAGGTACTGCTCTAGCTTCTCCCCAGACATGGACTCTAGCTGAGCCAGCAGCCCCTGAGCAGCAGCCTCAACAGCCAGCTCCCCATCCTCAACCAACTCAGCAATGAACCCTAGCGCCTCAGGCAGCAGGTTGAGGTAATCCTCCCGCAGCAGCTCAGCCAGGCGCGACACACCACCCAACGCCAGCAGCTTAGCCCTCGTGCTGCCGCCGCGGGTCGCCAGCAGCAGCGCATGGTGCAGCGGTTTCCACACCACATCACTGCCACCCGACACCGCCATCTGCACCAGCGCACCCACAGCAGCAGTACCGAGGATATCACAGGACTCCTCGACAACCTTACTAGCACCAGCCTCTGCGATAGCTGCTCCCACTGCACCCAGGGCAGCTGCCGGGCTGTTGGGCAAGTCCAGCGAGAGGTCAGCTCCCTGGACTGCCAGCTGGGCTGCAACAGCAGCAGGGGGACCTTCCTGCAGGAGCTCCACTAGCAGCGGCATCAGCTTGTCAAAGCGCTCCTGCTGCTCCTGGCGAGCCGCAGGACTCTCGTGCTGAGAGCCCTCATGCAGCGCCAGCAGGTGCACAGCACGCACAGCACGCAGCCGAGCCATCCAGCTAGACAGCAGAGCTGCGTCTCCGCCGGCGGCATCTGCTGCAGCTGCTGAGAGCTTGCGCTTCTTCTTGCTGCGCTTGCCACCGGAGAGACCCTCACCCGCCAGCTGCTGCATCAGCAGGGTGAAGAAATACCGGTAGTAGTGAGAGAACACCCCACGCAGCCGCTCGCTGAACGTGCAGACAGCGGCCAGCAGCGCAGCAACACGGCCGATACCCTGCTGCTGCTGGCTGTCACCCCCTGAAGCTGCGTTGGTCCAGTCCAACATGCGCAGGAACATGGGCTTGAACCTGCTCTCCGACAGCTTCATGGTCAGCACTGCCAGCGCACGCACCGCTGCACCTTCAACCTCCCAGACCTGCTGCGCGCTGAACCCTGCAACGGCCGCTGCTGCTGCAGCGACGGTAGCTGCATCAGCAGCAGCAGCTGCTGCTGAAGGCAGCTGCTGTGTATGGCCGGCAGTGGATGCCAGCCACCTGCTGCGTGTACCCAGGGCCTGCAGGAGCAGCCCTGCAAGCTGTTCATGGTACTTCACTGCGTCCCCTGGCTCCAAGTGACTGCAGAAGGCAGCCACTAGGTCCAACAGCGCCACTGCTGGTGCTGCATCCACATCGGAGGCCGCTGCACCGCCAGCACAGGCAGCTACTGCACCCTCCCACTGCTGCAGCAGCGGCTCCAGCAGCAGGCGGGCGGGAACCTTGGTTGACAGGGCACCCCGCAGCCTGCCTGCGACAGCGTTGGCGTCTGCTACAGTGCATGCCAGCACCTGCCGGTGCAGCAGCAACTGCAGCAGGCGGGGCAGGTAGGGGCTCATGAAGGCACCGAGATTAGTCACCAGTGCCTCTAGTGCTGCTACAGCACCTGCCAGCTGCAGGGCAGCAGCACCAGCGTCCATGCTGACCTTACCCTGGCCCTGCTGCTGCTGTGACTCACTACCGCCTTCACTGCCTTCATCACTAGCATCGTCAGAGTCGCTGCTGCCCTGCTGCTGCAGTTGTGCCAGGTTCAGTGCAGCGGCCTCTGCTGCAGCAAGGACTGCTGCAGCAGTCTTCGGCAGCAGCGGCACCAGCTGCATGCCCAGTGCAGCCACGCTAGCAGCGATACAAGTGAGGGCACTCGCTCGTACGGCAGCAAAGGGATCCTCGACCACTTTCAGGACCTCAAGCGTGCTGGCCAGCACGACAGTAGGCAGTTCCCGCCCAAAGGACCTGATCCCTGCATCTGCTGCAATCAGCGCAAGCTGCTTTGTGACAGCAGGCGTGCTGGGCTCCAACAGCCTCGGCAGCTCAGCACACACTGCCAAGCCCGCCTCTGCCAGCACATGCTGTGCTGACCTGCGTCCTGCAGCTGACAGCTCCGCTGCAGAGGCCTCAAGGTCTGCTAGGTCGATCTGTGCCTTGGACAGCCGGTCTGCGAGCAGCTTCAGTGCCCTGCGCTGCACACTGTCGGACGGCTGCCGGGACATCTGCACAAGAGCCAGCATGTAGCTGGGAGCGTCCTGCACTGCCTCCAGGGCCGATAGCAGGCTGTACACGCCATCAGCAGCCGCGTTGATGGCTTTGTGCAGCCTGCGGGCCTGTTTGCTGTCACTGGGGGTCTGTGTGTCTGCGGAGGGGTTGAGCTGCAAGAGGTGCTGCAGGGCGTGAGTCATGATGGACTGGCAGGAAGCTTCGAGAGCATCCTGGGCCTGCAGGGAGCCAGCTGCTGCTGTCGACCTTGCTGCAGAGATGGCAGACGAAACAGACTTGGCCTGCGGGCAGATGGGGCAACAACAGGGCAACCATAGTCAGACATGCTGTGTGCACGATGCCTGGACAGTAGTGTACAACAAAGCTGCCGGCTCGTGCAACACACAGTTTGTGTAAAACTGTGTGCAGTAGAGAGGTGGGTCAACAAGCAGCGCAACACAACCAACAAGAGGCCTCAGAGAAATCCGCTAAAGTTTGACTTCAGAACAGAGCCGCTGCGTACAGCAACCCCTCAGAGTGTGTAACAAAGGATTAACATCAGTGGCCACCATGCTCACAACCAACATCTCACAACACCAAAGTCCCAGCACAGCACAGCGCAACACAAAACAGCAAAAGCACCCATGCGCTCCCCACAACTCATCATGCTATGTATTGTCCTGGCTGCTGCCACACACATAACATACATAACACCACAGTTGCAACACACAACATACAAATGCTCAGCATTGCTGGGAAGTAGTACTGCTATACATGTCATTGTGTGGTGTGATAACTTGCGCAACACACAACATCCCACTGGCAGCCACAGAGTCAAGCTTACCTTGAGGTTGACTGCCACAAAGGACACTGCAAGGCGTGGCAAAGGCTCGTGTGCAGCCACACGGCCCTCACTGTCACTCAGGCTTGAAGCCAGCACAGCAGCAAAAGCTGCAAGGCGCTGCTGCACTTCCACCTGCACGGGAATGCAATGAGCAACAGCGCAGCAGTGGGTCAGCAGTGGGACTTGACAGCATAAGTGCAACACCACATGCTGCAGATCATGCGGGAAAAAACACTGGAGCCAATGCACAAACAGATGCGCAGCAGCACTACTAGCAGTCAGCCGGCCTCAGAACCGTAAGAAAGTCAACACGGGCTATTCTGCCTGACGTGCAAATATGGAATGATGTTTCCTCCCTGGCCAGCTGACTGCAAATACCTTCACACCAAATGCCTGAGGTGCATCTCACTCTGTAAACACTATCATAACGCATGTCGACACACACACAGGCAAGATGCAAACATTTGCAACAAGTATCCTTTGACACAACCACAGCTGACGCACAATCATAACCTGCATGCACCTCATTGCCTCATGACCCTACTGACCCTCACTGGGTTGCCACCACCAAGCCACCTACCTTCTCACACAGTGACGCCATCAGCTCAGACAGCCATGCCTCTTGGTCATCCTCAGCAGCCACAGCCGCATGCTCAGGCCGCTGCTCAGCTGCTGTCGCCTTCTTGCCCTTCTTTGACTTGGCCGGACTGGCACCAGCAGCAGCGCCAGCTGCCCGCTTGGCTGTGCCGACATCCACTAGCTGCTGCATCATGAGCAGGAGACCCACCGGCAAGCCCTTGTCCTGCAGACAGACAGCAGACCGCACGACATCAACACAGCATCTGTCAGACTCGGAGCACTTACAGGGTGGAAGAAAACTCGTCACATCGTACAACAGTTAACAATAGAATGTGGAACGCTATTGGGCAAGGCCATATGAATTGTGTGAAGTGTCAGACAAATGCCTCGGTTGTCGTCACATTAGCAGTGTTTGCCTGACAAGACGCCAGACACACTGCTCCGACTCGTCATCTAGTTTTGTCATCAACCACTTTCACACACCACAGCCACTGCCGGTTACGAGGACACATTATGCCGGACACAACAAGTGTATGTACACCAGGCATCCACACAAGCAACGGCAATGCACAACATGCTCTGCACAAAAAAAAAACAAGACCAGGTGGTTGTTGTCAGACAAATGCCTCGGTTGTCGTCACATTAGCAGTGTTCGCCTGGCAAGACGCCAGACACACTGCTCCGACTCGTCATCTAGTTGTGTCATCAACCAACACCAGTCGGTCCACAGTCAACATTAGTCGACATCAACAAAACTGCGCTGCCAGCCGTTCCCCAGCTGCTGATACAGAGATAACACTTGCAACACAAACAAACAAAGCACAGCGCTCGCAACCAACCCTACCAACCTTAGGTACACAGCTTCTGCATGCAAGCCGTACGCCCATCATAGCCCCAGCACCAACACAACACCCCATTCTCCCCATACGATCTAGTCTGTACCCATTGCCTTACCTGGGGCAGGGCATCCAGCAGAGACACCAGCAGGCCCAGGCGCCTGTGTGGCGGCAGGCCAGGCAAGGCAGCCAGCAGGCTGCCCCACAGCTCCTCAGAGCCCCTGCCTGCTGCCAGCCACGTAGGCACCAGCGCAGACAGGGTGGTAGAGGCCACGGCTTGGGAGTGGGCATCGGCCTGTAGCGCTGCAGAGTGCTGGATGACAGCAAGTGCCTGCAGGCAGCAGGACAGACAGACGAACAGAGCGACAGCTGGTGTCAGAAGCGTGAGCGCCATGCAAGCCATCAGGCTTTTGAGGTTGGAGGTTGATACAGGAAGGCCAAGCCCAGACTGCAAGCACCGTGTGTGTGAACCAGGCGGGAAAATAAAACACAAGGTGGACAAAGGGGACCTGAGCTGGAGCCGCAAGCCTCATAGTAACTATGAAGTTGAATCAGCATGGTGATCAGAAACTGTGAAAGCGGATAAGAGTTTAATCCTCGGCTCAGGCCCCAGCTTCCCCACACAACATACTGTACACTCAGCAGATCGCAAGTTCAAAGGTTGCCACACCTGCCGCAACAACCACAGCCGCAACGCATGCCAGCTGTGAAGCACCAACACATCCACACATCCCAACCAACAGCGCCGAATCACCCTCCACCACACCAGCACATCCCAGCAAAAGACGCCACCTACCTTGAGCACATGCTCCAACACATCATCAGGTGACAGCCGACCCAGAGCCGCCAGCAGCACCAGTGCAGCGTTGCGCACAGCACCATCAGGTGCTGCCGAAGCACACGACAGCACCAGCTCCACATCCACACTGCTAGCAGCACCTGCTCCCGCTGTCAGCTGCTCTGACACAAGCTGCTCCAGCACCAGCAGCACCAGCTGTGCTGCATAGCCAGCAGCAGAGGCAGACACACCACCTGCAGACCCTGCTGATGCCTCCCCAACATCCCCTGCTGCTGCAGGAGTAGCAGGAACACCACCAGCGAGGGCATCTCCCTCTGCCTCTGCTTCGTCCTCCTGATGGGTCTCTGCGATCGTGCCCATAAGTGGCACCACCCCCCGCAGCAGCTGCTGCAGCGGCTGCACCAGCTGCTGCCGGTCAGGGATGTCGTCCCGCCACTGCATGAACTCCAGCGCAGCGACAGCAGCATCCAAGGCAGTTGTGCTGACAGCCTGCTGTCCTGCAGCATCCTGCGACAGCACTCCGCTGGACTGCACCTGCAGGCCGGAGGTATCAGCACCATGCGCGCTGCTCTTGCGAGCCCGCTTCGCCTTCGGCTGTGCTGGCAGGCTGCTGCCAGCTGCATGCGCCTGTGCAGGACTCACCGCTGCCTGCAGCAGCACCAGGAGCATCGCAGCACTAACCGGCAGCTGCTGCAGGCACTCACGTGCTGCTGCCCTGCAAGCAGCGGACCCATCAGCTGCGAGGGTTTGCAGCGCAGCCGTGAACGCTGCTTGCTGCTGCTGAGGTTGGAGGGCGGCAAAAGCCTCCGGAGTTAAAACCTGCAGGGCTGCTACCCTCACTGCAGCCACTGCTGCCAACTGGGATGCAGACAAGCTGGCAGTGCTGCTGCTGTCACCCAGCACTGCTGCAGCTGCTTCAGCACTGAAGGGAGCCTGCAGCAAATGCACAAAGCCGTCTGCAACTGCCCCGCCCGCCTGCAGCACCGCAGGAGTGAACAGCTCCAGCAGTGATGCAGCAACATCTGTGCGAAGCTGCTGCAGCTCCGCTGCGGCCACAGGCCTAGCCTCAGCACCGCGGGAAACTGCCACAAGCTGCGGCCAGACAGCACCCTTGGCAGCCGTAGACCCCTGCTGCTTGCACAGCTTGACCACCAGCTGCTGCAGGAGCTGCTGCCCACCCTCAGCACAAGCTGCCTGGTCCTGTCCAGCTGTCAGCACTGCAACAGCAAGCTGGGCTGCCAGGAGGTCACCATCGCTGCTGAGGCCTGGCAGGGAGCCACGCAGCAGCTGCAGGACAGCAGCTGCTGCCTCGTTGCTCAGCTGCAGCACTGCAGGAGCAGCAGCGGCAGCATCGCTCTCGCGTGCACCTGCCTTGCCCTTGCTGCCAGTCTTACTGCCACGCCGGCTTCTACCACCTGATGCAGCAGCACCCCCTGGGGAGTCCAAGTCCATGGCAGCAGCACCCCCTGCTGCAACAGCAGCAGCGGCAGAGCACAGCAGTCGCTGCAGGGCCCCAGCTGCACCCTTCAGCAGCTGCTCGTGCTGCTGCAGCGAAGTCACCAGCTGCTGTGTGTGAGCTGCTGCTAGGTGCTCCCCCACTGCATTGCTGGCGGGCAGCGAGAGCAGCGCAGCCACAGCAGCCTCACGCACATCCTTGCTGGTGCTGTTGGCTGCAGCAAGCAGCCGTACAAACCAGGTGCTGCTGTCACCACTGCTGCCACTGCTGCTAGACACCACCTGTGGCAGCAGCTGCAAGGAAACTGCCTGAGCAGACCGCCCAGCAATGCCTGAAGGCAGGCCATATATGCTGCTTAGGAACGACAGCTGCTGCTCTGATGACTCCCCAGACTTCTCCACCAGCAGCTGCAAGTGCTGCAGCAGCCCTGCTGCAGCACTGTGCGAGCCTTCTGCTGCTGCAGCAGCTGCCAGCCTGGCAAACAGCTGCACGGGCTGCCCCAGCACCTGCACCAGGCTAGCTGCAGGAGCAGCAGACAGCGCTGCATGCAGGCCAGACAGCAGCAGGACTGCATTGAGGTGCTGCAGCCCCAGGGGTAGCTGCTGCATGTGCTGCTTTGTCGGCAGCTGTGTTGCGTCCAGCAACTCGGCTGCCTCTTCAGCCCAAGAGGCAGGCAGCAGGGCAGCAACAGCCTTACTGAGCTTCTGCTTCCTACCACCCTCTGCAGCAGCACCCTCTGCAGTAGACACCGCGGAAGCCAGCTGCTGCTCCAATGCCCTGGTCAGCACAGCAGCAACAGCAGCTGCAACAGGAGCTCCTGCAGCTGCTGCTTTGCTGCCCTTGCCCTGCTTGCTGCCCTTGCTTGCGCCCTTGCCAGGGGCAGCAGCAGCTGCTGCAGCAGCACTGGCCAGCACCAACAGCAGCAGCTGCCGGCAGCGGGGCCCACTTGAGGACAGTAGGACCTCCACCTGCTGCAGCATGCCAGCAGCTTCAGCCCCTGCTGCTGTGTCTTCCCCCACTGCACCTGCCAGGGCCGACACAACTGCCCTGTTGAGAGCAAGTGCTCCCGAGTGCTTGCCAGCACCCGCTGCTGCATCTGCAGCACTGTCTGCCACGGCCTGCTTGCCTCCCTTCTTCCTGCGCTTGCTGTCAGGTGACTGGGCTGTGTCAGCAGGCGCTGCTGCCTCTGCAGCAGCTGCTGCGTCAGCACAGCTGGACAGTGCCTGCAGCAAGGGGTTCCAGCTGCACTCTGAGGCCGCCTTGACAGTGGCCTTAGAAAGCTTCTTGCAGCGCTTGTCACTGAGCACGTACTCCAACATAACCCCAGCTGCCTGCTGCTGCAGTGCTGCATCTCCCGCTGCTGCTGCGCGCTGCCCGAGTGCTGCCACTGCTGCCAGTGCTGCTTTAGCTGCCTGCATGCCATCCTTCGCACCCCCTGCAGCACTGTCAGCACCAGCAGCTGCTGGTGCTGCGGTGGCATCTGCAGCAGCCACATGGCCGCCTGAGATGGCGACAGCAGCACGCTGCAGAAGGTACTGCAGAGCTGGCAGCTGCTGCGCGCCAGGGACGTCAGCCAAGCCCTGCGCAGCTGCTGCTACAGCAGCAACGGCCAGCACGTCATCCCGCAGACCTGACAGCAAGCTGGTCTGCAGGAGCTGCTTCGTGGACTCAGGGACAGCGGCACTGTCGCCATCGGTGCTGCAAACTGCATCAAGCTTCTGCAGGGCCATGAGCCGGACCTCACTAGCAGGCGCATGGACTGCCAGGGAGAGCGTGCGTGCTTGCTGCTGGTGGTGCTGTTGGGTGTCTGAACTGTCAACTGCTGCCAGGACCTCGTGCCTGCTGCCTGCAAAGCAGGCCTGCACAAACTCAAACAAAGCATCTGCAGGACTGGTAGGTCCCTGCTGCTGCTTCTTGCCAGCCTTTGCCTTCTTTCCCTTCCCGCTGCTGCTGTCACCCGCCGCTGCTTCCGCAGCACCTGCTGCAGTCGCTGCCTGCAGCGCGCTGTTGATGGCAGCATCAAGCTGGTCAGGATAGTGCAGGTCAAACACCCGCAGCACCCGCAGCAGGTGCTGCTGCTGCTTTTCCCGTTCGGCAGCAGCAGTATGTGCTGCAGCACCAGCTGTGAGGAGCTGCACTGCAGCTGCCTGCACCAGCTCGGGCTCAATCTGCACCTGCTGCAGCAGTGCTGAGGCCAAGGGCTCCAGGCCAGGGTTTTGTGGCAGGGCCTTGGTGACGCTTGGCAGTAGGAGCCGCAGGAGAGGCCCTAGGTTGGCTTGGCGGGCTTGGAGGGACACCAGCTCCTGGGCCACATGGGTGTGCTCTTGGGACAGCACCTGGTAGAGCACGGCAGCGACAGAAACAGCAGGCATGACGTCAGGTTCACACAGTGTCACAGCAACATGCATGTCACAACACACGACAATGGGTAGGAAGAGTCTTTGAAGCCAACGCGACCGTCTGTGATGGAAGTGGGCTAGCCCCTACATAATGCATGCATGTGGCGTCTCCTTCAGCTGTCATGCTGTAATGCTTGCAAACTTGATTGAGCTGAAGCAACGCGGCTCGTTGGGTGGATTTGGAGGTGTGCCAACCCTGCTACACCTGTTGCAGGCTGCAGCGCCCAAATCTGGAGGCTACGGCGCGCAACAGATTTGGCAAGGGTAGCGCCCCTTTGCATTCCACCACGAAGCATTGCATGCATACGCAAGTGCACACATGCATCCACTGGGTTGCTTGCGCCGTAGTGGGCATATCATTGAGAACAGCATGTGTGTAACAGTAATGTGTCAAAACGTCATGTGTTAGTGTGATGTGTGATGTGTTGTCACATGCTGGGTAAGACCCACGAGGTAACTGCCCCGACGGGGCTCCTCAAGGTGATGGAATCAGCAGTTGCAGCGCCAGGAATCACTTGCGCGACTCAACCGGGCCGTCATTCTAGGGTGTTGCTGCGCGCGACTTTACGCCCACAACAGCACTGCGCACCCAAGGGCACGACAGCACAGGACGCTCAGATGCAGCAGCCTGCTTGTGCCCGGCTAAAGGCACGTGCAGACCCACCCATGCACTGCATGTGTGCATGCAGTACATGCAGCCGTATGTGTCGTGCAGTATGGCGGCAACAATCTTGTTGTCCATCCCGTACAAACTGATGGTTGATGATATTCATATGTCGTTGCAGCTTTTCTGTTCTGCTCCAAGTATAGCTCATCATGGGGTCATGGAACGCCATGGTCAACTATACTTGAAACAGAACAGAAAAACCCCACAATTACATATGCCTTGTTCCCGCGCGCGCCCTGTGGGGCGCGCGTGACAGACAGCCGCCACTGCCTCTCTTCTTTCCCGTCCCTAAGCAACAAGCAACATTTGTGCTTCTTGCGATGGAGAGCCTACCTGCAGAGCCTTGAGGGGGACACTTGAACAGTGGGGCTGGGTGGTAGCCAGATGGGCCATCATCATCAGCACGGTAGGCCCTCCCAGGTCGGTCCAGCTTCGGACGACATCAAGAGCCACCACTGCACAAGCAACAACAGCACAGAACAGCAAGAAGAACACAGCAGCAGCACCAGCCAACGGTGAGTACAGGAAAGGCGGTGTGCTGAGACTGCAGGACTGCAAGGATGGCAGGGCACATGGCGTGTGTGTTGCCAGTGGCCGTGCTGATGCCTCAGGGAATACAAACTGATGCATCCACGGCAGCCCTAGGGCTGCCACTCATGAACATTGTTCTCGTCACTGGCATCAGCACAGCACACAGCACTGCATGCACACCCGAGACACAACTCACATCACAACCACAACCATACGCACAGCCTGAAACCCTGCCCACCCTTCACCACACCACCACCACATGCTTGTTGAGGGAGAGCTCGCTTGCTCATGCTCCACCATGAGCACCAAGTTCATGTCGGAGCACCAGCTCTGCCTCATCAAGCACGTGGTGATGGTGTGGTGAAGGGTACGGAGGATCTGCTTTTCACACACGAAAGCCCGAGTCAAGAACAACAGAGTCAAGCACAACAAAACTAGGCAGCTGCACACCTCCTCAATACACTTCCCGCCCTTACCTTTCAGGAAGTCCTCGCTGAGTTGTGCGCGTGTCAGCAGCTGGGTCAGCACCATCAGCGTGGCACTGGTGTACTCTTTAGAAGCATCTCCCTTGAGCCCCGCAGCCAGGAAGGGCAGCAGAAGAGTGAGGAGGTCCTCGGTCACACGTGGCAGTGTAGCCAGCACCTCACACAGCAGCACCGCGTAGAAGGAGAGGTACGTCTTGCTCACGAAGCCAGGGACACCGATGGCCTGGGCACCTTGGCACACAACGCGCAGGACGGCCTGTGGGGAGGGGCATGCACATATGAAGCAGACAGAGGGGTATCCTTTGTCAGTGGGACGCAGGGTTCAAGTGACCACAAGCAGGGTGGGAGTGACCACACGCATGATGCACTCCATCAACAAATGGACTCCGCCCTTGTGGTTGCGCAGAAGCAGCAACAAATGCCAGGCACACGCAACCCCCTCACAGAGGGCCACACTGTAGTACACCCTGCTGGGGAACATGACCCCTGACATTCATGTCAATTCGATGCAATATAAGCTGCGCGCCCTTGATCAGGGTGTCCCCAGCTGGTTGTGCATAAGGGTTGCCAGCCAGGTACAGCATAAACACACCCCGCATGATATCAAAGGGACCATGGATGCAATTTCCATGTTTCCGTTCGATATCATGCGGGGTTTGCTTATGCTGTGCTTGGAAGCAACTGCATGCTATAACAGCACCATGTGCGGACCCATGCATGCGAGCTATAGGCACGATGCAAGCGCCCGCGCCCGCAAGAGGGGGGTGAGGCTGACGTTACCATCTTACGACCACCCAACGGTCTCAAGTAAACGCCTTGTGCCTGATACTGCTTACATGGTCGTTGACGCAGCGGCGCACGATGATGTCCCTTGGCGGTGGTGCTCCACTCTGTTGCCCTGGTGCCAGCCACTCCCAGGGGCTGCCCTTGAGCTGCAGCAGCACCAGCAGGCGGGCGAACTCGGGTGTTGCATGGTAGGGCAGCGCACACAGCAGCAGCTCATTCACGTTGAAGACATGAACCCTGCAGCGGCAGAGAGGGTTCAGTGGTGCAGATGATGTTCAGGATGTGTTCCAAGGGTCTAAAGCATGTTGCACCTGAAGCATGTTGCACCTGCAGTTCAAGACACTCTATCTACAACAGCGTCGTCACAGCAGCCTTGGCAGCTCCAAGCAGAGGCATCTGATAAGGCAGAAACAACAGCATCACTTCAACAGGACAGCGTGTTCGATGGCTGCACCGACTGTGGCATTCTGGTAGCAGAGGCTGAAGGCCAGCTGGTTGGCATGCCAGGCTGGGCGCTGGGGGTGCAGGATATGTGCGGGGTTGCACACCAGCTGCTGGTATACCTACTTGAAGCAACGGATGCAGTACTCCAGGACTTGGAATGCTGCTGCAGCCAGGAAGTGGTTGGTCAACACGCGGAGGAAGGCAGCCAGGTTGGTGTTCAAAGCTTCATTCTCCTCTGCTGTCAGCTGCTCCCGAGACGTGCTGGCAGACGTCCTGCTGAAGAGGGTCTCTGAAAAGGGGGTGAACCTCTTGTCTGCCTTGATCAAAGCTTCAACACCTGTTGCAGCAGGAGAAACAAAAGGCAAAGAGGTCACAAGGCAGCCCCCAGCCGTCGGCAAAGGCTGCTGCAGCAGCAGCCACTGCTGCTGCTGCTCCTGTGCTGGTGCAAGCAGCCAGCACCTGCTCAACAGCAGGGCGCAGGCAAGCGAATGTTGCTTCAACACGATATGTAGGAAGCTGAGGAGGTCACAGGTGACTTGAGGGCCACAAACAGGGCAGCTGGGAAAGTTCCCAGGGATCTGCTGCAGCTGCTGCCCACCGTGGCAGACATGCAGCCGCCACCCACACAGTCAAACCAGCTCACAGCAAAACAACAATGATACGAGAGTGACTGCAAGCAGTACCAACGCTCCTTACCGGTCCTGGCGATGTTGAGGATCTGCTCAACGCTGACATCGGCCGCTTTTGGTAGTCGAACAGCAGAGACGGCTTGCCACGGACGTATCGCTCTTGTGCAGGCTTGGCAGCTGCCAGCTGGGCTAGCTGGGCTGCCAGGGCCGTCGCCATGGTTGGTGCTGCTAGTGCTGCTGGTGCACTGCTGCCAGTCACTGCGGCACCAAGTGCCCACAGACACCTGAAATGGATTGCATCGTGTAGCGGTGCCGATCAATGGCAAAGACATGGCCCTGTGGGCCGTGCAGCCTTTCTGCGGCCATTATGTTAACGGTTTGTTATTTCACACCTACTGCCCCACACAAAAGCAGACAGCGCGAAGCATGGCCAATCTGCAGAGCAAGCGATACCTACATCACCATCAGCAGCTCTGCGCCCTCCCTGTTGCTTCTGCTCCACACAGCACAATCTGTCATTTCGACATGCAGCTGCAGAACTGCAGATCTTGCTGCTCGACAGCTGGTTATGCTGTCAGAGGTCGCGTTGCGCCGTTTGGTGGGCGGCTGCAGGCAGTGGGCGCCACCAAAGTGCAGTCTCGGAGGCATCTCGTGCTTGTTAGGGCAGGCGAGGACATGGAGCCCGATGTCTACTGCTGCGTGGTATGTATGAGCCTGAAAGCAAACATGCATGCAAATAACATGCATTGGCACTGGCATACCGCAGCCAGCCACAAGCTCCCACCTTGCTGTGCCAGCCTGTGTGACTGACCTGCCAATCCTGCATTTGCTTTTGTTTGCAGGGCTTGGCACACTGCTTCATGAAGGCAGATGGTGGTGGCTTGACCGACGTCATGGTGATTGAGCCGATCAGCTCAGCCAGCTTGGAGTGCATGGCTACAGGTGCGACGAAATGCACCCAGGCCAAGCTTCAATGCATGCTGCTTACGTCAGTCAGGTCTCTTCGATCTTGGTTGGGTCCAGAACATGCCACATTGCAGACTCTGCCGCACATACGTCATAGCCCACCCCACCCCTTCATGTTGCTGTGCCCACAGGCATGAAGACGTCTTTCAGGTTCGCTACTGGGCTCACGCTGGCTGACGCAGTAGCCAAGGACAAAGCAGTACTGCCAGAGGCTTTTGCAGATGGTGTCTTCTGCGACAACTTCAGCGAGAGGTGAGTCGCCTGCCCATTGATTACCGCTGTGTCGCCTTTGACCTTTCTCCTGCTGAGTCAACACATGTGGAGCCAATGCTTGAGCATGCCTGCGCCGTTCTGTTATGACAGCCAGGCGCCTGCAGCCAAGATGGCGTACAAACGTGTGTCTCATTTTGGGGTGGCAGCCACTAGGTACTCCCGTGCCACATAATCCCATGGTTGCCAACTGGCAGCCAGCTTTTTGAGTAGCTGGCATTGCCAGTGTCCAACAAGTTATCCTGCCCCTTGCTCTGCCATTGCGCCCACAGAATGGAAGCTGCTGCCCGCACTTGGCAACGCCCTCACGCCCAGGACAACCTCATGTAAGCATGCCGGCAGTGCTGCTCAAGCACCTATAAAGCATTTGCTGAGCACCCTGTGTCATGGACCAATGCCAGCTTTGCGTCTGGTCGACGCGCACTCAGCTAGCGCACAGCAGCGTTTGCACCCCGGTGGTCAAGCGGCCAGGCAAAGGCACACACTGCCAGCTTTGGCAGGCGGCTATGGCATGCAGCAGCGCGCAAGAGCGTGCAGATGACTGTGACTCACTCTCGAGTCAGGCACACATCACCTGGAGCATGCATCACCTGTGCCTTGAATCTGATGATGTGTGGGTCTCATCGGTTGATGCTGCAGGGACATTGTGCCCCTGGGCAAGGTGCGCAGCAACTTCAACTTCAACCTAGATGGCAAACGTGTGCTCAACTTTGAGAATGTGGTGACTGACGATGACAACGTCAAACAGGTGCGCTGCTGTCCAGCTGAAGCTGCCCTCCGGGTTGATTTGGTTTGTTGCCTGGCAACGCTGTGCGCGCGGCTTTTGAGGGACGTGTGTAGGGGCACTCACACTTGAACTCCCAGCTCCTTTGACGACTGCAGGGCATGTTGGTGCAGTCTTGACCACTGACTGCTGATCACATGCAACACCAGCAGGGCACACCAGTAGGGCACATTGAAACCTGTGGTTGATTGCTGACATGTGCTCACCCACGCCGCGCGTGCCCTGCAGGACATGAGCATTGATGTGTACGGCCGTGCTGAGAAGAAGCAGCGTGACGAAGCGATGGCCAAGGCAGCAGCAGAGGCAGAGGCTGAAGCCAAAACGAAGGCAGAGCAGGAGGAGAATGATTTGGATGCACTGTTGGCAGCATGAGCAGAGTACAGCAGGCGGGACTCTGCTATCTCGCTTAGGCAGCACACTTTAGCGCTCACGCTTGGACAGGAAACCCCTGTGTCGGCTACATTTTGCTTGCCGGTGGCCGTCATTGGGTTGCAGGGATGTTCTTTCTGGAAGTGGAGTGTGTGGAGCAGCTTTGTGTTACAAGTTGTGTATTGCTGTATCGCACGGGTGACAGCCTGGGGCTTTGTTGTATGTTGCTCACATGTAGGGTGTGTGTTCGCATGACTTATCCGCACATCATCTTGTTGAAGCATGGCAAGGATGCAGAGGCACATGTGGCTCACGTGCCATCCGTGAACGGCTGACACTGTCTTGTGCTGTTGCTGACCTCTGGGTCCCTCAAGAGTTTTGTCCAGTTTTGAGCTGTGGGCTGCCTTGTGGCACACAGTGTGCAGGCCAGTGCGCATGCACGGGCTCCTCACCCATATTGGTAATTGAATGGCTCCACATCTGCATCCTTGACACTTGAGTCAAACGAACTGCAGCAATTTGTGTGAAAGCTGAACCATGGATAGGTACTCCAGCTGGTTTTGACCGCACAGTGCCTTGGTCTAAATTGCTTGCAATGCTGGCTCGGTTGGTCACTTCATACACAGAACACCTGTTGGAGATGGTAGAGCTAAAGTGCAATTATGAAGGCTGCTAAACGAAAGTGCGCTACACAAGGCGGACTGAATGACGTGCCCGTGTAGAGCCTGCAGGATCAGAAAGGAAGCCAGCCTGTCAGCTGGATGAAAGCCTCAGCGGCCCCAATAGCTGGCGTTCAGCTGTCACTTAATACGGATTGCTTGAAACCTGTTCAGCACAACAAAAGTGCGCATAGAGCCAAGAGGAACAGGATCGTCACATTGGGCTTTACCGTTGGTGAACCCGTGCAGGATCCCTGACAATACGCCATCAACGTAGTGAATTATACACTACTCTGGCTAGTGTGCATTGGTGGTCCATCTCATTCAGCCTGTCCCGTTCCTGTCGCTCAGCAGTAGCAGTGCTGATGATGCTGCGCACACTCTCTCCTGCCCAGGCAGCGCCCTGCACTTCAGGCAGGAGCCACACGCAATGTCGGACTCGTTTCGTCTCCGTCCGTGCTGCTGATGGTTTCTGCAGAGACAAAGTCAATGTAGACAGTCGTGGCTCCTTCAAGTCACAGGGCAAAGTCTTCAAGCTCACATTCAAGGGCATGGGAGATGAAGAGCGCGTGGTGGAGTGCCCTGATGACACATACATCCTGGAGGCAGCAGAGAACGCAGGCCTGGACCTACCAGCCACCTGCAAATCAGGCATCTGCGGCACCTGCGTGGGCCGCATCGCACAAGGGCAGATTGACCCCAGTGATATAGCAGACATCGAATTCACCATCACCAAGGAGGAGCAGGCGCAGGGGCTGGCCATGCTGTGCATGACACGGGCCTGCAGTGACTTGGTGATTGAGACACAGTGTGACTGGGGCTACTCCCTGGGTGTCAAGGACTGGGAGGGGGCCTCAGGGAAGTTCAGTGCAACACCAGAACCCCTCATGGGCAAGCAGTAGGATGAGGTTGAGGCTAATGCCTGAGCACCCGATGTGTACTATATCAAGTGTTTGTGTTCGAACTAAAGTGGTGTGTGCAGGGTTGTAGTCTGGCCCACCAGAATCACTGTCAGGTGGCTTCTGTGGGTACATTGAGTGATTTGGATGAGGGCTATGTCTGTGGCTATCTGTTGCAGGCAGCATCACGCGCCCTGACCATGCATCTGCTTGGCTTGTATGGGCCGTGAGACACATGCGTCATGTGTCGACTGTCACTGTCACACTCAGTGTATATGGACAAGCAGCTGTCAAGGTTGCTGCCACCTGCTGCAGCCTGTAAGTGATGTTTTGACAGCTCAGGCTGTGTTACTTCTGTTGCAAGCTGTGCAGCTGCTGACCTGTGTCAACCACCCGCTGGTTGGGGGTGAGGGGGTTCGTGTGTTCGCTGGCAGTTGCGATCAAGGTGGGCAGCATGTACAGCAAGCACTGAGGAGGCTGAGGTGTACAGTGCCAGCAAGATGAGCATTCACCTGCAGCATTTCTTCCTGCAGAGTGCTTGCATCACAGCACCGGCCTCGCTCGTTTTGGCTGGGTGCATATCCACTCTGTGCATGGTGGTGGAGATCCTGTGGCAACGTTGCCATTGGTTGTAACCCCAAGCTGCTTTTTCCTTGGCGCACGGGCCCCCTGGTGGTGTGTGACCACCGTCATGCGGCAGCAGTGCACTGTGGTGAGCAACTTGTGCAGAATTCCTCAGGGCCTGGTGGAGCACGCAGCGCTGCCACAACATCACGGCCATCACAAGTTGGTACATCGCAGCAGTTATGTAAATTGTACTTCACATAAGAACATGTTTTGAACACCTTTTCAATGTGTGGCTCAGAGCTACAGGGCATCAGAGCCCTCGACACAGTGTATCTATAGGCCTGCAAACAGCCTGTCAGGACACTTGAAAGGTAACACTGAGCCACGGCCCAAGGACTTCCATGATTTTTTTGTGAATCGAGAGAGGCCGCCTCGCATTGCATTGACTTTCAGCATGGTGATTACACAGTTGCTTTCAGTCCAAGATCACCTTGATAGATGTTCACCGACTGCCCAGTAGGCTAGGACTTGAGTACTGTTCACAACAATGACTTACACTCTCAAACCATTCGAGTAGGTCCGAGTCACTCTCTTCATCGCTATGGCCGACGTGGCAGCACTGAACATGACCCCTCTGCTGCTGGTGAATGTAGCGCTGCGGTCGCCCGATCCTTCAAGGTAGGCCTGGTTGCTTGATCAGTTGCCTTCAGCATAGCTTGTTGCCCAACTTGCATCGGTGGTGCTGTGCTGTGAAGCTACCTGAGGCGTAACCACATCATGCCCCTGCTGCCCTCCCGCTTGTGTGGCCCCCAGCTGGGCATGCATCACGCCCACTGGACACTCAGCTCTGAACCACGAAGCCTTCGAGCTGGAGTGGTTCCTGCAGTGGCACCCTGTCCTGCTGCCGCACAGGCCATGGCAGTATGCCGTGCTGACATGGCGCCGCATGGCGGGTGCGTCACCAGGACACATCGCACGCTTCATGCTGCGCGTCCAGCAGGCAAAGCAGCAGCAGCGGCAGCAACAGCAGGACGCCAAGCAGCAACAGCGGCAGCAGCAGCAGGGTCCCCAGCGGCAACAGCGGCCTGTGCAAGGCGCAGCCTCACAGCCGGCCCCAGACTCAGTAGCGACAAAGATGCGTTCCGCTAAGTACCCCAAATTTGAGGGCCAGTTCAGCGGCATCTACCCTGACCTGCAGCCGCTGCCCTCCACGCTGCGCAAAGTGCATAAGCTGCTTGCGCGGCATGAGGCTGCAGCAGACATGCAGGCCCTGGTGCTGCTGTGTCCTTGCCCCTTACTGTTGCTATGTCAGTACGCAGCCAAATCTGGCACAGCAGCTGTCGAGGCAGCTCTCTGTCTCCGCAAGGACACCAACAGCACTGCCAGCAACAGCAGCAGAGGCTGCGGCAGAGCCCAGGCCTCTGCTGTGCCTCTGCTGCAGCAGATCATGCAGCATGTGGGCGCAAACTGGGGCGACCATTATCATGTGGGCATATACAACCGCGGCCTCGTTCGCAGCAGCGACATATTCTGGAGGTCTGTGAAAACCAGGAGGCTGGGCTGCCAAGCAGCCCTAGCAGCCGGCCACATCCCCTCCCTTCTGTGGGCGACTCCCAACGCAATGTTCGACCGGCGCGGAAACAGTAGCAAGCCGCTGCTGCTCACGCTGCTGCTGCCGTACGCCGCGCGCTACAGCAACGCTGCGGGCCTGCGGGCGGTGCTGATGCAGTTCTCACCGTTTGACCGAGCAGAGGTTTTGGCGCCGCAGCATTTGGCCATGGCAGCTAGCAGGACGGACCCCTGGGCGCTAGGGGTGGTGCAGCTAATCATGGGGCTGCTGGCGCCTAAGCAGCTGAAGCCTTCTCACATGCGAGGCGCATACATAGCAGCGTGCTCTTCTGGCTACCTGCCGATATTGCAGGTGCGGCGCAGTGCAGTCAGACACAGGCTGATGTCAGTGGCCTCTTGTTGCAGATTGCCATGCTGCCTGCAGTTGCCGCACTGTGTCACTTGATGTGCATGAGCTGTGCACAATATTCAATTGTCACCCTCTATCTTACAGCTTTGTGTTTGTTGGTTGTCAGCTCAGCTGTAGTTTGTGGCGAAGTTCTGCAAACGCCTGAACTTAAGCACGCCTGCTTGCGCCTGCTGCTACTGCAGGAGTTGGTGCACCATGCAGCTGGAGCCCCGCAGTGGCACTTGCCTGTGTTGGTACAAGCTGCTGCAGACAGCAGCAACATGCCGGTGGCACAGCTGCTGCTGAGTGATGCCGCGGAAGCGCAGGCCGCACTGGCAGCACTGCAGGCGAGGCACAGCCCCACTGGCGGCATGCAGCAGGAACCTGCAGGGGAGGGCCACAGCCAGCGGCAGCAGCAGCAGCAGCCGCCGCAGCAGCTCCCCCTGTCAGCAGCAGCAGCTGCTGCTGAGCACAGCACAAAAACCCCAGGTCTGACAGCTGATATGAAGCAGCAGCCCGCACGGGAAGGCAGCAGCCAGCAGCAGGAGCTGCAGCCGGCTTCCCCAGCAGCTCAGCATCTTGCAGACACCCTTGCTCTGCCAGCCAACACACAGCAGCTACCGTCAGCAGGGCACAGCAACAGCCAGCACCCCACGGACGCTGCAGCGCTGTTGGCCAGCATACAGCAGCTGCATGCAGCCTGGGGCGGCTTCACCCCAAAGGCAGCCATCCGCCTCCTGCAGTACTGCCTGCACAATATCGAGTATTTCAGCAGCTTGGACATGCTGCCCAGCCCAGATCTCGAGGCCATATACTTCTACTGTGCTGAGCGGCTCTGGCAGCTGCTGCCGGCTGACAGGCAGAGCGAGCTGCGCGCGACTTGCTTGAACAGCAGCGCGCGCGCTGCGCTGGCACCCAAGAATGCCAGCACACCAGAGGAGCGAGCAGCACGGGCAGGGTTCCCACTGCGCTTTCGGCAGCTGCTGGCGTATGCAGCGCTGCAGCACAACAAGCAGCCAGGCACCTATGCCTGGCTGCTGCAGCACCAGCTGCTGCCAGCACGGCTGATTGATGAGGACTTTTGGCATGCGCTTACGACAGCTCGCAGCAAAGCCATCAAGGGCGGGCTTGGGGTGCACGCGCAGCGAGCGCTGCAGCTGCACAGGCACCTAGCAGCGGTGCTAGCCTCTACATCACAGCAGCCAGGGGGCGATGGCAGTGCTGGGGCTGGCGCAGGCCAGAGCAGGTCCCTTGGGGTTTACCGCACCGCTGAAGAGGTGTTGCAAGGCCGGCTGGCAGCAGCGTGTGCAGCATGTGATGCTGCAGCTGTAGCTCAGATCGAGCTGTGCCACCAGCTGTGCTATGCGCTGCAGACCCCCCCGCCGCTGGACCCTGCGTGTCCAGTCGCCAGGCCAGCTACAACTGTTCACGCAGTACCCACACTGCCTGTCAGCAGGGTAAGTGGCAGGCTGGCAACCGTGGCACACCTCTCAGCTGGCCTCGGCCTGCCTTGGCCGTTGCTGGGAACACTCCTGGCGACTGCTGGGTATGGCCAGTTGGGCTTCCTGCAGCAATCAGCACCTGCAGGAGTCAGTGCAGGAGGTAGCCATGTCAGCACAGGTGCCGGCAGCAGCAGCAGCGGGCCGCAGCAGCTGATCTTTGGCTGCAGCAGCATTGAGCAGCAGCTGCACGATGCCAGGATGGCTCTGCAGGACACACAGGCAGCAGCTCAACTTGGTGTGCTGTGGATACCTCGCCGCCCGGATCAGAGTCTGCTGCCTGCCTACACACAGGACGACTGGGTGGAACACATCCGCCTAGCAGGGCACCTGTCAGTATACGGGTATGACATGCTGCTACCGCGCGGGTTTGAAACCTCGATCCGCGCACGCGTGCTGGTTACGTCGGAGCGGTTGCTGGAGTCACTCATGGAGGACCAGCAGGTCGCTAGCGCTTCCCGCACCCTGGGGCAGCTGGGGGCTGCTTTTGACCGCGACCTGCAGCAGCTGAAGAGCCAGCAGGAGCAGACCGGGCCTCCGCCGCTGTGGCTGCAATGCCTTCTGCAGTATGCAGCATACAGATCATCTGCGCCTAAAGAGCTACCTCCAGCAGGCCAGCCCTTCCCTCGGCGCGGTGGCCTGGCATCTCTGCAGGTGTACCAAGGCATGGGCCTGTTGCATGGGCTGCAGGCAGGCAGGTCAGCACAGGAGGTGCAGGACTTTGTTAGCAACAGACTCCTGCAGGACACTGCCAGCACCTCAGCACCAGCTATCGTCCCCTACGCAATATGGGGGCCGGTGCTCCTGCGCCAGGCCATACTGCACCGGGCCCCTAGCCTGCTGATTTGGTCCCTACAGTCTGAGCAGCAGCAGCAGCTCTGGGGCAATGCACCAGATGCGGTTGGGCGCGCAGTTGCAGACCTTTTGACAGAAGAGGTCTGCAGCCCAATCACCTGCCGGCGCCTAGGATTGTGCCGGCTGGCGATTGACCGGGCCATCGGCATGGAGTCAGTCTATCACCTGCAGAGGCAGGCGCAGCAGCAGGATCTCCTGCAGTTGCAGCAGCGGCGGCAGGATGTGCTAGGGCCCGGCAGCAGCAGCAACTGTGGGCCCATGGCCGCTGCTGCAGGGCCGCTGCCACAATTTGCGACAGATGCCGTGCAGCTGGCGATGGCATTGCTGCAGCACCCTGGCATGCCAGAGGACACACTGAACAACTGGCTGCGCCGTACAGTAGGTGTTGACAGCACACTGCCAGATATCGTGCGTGCACGTGCGATTGTGGCCAGCGTGGCAGCTTGTGAGGTCATGCCAGTGGGTGCTGGGGTGTGCAGGAAGGAGGCGGTGCGGCAGGTGTTGGCGGTGGGTGACCCTGACTTGTGGAGTGCTGTGCTGCTGTGGTGCTACCGGTTGCCGATGCATGTGGAGGAGGAGGATGAGGAGCCTGGGGTGCCTGTTGGAGAAGATGACGATGATGATGGTGGGGATGATGGTGGTGGTGGTGGTGGTGGTGGGGATGATGGTGGAGATGATGGAGGGGATGATGACTTCCCTGGTGCTGATCCAGTGGCTGCTGCTGTGGCAGAGCTGGCTGCTGCTGTGGGTATTGTGGCCATCTAGGTGCTGCTGTACAGGCAGCCGACTAGTCTAGTGGCCTGTGTGTTGGGTGGGTTGTTTATGAGGCAGTGCAGGTACACCAATACGGTGAACCTGAAGAAGGTGAACCTGGCAGCACTGGCAAGCTGCACAGGCTCTGTAGATCGGGCGGAAGCAGCGTCATGTAGCTGGGGTTTGTGCAATCATCAGAGCGCTCGATACTTTCGACTTGAACCTGAGTCAGCTTGCAACCAGCTGTCATCATTGTCACTGACATATTGGTATGAAAGGTCCCAGTCAGCCTGGCTGAGCCACTGCCCAGGGACTTGGTTCTTGTGGAAGCGAGAAGAAACGCATTGTGTTCAGTCTCCAAAAACATGGGCTCACTACATTTGTCAGTTATATGATCACTCATGATCAGGAGGCAAACCTCAACGACTGCCCAGTAGGTCAGCACTCAATCATCGGTCTTTGAGGTCATCTCTACTCTCCAATTCCTCGGAAAGGTCACCGTTACTCCCCTACCGATATGGCCGACGTGGCAGCATTGAACATTACCCCTCTGCTACTGGTGAATGTGGCGCTGCGATCACCTGACCCTTCAAGGTAGCCTGGTTGCCTGATCAATGGCCTTCAGCATAGCTTGTCTCCAGATTTGATCCGCAGTTCTGTGCTGTGAAAGTACCTAAAGCCTAGCGGTTAACCACATCATGCCCCTGCTGCCCTCCTGCTTGTCTGCCCCACAGCTGGGCATGCATCACCCCGACTGCACACTCAGCCCTGAACCACGAAGCTTTCGACCTGCAGTGGTTCCTGCAGTGGCACCATGTCCTGCTGCCGCACAGGCCGTGGCAGTATGCCGTGCTGACATGGCGCCGCATGGCGGGTGCGTCACCAGGGCGCATCGCACGCTTCATGCTGCGCGTGCTGCAGGCAAAGCAGCAGCAGCGGCAGCAACAGCAGGACGCCAAGCAGCAACAGCGGCAGCAGCAGCAGGGTCCCCAGCGGCAACAGCGGCCTGTGCAAGGTGCACCCTCACAGCCGGCCCCAGACTCAGTAGCGACAAAGATGCGTTACGCTAAGTACCCCAAATTTGAGGGCCAGTTCAGCGGCATCTACCCTGACCTGCAGCCGCTGCCCTCCACGCTGCGCAAAGTGCATAAGCTGCTTGCGCGGCATGAGGCTGCAGCAGACATGCAGGCCCTGGTGCAGCTGTGTCCTTGCCCCTTACTGCTGCTGTGTCAGTACGCAGCCAAGTCTGGCACAGCAGCTGTCGAGGCAGCTCTCTGCCTCCGCAAGGACACCAGCAGCACTGCCAGCAACAGCAGTAGCAGCAGCGGCGGCGGCAGAGCGCAGGCCCCTGCTGTGCCCCTGCTGCAGCGGGTCATGCAGCATGTGGGCGCAAACTGGGGCCAAAACCGTCATGTGAGCATATACAGCCAAGGCCTCGTCCGCAGCAGCGACATATTCTGGAGTTCCGTGGATACTAAGAGGCTGGGCTGCCAAGCAGCCCTAGCAGCTGGCCACATCCCTTCCCTTCTGTGGGCGACCCCCAACGCAATGTTTCACAGGCGCGGAAACAGTAGCAAGCCGCTGCTGCTCACGCTGCTGCTGCCGTACGCCGCGCGCTACAGCAACGCTGCGTGCCTGCGGGCGGTGCTGATGCAGTTCTCACCGTTTGACCGAGCAGAGGTTTTGGCGCCGCAGCATTTGGCCATGGCAGCTAGCAGGACGGACCCCTGGGCGCTAGGGGTGGTGCAGCTGATCATGGGGTTGCTGGCGCCCAGGCAGCTGAAGCCATCTCACATGCGGGGCGCGTATACAGCAGCATGCTCTTCTGGCTACCTGCCGATACTGCAGGTGTGGTGCAGCACAGGCTGCTTCAGTGCCCTCTTGTTGCAGATTGCGATGCTGTACACCTGCAGTTGCTGCCGCTGTGTCATCTGCACTGCATGACCAGTGTATCGCATACATTGGTTGCCATGCAAAGAACACCCGCAGTTGTACAGGTCTGTACTGATAGTTGTCAGCTCTTACCGTTTGTGGCAATGCTGATCAGCACAGCTTCTCACCAATCTGAGCTGTTTTGCAAATGCCTGAACTCAAGTATGCCTGCTTGCACCTGCTGCTACTGCAGGAGTTGGTCCACCATGCAGCACGGGTCCCGCAGTGGCACCTTCCTGTGTTGGTGCAAGCTGCTGCAGACAGCAGCAACATGCCGGTGGCACAGCTGCTGCTGGGTGATGCGGTAGAAGCACAGGCCGCACTGGCAGCGCTGCAGGCGAGGCACAGCCCCACCGGCGGCAAGCAGCAGCAACCTGCCTGGGAGGGCAACAGTCAGCGGCAGCAGCAGCCGCAACCTCCCCTGTCGGCAGCAGCAGCTGCTGAGCACAGCACAGACACCCCATGTCTGGCAGCTGGCATGCAGCAGCAGCCCGCAGGGGAAGGCAGCAGCCAGCAGCATGAGCAGCATCCTTCCCCAGCAGCTCAGCACCTTGCAGACACCCTTGCGCAGTCAGCCAGCGCACAACAGCTACCTACAGCAGGGCACAGCAACAGCCAGCACCCTTCTGTCCCGGCAGCACCAGCGGCTGCTGAGCACCACACGGACATGCAGCGCTGTTGGCCAGCATACAAAAGCTGCATGCAGCCTGGGCCAGCAGCAGCCCAGACGCAGCCATCAACCTGCTGCAGTACTGCCTGCACAGAATCCAGTACTTCAGCAGCTTGGACATGCTGCCCAGCCCAGATCTCGAGGCAATATACCTCTACTGTGCTGAGCGGCTATGGCAGCTGCTGCCGATTCAGACGCAGAGCCAGGTGCGTGCTGCCTGCTTGAACAGCAGCACACAAGCTGTGCTGGGAGCCAAGAATGCCAGCACACCAGAGGAGCGGGCAGAATTGGCAGGGTTCCCACTGCGCAGGCGGCAGGTGCTGGCCTATGCAGCGCTGCAACGCAACAAGCAGCCGGGCGCCTATGCCTGGCTGCTGCAGCACCATTTGCTGCCAGCACGGCTGATTGATGACTTTGAGTTTGGGCATGCGCTTACGACAGCTCGCAGCAAAGCCATCAAGGGCGGGCTTGGGGTGCACGCGCAGCGAGCGCTGCAGCTGCACAGGCACGTAGCAGCGGTGCAAGCCTCGATAGCACAGCAGGCGGGGGGCAGTGACGGGGCTGGGGCTGGCGCAGGCCAGAGCAGATCCCTTTGGGTGCACTCAACAGCAGAAGAGGTTCTGCAAGGACGGTTGGCAGCAGCGTGTGCAGCACGTGATGATGCAGCTGTAGCTCAGATCGAGCTGTGCCACCAGCTGTGCTGTGCGCTGCGGACACCACCGCCGCTGGACCCTGCGTGGTCAGTAGCCAGGCCAGCTACTACTGTCTACGCAGTACCCACGCTGCCTGTCAGCAGGGCAGGTGGCAGGCTGGCGACCGTGGCGCACCTCGCGGCTGGCCTCGGCCTGCCCTGGTCGCTGCTGGGAACACTTCTTGCTACTGTGGGGTACGGCCAGTTGGGCTTCCTGCAGCAGTCAGCACCTGCAGGAGTCAGTGCAGGCAGTAGCCATGTCAGCACAGGTGCCGGCAGCAGCAGCAGCAGCAGCAGCAGGCCTCAGCAGCTGCTTTATGGCTGCAGCAGCGTCGAGCAACAGCTAGAGGATGCCAGGTTGGCTGTGCAGGACACGCTGGCAGCAGCTCAGCAGGGTGTGCTGAGGATACCTCGCCGCCCTGATCAGGGTCTGCTGCCTACCTTCACCACACAGGATGGCTGGGTGGCGCACATCCACCTAAAAGCTCATCTGTCAGTGTGGGGGTATGACATGCTGCTGCCGCGCGGGGGCGAAACCTCTCATCGCGCACGCACGGAGCTTGCTTCTGGGCGGTTCCTGCAGTCTCTCCTGCAGGACCAGCAGGGCGCTTCCCGCACCCTGGAGCAGCTGGGAGCTGCGTTTGAGCGAGACCTGCTGCAGCTGCTTCGCAGCAGGAGCAGACCGGCCCTCCGCCGCTGTGGCTGCAATGCCTACTGCAGTCCGCAGCAAACTCATCATCTCGGCCGAAAGAGTTACCAGCAGCAGGCCAGCCATTCCCTCGCTATGGTGGCATGTCACAGTCGGTCGTACATCAAGGCCTGGGCCTGTTGCATGGGCTGCAGGCAGGCAGGTTAGCACAGGAGGTGCAGGATTTTGTTAGCAACAGACTCCTGCAGGACACTGCCAGCACCTCAGCACCAGCTGTCGTCCCCTATGCAATATGGGGGCCAGTGCTCCTGCGCCAGGCGATACTGCACCGGGCCCCTAGCCTGCTGGTTTGGTCCCTGCAGCCCGAGCAGCAGCAGCTGCTGTGGGGCGATGCGCCAGATGTGGTGGCGTGTGCAGTGGCAGACCTTTTGAGAGAAGAGGTCT
The DNA here is from genome assembly GCA_007449985.2 of Desmodesmus armatus. Classification (NCBI taxonomy): domain Eukaryota; kingdom Viridiplantae; phylum Chlorophyta; class Chlorophyceae; order Sphaeropleales; family Scenedesmaceae; genus Desmodesmus; species Desmodesmus armatus. Next base: position 333,677 of record VIIQ02000068.1, on the reverse strand, counting down.
GCAGCCCAATCACCTGCCGGTGCCTGAGAGTGTGTCGGCTGGCGCTTGAGTTCCGGCCCAACGACATGGATTCAGCCTATCACCTGCAGACGCAGGCGCAGCAGCAGGATCTGCTGCAGTTGCAGCAGCGGCGGCAGGAGGTGCTAGGGCCCAGCAGCAGCAGCAGCAGCAGCTGTGGGCCCATGGCAGCTGCTGCAGGGCCGCTGCCGCAGTTTGCGACAGATGCCGTGCAGCTGGCGATGGCATTGCTGCAGCACCCTGGCATGCCAGAGGACACGCTGAACAACTGGCTGCGCCGTACAGTAGGTGTTGACAGCACACTGCCAGATATCGTGCGAGCGCGCGCGATCGTGGCCAGCGTGGCAGCTTGTGAGGTCATGCCAGTGGGTGCTGGGGTCTGCAGGAAGGAGGCGGTGCGGCAGGTGCTGGCAGTGGGTGACCCTGACTTGTGGAGTGCTGTGCTGCTGTGGTGCTACCGTTTGCCGCTACATGTGGAGGATGAGGAGCCTGGGGTGCCTGTTGGAGAGGATGATGATGATGATGATGATGGTGGGGATGGTGGTGGTGGTGGTGGTGGTGGTGGTGGTGGTGGTGGGGATCATGGTGGGGATGATGATGGTGATGATGGAGGGGATGATGGTGGGGGTGATGGTGGGGATGATGGTGGGGATGATGGTGGGGGTGATGAGTTCGAAGGAGTTCCGGAGTTCCCTGGTGACCCAGCACTTGTCGCTGCTGCTGTGGCAGAGATGGCTGCTGCTATGGGTGTTGTGGCCATCTAGGTGCGAGCGTACAGGCAGGCTAATGAGCGCTGGCTTTGTTTGGGGGTGCTGTTGAGGCACAACAGGCACACTCGACCTGAACTGCCTTGAAGGCAGTGAACTGCCTGGAAGGCAGTGAACCTGGCGTTTCATGCCTAACATGCTCTGACTGTCTGTCTCTGTTTTTGTGAGAAAGGTACAGGTCTGGTCGACAACAATGCTTGCTGTTGGTGTCAAGAAGGCTGCTGTTTTTTGGTTTCTACTTCCCCTGGCACTGTTATGATGGAAGGTGTCTAGCAAAATCGGGTAGCAATGGGTGCTATACTGCCATGCATGTGAAATTGTCTGTATTCAGTCTCACAAGCTTTGCTGGGCCCACGTGCAAGTCAACACGTTGACATCTGCCAGAGTGCAGTGCCTTTAGACCCCCTGAAAGGGTGCGTCGCCACCCGGAGTGCTTAGATGGAACTGGTCAACCCAGGCACTCTGGTATATAGGATAAAAGTTGGAAGATGCACAGGTGTGCATATGCGATGTTTGTTCCAGTTTACGAAACGTTTCAACGAAGATTGATCGCATATACGCCCAGTCAAGGGCGTTGTTAGCAGAAGCCAAACAACGGCCGTTTTGAAATGAGTTGCGCAACAAGACAGATAGCTAAAGAGGAGGTATGTGACACACAGAGCGCCGTTTGATCATCTCTTTGCAAGCTGGCAACGCCTCCTCAGCCATCAGGACGGTTTGCCCCATCAGCACCCATCAGCTGATCAAACATGGCTGGCTTGGAGGGGCTCGGTGTGCCGCTAGGGGAGGAGGTGGAGGGGGATTTGGGGGAGGGGGAGGAGGAGGTGGAGATGGAGGAGGAGGTTGATGACGCAGGGGACAGCACGGGGCAGGACAGCAGCAGGCGGAAGCGGAGGCGGGTGATGCACCCCAGCAGCTTGGGCAACCTTCAGCCCTGGACGTGCTCAAACGCTGACTGTTTGGTCCAGAATGGGCAAGTGCAGAATGGGCAAAGGTAATGTCTGAACGGGTTGTGAGCAAGCTCCTTGCCTCCAGCCTGAATTAGTGGTTAGTTGAGAGTTGTTGTTGACCTCTTGCTGCTTGTTTTCTTCCACAGGGTGACTGCCTGCAGATGGTGTCAAACCCCACGTGACAAACCCCCCTCCAAAGCAGCCAAGAGGAGGGAGAAGGCAAAGGACCGGGTGTCGGCCATCTGCTTCTATGATGGCCGCCCAGGCAGCCAGCAGCCAGAGAAGGTGACCCTGAAGGCTGCGCACAACTACAGGGTGCAGCTGGACAACATCAAGTACAACTTACAGGTGGGTTTGCATCCTGGACCGTTGTCTGCTGCACGAAAGCCATCAGGGCCAGCAGCAGCAGCAACATCATCTGATGAGCACTGAAACCCACTGCAAGCCACCGGCAGTTATGATGATGTGCATACCGTTCGCCAGTGCTTGTTGAGCCGTCTTGCTGCAGGATGCATCAGAATCCTACTGGAGCAGGGAGGTTCTGCGCCCCCGGGAAGCGCTGCGACTGCACACTTGTGATAGCTCTGTGTGGCCTTGTGCACCCTCCCTGCAGGCGATCAAGGCCGGAGAGCTGCTGGGCTGCTCGTCCCTCCACGTGCTGGGTGGCGTAATACTGGGCAACCACGAGAGCACCCACCCTGAGGAGTATGCCGCCCAGGCCCAGCGCGGCATCTACAAAAGGATCACGCATGACAAGGCGGTCTTTGCTGTGGTCGATGGTGTGGGGCCGCTGGCAAATGCGTTGAGCGCAGACTCACGGTTTGCACCCCAGGTCAGCCGCGCCCTCATGCATCTGGTCAACACCCTGAAGGATGCCGTAATGGTGAGTGCACACCCTGCTGTGACGGCCCCTTTTCAGCCTCTGCGGTTATGCCACAACCTCTTGCCAGTGACCTGTGGTGCACCATCCAGAGAACTCTGTACATGTTTGCTGCAGTCCACGGCCTTTGTGGCACTTTCCCGCTTCACACCGCATGCATGTAGGTGCAGCCTGCGCTTGCAGCGGCCCGTGATGTTCACTCAATACTTGACCAACATGGTCCTTCCTGATGTGTACAAACCTGCAGGGCGGTGATGCTGCAGCTGCAGCAGGCAACCCAGCAGCCGCTACGCACCCCAGTGCAGACACACCTGTCACAGAGCCTGGGGCTGGAGTGCAGGCAGCAGCTGCAGCAGGTAACCCAGCAGCCGCTACGCACCCCAGTGCAGACACACCTGTCACAGAGCCAGGGGCTGGCGTGCAGGCAGCAGCTGCACCCGGCGCCACTGCAGCAGCAGCGGGCACAGAGGGACGCACACCAGCAGAGGTGGGACCAGAGGGGGATGCACCGCCTGCAGGGGGTGAGCCTTCACAAGATCGCAACCCTGCAGCAGCCAGCGCACCAGCAGCAGCTGGCGCAGGGCAGGGCGCAGCAGCAGATGGTGCAGGGCAGGCCGCAGCAACTGCTACGGCAGCAGCAGCGGCGCCCATGGGGCAGCCGGTGCCTCCTGCTGGGGGTCAGCACGCAGCGCTCCACGCCGAAGCCGCCGCAGCGACCGCAGCCGCAGCAGCAGCACTAGCTGGTTTTGAAGCGTTTGAGCAGAGCGAGGCAGCGGAGGCGGTTGCAGCGGCAGCATTGAGGGGGCAGCCAACGGCCCCTACTACGGGTCAGCATTCACAAATGCCAAACCCCGCCGCCGCAGCAGCAGCAGCTGGTGTGTCTGCGGAGCGAGGCGCAGCAACAGCAGCACCGAGGGGGCCCATGGGACCGCCAGCGCCTCCTGCTGGGGGGCAGTTTGCAGTGCCCAACCCCTTGGCAGCATCCATCGCCGCTGCAGCAGCAGCCGGGGCACAGGGCACAGCAGCACACGCGGCAGCAGCTGCAGCAGCAGGTGTTGTCTCTGGGGCCGCTGGCAAGGCCGCTGGCAAGCCCGCTGGCAAGGCCCCCAGGAAGCCGCGCGCCAGCCGCAAGAAGCAAGTCGCTGCAGCAGCAGCGGTTGACGTTGCAACTGCCGTTCAGTTTGGGATGATGTTGGCCGCCCAACAGTACGGGACTTCCCATGCAGCAGCACCACCCGGGAGCTATGCACCACCTGCAGCATTTGGAAACCAGCCGTCCGCAGACCTGGCTGCCGCAGCGGCTGCAGCCCTGACAAACGCTGCTGCTGGTGGCTTCCCAGCGCCTGTTGGTATGGGAGGGTTTGTGGCAGGCGCGCAGCCGGCAGCGATGGCAGCAGCAGCGGCATCTGTGTCTGGCCTGGCAGGTGCAGGAGCTGCTGCCTGCCCCCAGGGCTGGGTGCCGGTGGGCTTGCCACCGGGAGCTGCAGCACCAGCTGGTGCTGCGTTTCAGGGGTTCCCTCCAGGCAGCGCAGCCCAGCAGCAGCCAGCAGCAGTGCAGGATCCTGTCGTGACAGCAGCCATCAGCAATGCAAAGGCTCTGCTGATGGCTGACGGGTACACTGTCCTAGGTCTGACCAGCCAGCCAGAGTTCAGGGATATGCAGGGTCTGCAGACAACAGCCCAGCTGCTTTGCATGGCTGCTGGCACACAGTATGCGCTGCTAGTGGCGAAGCAGACACAGCCGCTACCCCTGCCAGCTACTTACTCGGTGGCGGCTGTTGCCTTCGACTCTGTCACTGGCGTGGTGCTTGGCTTCCAATTTTCTGTTGTGTAGGCCTGATGTCTGCTTGTCAGCCTTACTTGTAGTTAGGCAACCTTGGGACAGGGACTGCAGATGCTGCGTTGCCTGAAGGTATAGCGTGCGCAGTGCCGTGTGCGCACAAATGGCGGTGTCTGTTTGTCAGCGTTGCCAGAGTGCCGCCTTTGTGCCTGTTTGTGTATGGAAATGTCCCAGGCTGCTTGGATGTGTTATTCCTGCTGTGTGTTTGCGCGTGCCGTTGTTTGTTTGTGATGTTCGTGTTCTGTGTGCTTGTATGCTGGAAGGACGCATGCAAAGGGTGCTGCGGTGCCAGCCGACTGCTGAATGTCCAGAGTGGGGTAAGAGGGTAGCTGAGCAGGGTGCAGCTGAGTGGGGTGGTGTGCCCTTGGTGCTTTTCCCGTTGTTCGCTGGTCTTTTATCTGCGTGCCCACTTTGTGGTGCTGTTCTCCAGTCACTGCGTGTGGCCTTCGCAGATGCTTGTGGGGGTTGGTCGGCAGGGTGGGCTCATGCTGTGTGTGGCTGGTTGGGTTGTGTGTGCTGGGATATTGCTTCCTTCCTTTTTTCTGCAGTGGTGCAGTCCGGTGGAGATGAGGCGGGTACTGTCCTTCCGCTCTTCCTGCTCTGGGGAGAGGAGGCGTAGCCACGCAGTTGTCGAGCAGGCTGAGCGTTAGTCCAGCAGGGGATTGACGTGTGTAGAGATGTGTGAGACTGCAGTGAGAATTAGAGATGTGTGAGACTGCAGTGAGAATGCAGTGATCAGCCTGTTGTGGTGATTGGACACTACGTACTATCAGGGTGTCAGGTCAGTGAGTGAAGTAGGAGACACTGTACTGTATTCCTAGTGGGTGATGAGAGGCATGGGGGGGGGGGGAGGTCAGCACAGTTTGTTACAGCTCTCCTACAGCATGGCACCCACAAACAGTGTCATATGTGTGTGAGAGAGCCTTGTTGCAGGTGGGGCGCTGTGCTGCGCCTGTGTCGGTGGTCGTTTTGGGGGGGTTTGGGGGGCCAAATCAAGCAAATTGGGTCCGACGGCCGATCTGGGCTGAAGCTGATTGTGAGGTGCCACAGTGTTCTGGAGTGTTGTTGCAGCATCAGATGAGGCAGATGCTGTGTGGTAGTGTACATTACAGCCCACATCCCATGCGTGCAACACGACTGTGATGCACGCATGTGCGGCAATCCATCTCACACCAACACGCAACAAGATAGCCATGACTCCTCAAGCTGTTGGACCCCAGCCACAGGTCTGCACCCTCTCTGGCTCCACAGGGGCACTCCTTGAGTCATTACCAACAACTTTCATTCCCTGAATGATGCCCAGATTCCACACCAGTTGGCCAGCGCAACAGATGCAAGCCGTTCAAGTGCGCAACCGTGGCATCACGCCATGGTAGTGGGTGATGAGAGGCATGGGGGGGGGGGAGGTCAGCACAGTTTGTTACAGCTCTCCTACAGCATGGCACCCACAAACAGTGTCATATGTGTGTGAGAGAGCCTTGTTGCAGGTGGGGCGCTGTGCTGCGCCTGTGTCGGTGGTCGTTTTGGGGGGGTTTGGGGGGCCAAATCAAGCAAATTGGGTCCGACGGCCGATCTGGGCTGAAGCTGATTGTGAGGTGCCACAGTGTTCTGGAGTGTTGTTGCAGCATCAGATGAGGCAGATGCTGTGTGGTAGTGTACATTACAGCCCACATCCCATGCGTGCAACACGACTGTGATGCACGCATGTGCGGCAATCCATCTCACACCAACACGCAACAAGATAGCCATGACTCCTCAAGCTGTTGGACCCCAGCCACAGGTCTGCACCCTCTCTGGCTCCACAGGGGCACTCCTTGAGTCATTACCAACAACTTTCATTCCCTGAATGATGCCCAGATTCCACACCAGTTGGCCAGCGCAACAGATGCAAGCCGTTCAAGTGCGCAACCGTGGCATCACGCCATGGTAGTGGGTGATGAGAGGCATGGGGGGGGGGGGAGGTCAGCACAGTTTGTTACAGCTCTCCTACAGCATGGCACCCACAAACAGTGTCATATGTGTGTGAGAGAGCCTTGTTGCAGGTGGGGCGCTGTGCTGCGCCTGTGTCGGTGGTCGTTTTGGGGGGGTTTGGGGGGCCAAATCAAGCAAATTGGGTCCGACGGCCGATCTGGGCTGAAGCTGATTGTGAGGTGCCACAGTGTTCTGGAGTGTTGTTGCAGCATCAGATGAGGCAGATGCTGTGTGGTAGTGTACATTACAGCCCACATCCCATGCGTGCAACACGACTGTGATGCACGCATGTGCGGCAATCCATCTCACACCAACACGCAACAAGATAGCCATGACTCCTCAAGCTGTTGGACCCCAGCCACAGGTCTGCACCCTCTCTGGCTCCACAGGGGCACTCCTTGAGTCATTACCAACAACTTTCATTCCCTGAATGATGCCCAGATTCCACACCAGTTGGCCAGCGCAACAGATGCAAGCCGTTCAAGTGCGCAACCGTGGCATCACGCCATGGTAGTGGGTGATGAGAGGCATGGGGGGGGGGGGAGGTCAGCACAGTTTGTTACAGCTCTCCTACAGCATGGCACCCACAAACAGTGTCATATGTGTGTGAGAGAGCCTTGTTGCAGGTGGGGCGCTGTGCTGCGCCTGTGTCGGTGGTCGTTTTGGGGGGGTTTGGGGGGCCAAATCAAGCAAATTGGGTCCGACGGCCGATCTGGGCTGAAGCTGATTGTGAGGTGCCACAGTGTTCTGGAGTGTTGTTGCAGCATCAGATGAGGCAGATGCTGTGTGGTAGTGTACATTACAGCCCACATCCCATGCGTGCAACACGACTGTGATGCACGCATGTGCGGCAATCCATCTCACACCAACACGCAACAAGATAGCCATGACTCCTCAAGCTGTTGGACCCCAGCCACAGGTCTGCACCCTCTCTGGCTCCACAGGGGCACTCCTTGAGTCATTACCAACAACTTTCATTCCCTGAATGATGCCCAGATTCCACACCAGTTGGCCAGCGCAACAGATGCAAGCCGTTCAAGTGCGCAACCGTGGCATCACGCCATGGTAGTGGGTGATGAGAGGCATGGGGGGGGGGGGGAGGTCAGCACAGTTTGTTACAGCTCTCCTACAGCATGGCACCCACAAACAGTGTCATATGTGTGTGAGAGAGCCTTGTTGCAGGTGGGGCGCTGTGCTGCGCCTGTGTCGGTGGTCGTTTTGGGGGGGTTTGGGGGGCCAAATCAAGCAAATTGGGTCCGACGGCCGATCTGGGCTGAAGCTGATTGTGAGGTGCCACAGTGTTCTGGAGTGTTGTTGCAGCATCAGATGAGGCAGATGCTGTGTGGTAGTGTACATTACAGCCCACATCCCATGCGTGCAACACGACTGTGATGCACGCATGTGCAGCAATCCATCTCACACCAACACGCAACAAGATAGCCATGACTCCTCAAGCTGTTGGACCCCAGCCACAGGTCTGCACCCTCTCTGGCTCCACAGGGGCACTCCTTGAGTCATTACCAACAACTTTCATTCCCTGAATGATGCCCAGATTCCACACCAGTTGGCCAGCGCAGCAGATGCAAGCCGTTCAAGTGCGCAACCGTGGCATCACGCCATGGTAGTGGGTGATGAGAGGCATGGGGGGGGGGGGGAGGTCAGCACAGTTTGTTACAGCTCTCCTACAGCATGGCACCCACAAACAGTGTCATATGTGTGTGAGAGAGCCTTGTTGCAGGTGGGGCGCTGTGCTGCGCCTGTGTCGGTGGTCGTTTTGGGGGGGTTTGGGGGGCCAAATCAAGCAAATTGGGTCCGACGGCCGATCTGGGCTGAAGCTGATTGTGAGGTGCCACAGTGTTCTGGAGTGTTGTTGCAGCATCAGATGAGGCAGATGCTGTGTGGTAGTGTACATTACAGCCCACATCCCATGCGTGCAACACGACTGTGATGCACGCATGTGCGGCAATCCATCTCACACCAACACGCAACAAGATAGCCATGACTCCTCAAGCTGTTGGACCCCAGCCACAGGTCTGCACCCTCTCTGGCTCCACAGGGGCACTCCTTGAGTCATTACCAACAACTTTCATTCCCTGAATGATGCCCAGATTCCACACCAGTTGGCCAGCGCAACAGATGCAAGCCGTTCAAGTGCGCAACCGTGGCATCACGCCATGGTAGTGGGTGATGAGAGGCATGGGGGGGGGGGGGAGGTCAGCACAGTTTGTTACAGCTCTCCTACAGCATGGCACCCACAAACAGTGTCATATGTGTGTGAGAGAGCCTTGTTGCAGGTGGGGCGCTGTGCTGCGCCTGTGTCGGTGGTCGTTTTGGGGGGGTTTGGGGGGCCAAATCAAGCAAATTGGGTCCGACGGCCGATCTGGGCTGAAGCTGATTGTGAGGTGCCACAGTGTTCTGGAGTGTTGTTGCAGCATCAGATGAGGCAGATGCTGTGTGGTAGTGTACATTACAGCCCACAAAGCATGCGCGCAATACCTTTGTGGCCATTAGTGGTGTGCCTTAGTCAGCAGAAGCATACATGGCACGTAGTTGGCCTCATCATTCTGATTGTTGAACCTGTTGTTGATTGTGTGCAATGAAAACTTCTGTGTGCAGTGCACATGGCATGCACAATGGCATTACACCTCAGTAAGCGCTGACCGCCAATTCAAGGTGAACACATCAAAGACCCATATCTCACCATCTTTGCAACGTGTGCGCACTGCAGGCGCCCGCCTACCCCAGCATGTCATGTGCACACACCACCTTGGCACCTGCTCACCCCACCAGCCCTGCGAACTGGTATCGATGATTACTGCCGGAGAGTGAACTGCCAGACTTGGCACGGCCCCACTTGACAAAGAATAGCATGGCTGCGCCTGCAGGGCTAGCTCCTACACAATTGCAAGAGGCTTTTGGAGCCATGTAAGCCAGCTGCCCTGCCTAACTGCTGCTATACACCAATTGTGTTGCAAGCCTGCCATTCATTACAACTTTCACTGACAGCACACAGTAGTCACTCCTTGTTGCGTGCACAACAGCTGCTGCAACTTGGACGAGCACACATGCACAGCAAATTGACCCAAACACATGCCAATGGCCACACTGTCACCACCAAGCTTCAGACCATGATATCATCATCACCATCATCATCGGTATCACCACCACCACCAGCAGCAGGTGCTGCCTGGTCCCCATCCTCACTATCAGCATCACTGTCTGACTCCTCACTGTGCTGCTCAGCTGCGCTCTCAGCAACGACACCAGCACGAGCAAAAGCCTTGACTGCGACGCGCAGCAGCTGCTGCACCTCTACCTGTGCAAGCCGCACAAACGTGACAGCCCCGCTGCGCACACCACTGCTGGCCAGAACATCTGCAGCAGCAGGCTGATAGCGCCCCATACCAGGCAGCACAGCAAAGCCAGCTGCAACCAAACCTTCAGGCGTTGGGACGCTATCAGCTGCCATGGCTGCCTGCAACTGCTTGAGCTGTGCCTCCAGATCGCGGTAGAAGCGGATGTGTGCTTGCATCTCCTGGGGTAACAACACAAGCTCCTCCTTGATGCGGGCCACCTCGTTGTCTGCCTCACATATAGCCATGGCGCGCGCAACCCCATACAAACGCAATGGGTGGCCCTGGTCAACTGCATGCAGCAGAACAGCAGACAAGTGTGTTGCTGTTGTTGAGGCTGCCACACACCACGTCCATTACACGAGAAGGATGCCGCATGGGTGCCATTCACATGCACGCCAGTGTGAACCTGCAAGTGACAGTTGGAAAGTGCTGCAAGCCAGCGATTGCTCAAGGCAAGGTGCTGTGACAAATGGCTGTAGACCTGCAACAGTTTGTGTGTCTTGTGTGCTTACATGCGTACTCGTTGGCCCAGCTGAAGCGCTGCTTGCGCACGTCCTCCACTGTTGTAGGGCTGCGTGGCTGCCTCCAATGCTGTGTAGTGGCAACACCCGGGGGCTGGGCAGCGTCTGCAAGTGCTTTGTTGAACTCCTCCACCAGCACATTGTACTGCAGCACACACTGTCCCAGGGCGGTCGCGAGCTGCCTGCACTTCTGGCTGTGCCGCTGCCGCTCCTTGGGTGTGGCTGCAAGCACATCACACAAACAATGCACACCAGCAGTGAGTGCAGATGTTAAGCATGGGCAACAGGGATTCACAGCCATGCGGGCGCGTTCCCAATGCACGGAGATTGGGGAAACTTGGCTGCAGCTTCGAATCACAATATTAAGGGCACACACGGTGAAGGAGAGGGTGTGCGGCTGTGGCGCACGCTTTGCTTTCTGCCTTGTTTTTGCGCCCCCACTTTTTCAACTCCAACCATCCTGCTACCTGGCATGTGCAAGCGCCCGCCTCCCTCCACCCAGGCCATGAACCTACCTGCATCCTGCGCGTCCCTCTTGCTCTCCGACTTCTTCAGGTCATGGTACAGCCCCTCCATCACGTTCTGCTGCCGCAGGATGCTAGCATCTAAGGCAGGCATGAACTTGTCCTTGATGACACCTGCTGCTTCTGCTGCGGCAGTGCTGCAGGCAGGACAGCAATGACAACGCACACTCAGTGCGGGGACAATCATGCATGCACACCTGCAGGACCCGACCAATTATATGGGTACTTGCACGTTCTACAATGAGCAGCAATGGTCTTGAGCGGCCACATGTGTGCAAGCAACAGGTCAAGATGCAAAACAGCACGGAATGGTCATGTAGCCTACCTGCTCTTTTCAGCTGCTTTGCGCAGCTTCTCAGCCGTCTCATGCAGCAGAGCAAGGTTGGGGTCTGTCAGGCCGGCCATGACACGGACAGCTGCCAGGCTCTCGCTGTGCATGCCCAGGTTGGCAAGGGAGCTGTTTAGTGCCGCTGTGACCTGCTCTGCATCCCGCACCAGCACTGCCTCGCTGTACTGCTCCAACAGCTTCCTGTTGCCGTCACGGGGTCGGTGGATTTCATCTGCAGAACAACACCACAACCCTCCTGTAGGATGGTGCATATATTGGCTAGCCATCAGCATGCCTTGCTCGCAAACTGGGATAGCAGATAGTGAGTGCTCAGTGCCTGTGCATGCCTACACTGCCTTCGTTGCCAAAGTCAATGCTGCCACCCCAACGCACAGCCCCAAAGTACACCCGGCTCACCCCGAGCGTGTTCCTGCAGCGCTTCCCGCAAGCTGCACACAAAAGCTGGCCGCTGAGCAACTGGGGTATCCACCATCAGCTGCAGCTGTTCTGCGAGCTTTGCCTCAGCCTTGGGCAGCAGCTTGCTGAACTTCTTGTGTCGGCGGACCAGCAAGTCTGCTTGCCCACGCTTCTTCAGCCGGGCAAAGTGGAAGGCCGCCTTGGTCAGCTGGTCATCAGCACCTGAGCACAAGGGGTGGTGCAATGAAGCAGGGGTGAGGTTAGGCGGCGGAACAGTGCCGAAAGAGGCAAAGAGACAGAGTGCACCAGGGAACCTATGCAACAATGAAACAGCCTGTGTGGTCGCAGCAAGGACTCGTCGACACGCGCCCTGCAGCCAGGCGCAGCCCCGAAGGCGTTTGGGCACACAGCCTGCCATTGTTCATAGCAGCACACACCAGACCCGATGATGATGATGATGATGATGCCTACCGACACGATACTGGGCGTTGAAAGCCAACCATAGGAACATGGGCCTCCCAGGAATGCAGAAGTTGCCATGTACGCACCTGCGGCGCTCTGGTTGCGTGTGGTGAACGCATACTTGGAGAAGTATGAGAAGAACTGCTCTCCCTCCTCACCCAAAGCCTTGGCGCAGCCTTCTGTCCAGCCCGGCTGCCACAGGACCTGCACCACGAGGCAGTTGACAGAGTGATGCCATAAGATGTTGTTTGTTCCATGTGGTGTTTTTGACTGGCTGCAACAACAGCAAGCCCACATGCTGTGTTGCCGCAAGGCCCTATGGAAGCCTACAACCTGCTGCAGGTGATGTGCTGCCTTGTATCCAGCAGAGAAGCACACCTGGCAGTTGAGGGCGTGCAGAGTGCCATGAGCGTGGGACAGGACCTTGCGCACACCCTCCAGGTTGTTTGCTGCTGTCACCAGCTGCCTCAGCTGCAAGATGCGGTCACGCAGTGCTGTGTCAACACCCGCCGGGGGTTCCTGTAGCAAAGCGGTCACTGAGCGCTGCAGCCAGGGCGCCCACTTGCACATTATGTCAATGTGCAGCTGGGTGCAGTGCGGCAGGTGGAACACCAGCAGGTGGAGGGCATAGGCATAGCGCTCCCCACTGTTGATGAGGTTTGCGGCCACAATGGGAAGGCCATGGCGAGCGTCCGTTGCTGCAGCACACAACAGCACAATCACTAGCGCTCAGATGGAGCAGAGCCTATGCTCAGCATAACAGTGCACAAACACATGCATCAATGAATGTTTTGCGGGGTCACGATTTGTTTTCGTTGTTCATGACGTGCTTTCTCAAGGTGACGAGAGCTGCAGGAAGTCAATGGAACCAAAAATACTGTAAATGACTGTAAGCAGCAGACCAATCGCAGCGCTCACCTACACACCGCCCTGTCACAGCCTGCTTGGACATCCGGCGTTGCTGTCCATCACCTGCTGCTGTCCACACGCCGTTGCAGGTCCTGTCAGTGCGTTCAGCAGCTGCTTCTGCAGCCGCCGCAGCAACGCCGTTGCTAGCTTGAGTCCCACCTGCCTGCAAGCAGGAAAGAAGCCCTAGTATAAGACAGATGCCGTCCACGGCACCATATTGTGACAGTGATTGCCGAGAAGAGTGACCAATGCCAACAACGTGCACGATGGCATCACACAAGTGTCACAACATCAAGCCAGACCGTTGAGTGAGTGAGTCAGCCCCGCCGGACAGGTGAGCGCATCCAGCAGCTGATGAGCTGCCAACATCCCACCTAGCAGGCCACCTACCCGAGCAGCATCAACAGCTTGAAGCGTGCACTGTACGTCTGCGCTGCCAGCAAAGAACTCCCTGAAGTGGGGCTCCCGCCACAACTGCCGCAGACGCTCCCACACAAACAGCTTCATGTTGCTGTCTATGTGGTAAGCGCAGCTGCCTCCGCTGCAAGCTGGGCAGTGCAGATCATTCAGCTGTTTCACTCCCAGGCGCAAGTCAAGCTGGCAGCTGCTGTACTCGTCTGCCGCACGGCGGAACGCGCTTCTGCTGACGCTCTGCCAGGGCTGCAGTGAAAAGCACAGGAAAGCATGGCGCTCAGGCACGCTATGGGTGGTAGAGAAGGACCGGAAAGTTTGAAAACTATGCATGCCTTCCGGCCCAGGTGCTGACACGAGGTTGTCGCAGGAGGCCAGGAGTAACTGCATTGCCACACACACCTGCTGCAGATTGCTGTGCCAGGAGGCATCGGCAAGCGCCTTGACGAAAGCATCCAGTGACACTGTGGGCGCGCGGAGCTTCAGGGCATCATACAGCTGCAGCACATCTTGTGCGATGATGGTCCTGCGCACAGCAATTGTTAAACATACAAGAATTGCCAGACAGAGATGGGCAAGGCCTACATTGACACGCTCTTGCCACATTGCCTCATTGCGCTCTCTGCGTCAACAGCCCGCGCACTGCATGTAGATGTATGGACAAGCACACATGCTGCTCACAGGAAGTGATGATTGACCCGACGGCCACACCCTGAAAGCAACCAGCTGGCATACAATGCTTCTAGCGTGGATGGTGCTGACCTGAGGTGCTCATCATCCAGGGACGCCGGCCATGCGCCCACAGACACAAACTGCTCAGGCTGCTGCCACACTGCTGCTGCGCACTGTGGATTCCCGCACTTGTATGCAGCGCGCTTGGCTTTAATGACACCACCTGCAGGCGGGGGGGGGGGGGGGGGCACAGATATTGGACGAGGCAAAACGCAGCCCAGTGACCTGTTGACAAACAGTGCAACAAGCCAGCACCCACAGCCTGACACCTGGTAGGAGGTCTGTGACGGCCAGCGCTAGGCAGTTGCTGCTCTGCCCAAGGACCAGCTGCATCAAACAAGACTGCCTCACCCATTGTGATGTAAGCAAGCTCCTGTGTCTTGACCACAGTGTCAGTGATGCAGCTGCTGTTGCACTTGGTGCACTGACTCGGCTGAAATAGAAAGTGGCCTGCAGCACAGACACGCACCACCAGTGACATTAGCATTTGCACCTGTCTGGCGCTAAAGGACAACCGACACACAGTGCCAGGCACTCCAAGCTGCAGTAAGTGGGGGGCGGCGGGCGACTGCACTGCAGTCTCCACCATGTGTTTCTGGCAGCACGTGAGCGGTGATAGCATTTACTATGGTCAGCACACCACTCGACCCACCGTTGTTGGGGTCAGCCCGTGGCAGCTCCTCCCAGCAGCTGTCGTTGTACTTCTGGCGCCTGTGCATGTGTATGTGGGTGTGGCGCTGCTCATCACATGCCTCACAGTAGAACACAGACCCGTGAGCAGCACAACAGGTGAAGCACCTGCACGGCAACACACAAGACATGCGGGGCAGCTGCAGTTGACTGAGAGCGTCCGCTGCAAGCACAACTGGGTGCCAACAGGCTTCGCAGCCGCTGACCAGTCAGTAGCCGTCGCACATCTGGTCTGGCAACAGCGCTGCAGACCACAGCACACACTGCCCCAAACTGCAGTCATACTTACCGGATGGTACAGCCTGGGGTGCTGCACATGCAGCACTGCTCTCCTGGGTCGGGTGCAGCGTACTGCTGCAACACAGCAGCACCGATGCTGGGGGCGTGCCTGCGCCAGCGTCGCTCTTCCTCCTCGCAGCGCTCACCCCACTCAGAGGGCCTGTTGGCAGCATCTGCTGCTGCTGCTGCTGCTTCTGCTTGTAGCTCTTCCTGACACCTGTCATTCTCAGCTTGCATCTCCTGCCTGAAAGCACTGAAGGCAGCTGCCTGTGCATCTGCGTCTGCTTGCAGATCGGCATCAGTGGCCTGTGGCTCTGGGGGCAGGTCACCAGCCCCTGCTCGTGCTGCCGTGCTGGCATTCCAGCCGCTGCCCCTGCCAGGACCTGCCGCTGGCCGGCCGTCCCTGGACCCTGTGCGCTGTCTGCGGGACTGGCGCTCTCCTGGTGCACTGGCGGCACGCCTCCTGCCTGTTTCTGTACGCGCTGTGCTGCGCCCTCGCTGTGCTGCCGGCCCACGTCTCGGCTGAGCATGCTCAGCAGCTATACTAGCTCTGAACTGTGCAGTATCTGCAACTGCCTGTGCACCCCAGATACAACCCTCAATCTCATCCAGCTCATCCTGCTGCTGCTGCTGCATCTAGATGATCTGCCCCCCTGCGGATATCAATCTGAGGGCTGCTTGACAAGCTAGCTCCACAACCGCGAATTCTGACAAAAAGAGAAGCGGTGAGCTGATGGATGATGAGCGTTAACAACCTTCTTTCCCCAACGTCTTGTTTGATCTGGGACTGCTGCTGCTGCTGGTGTCGTTGTTGCGTTCAGCAGAGCGCTATAATGGAACAAACGTCCTTGTTACGTTTTGTAACTTGGGAAAATCATCGCACATACGTTCGTGTGTAACACCGACAAACCTTCACATATACCTTCGTGTCAGTAGTGGAACTGGTGCAGCCATGGTGAAGCAATGGCACAACCCAAAATCAAGGCCTCAAAACACAAACATATCATGCTCGTAGCTTCTGTGCACCTCAAAGAACCTCAGTGTGCCCTCAGATTTGAGAAAATCAACACCATCAGCTGCAGCACAGTACATTTCAAGTACACTCACATTCCCCTCACAGCACACTCACTATGTAGCGAGCACCCTGGTCCGACTAGGGGCACACCACGGGCCCTTGCAGCTGTGGTAATATCACCCAACAGACCATGACGGCCACCAAAGCTGCCCAATCCGGCTGAAGAAAATATTTCCGGCTTTTGAAGCTCTGCATCTCATTGATATACTTAATGAACAGAAAGCAAGCGGGCTTCCACACCCGCTGCTGGTACATGGGTACATCCTCATGAGTTGGCGGCTGGCTGCCAATGGGTGCCAAAAAGCCAGCAGTCACGTTCAGCGTTGCGATGTGATGTGGCTCAACATCAAATTCAATGTTGGCAACGCTGAACATCAGCACATGATGCTGTCCGAGCCAGCCACAGTGGGTGTCATTGCTGCTCACACGGGCCCCTGAGTCAGCCACACAGGTGTGACACCTGTGTGCCATACATGCTTGACACAGGATGCAGTTATGGCTGATCAGATGGAACAGCACAGACATGACCCAACGACACAAGCCAGCTTCACTTCAAGCTGCTCCTGCAGTTACCACACTCCATATGCCTGTACCAAACTTATGCTTATGTACATATTCAAGGCGGTGAAGGCACGGTGCAGTTGTAATCAACAAGCGCATAAGTGCTGTTGCTGCACATAGCAGTTGCCAAACCCACAGTGACATCGACACCTGAAGTGGCCTGGCATGTGCCCTCGCACACAGTGCCATTGTAACTGCCACTGCCACACTGCCACTCAAACGACACGTCCACACTGTCTTCGACCGGGTCAGCAACTTCTGGCGCTTCAGTACAGTAGCCAGGGCATGTCGCAGTACATGCCTGCACCTGCACGGTGTTGTTCACCACAGCACACTGCTTGATGTGTCCAAGCGCTAGGCCCAAGCCATGACCCAGACCAAAAGCATGAGCAAGGCCCTGGCCTTGAACCTGCTGGATAAACTGAGCGGCTGCTGCCATCTGTGAACCGAAAGCTGGCTTCCCGGGGCCAGGGTTGTCCATCTTGCGCCCATCCTTGACAGCACTGTTGCCATGGCCTTGGCTGTTGCTGCTGGCTGCCAGCAGGTGCCGCCTGGTCTCATTCTGTTCCTGGCCCTCTGACTCAGTCTGAGCTTCCTCGACAGCGGGTGTTTCGACCTCAGCACCTGGGATGATGAAGGTGCGGGTGCTGTTGCCGCAGCCCTCGCATGCAGTCCACTCAGTCCAGTCACCCTTGCACCGCTTGCCTGCAGAGTCAGACAGGTCAGCACGTGGCGGCAGCAGCATCAGCATGCTGGTACAACGATTGGCTGACACTGCTGCTTGCATGTGAGCATCGCTGGGCGGTTGAAGTAAACTGCTGCCGGGACTACTGTCTACAGCCCCGTGCAGGCTGCATGCACTGCGTATGAAGCTTGGCAGCCGAGCCAGCTTGCAAAGCTCCTAGCAGGGTCCTATGCAAGCAGTCTTGAAGCCCGGTAAGCATGGCTGTGCCTTAGCTGCAGGTAGGCCAGTCTGAGGCAAGTGCGCAACTGTGCATGACATGCGCGCGAAGGTTGGCTTCAAGTTCACATCCTGTACGCTGTACGCAAGCACAGTTTGTCACACGCTGTACACAAGCATAGTGTGCGCCCCCAACCCCCTCAGCGGACCTATCAACTCACCTACGGGCACCAGCGAGAATGCTGGGTTGTCCTTGTTGGCCAACAGAGACGCCAGCTTCTCTCGTGGCACCTTAGGCAGTAGACCAAGCTGCAGCTTGCCCACGTCCGCCGCCTTGACTAAGCCCACGCTGACAAGGCGCGTCGACACCTCATCCGCTGCAGTGCCGTCCTCAATAAGGGCAGCAAGCTTTTCGCTGGCGGGAAGCTCAGGGGTTTTCTCCAGTGTGTAGCCCAGCACGGCCACCTCTAAGGTCTCGTTGAGGGGCGCTGTTGTGTCAGCAAGCAGCCTGCGGCGTGCTGGTGTGCTGGCCGGCAGGGTGACACTGGAGTCAAGCCATATGGAGATACTCGTGTAGGGGTACGTGTTGGGCAGAGCCAAGCCGGCATGCACTGCCTGGGCAAGGAGGTACCGTGCTGCAGGGTCGTTGAAGTTGGGCAAGAGGTCACCCTGTCCGCTCATGGTGATGTAATAAGGTCCTGCAGGTCAGCAGGGTGGCAAACATGCGAGGTCATGGAATCATCATGTTGTATTTGGGCCCCAAACAGTGAATGTTTCAGGCACCTGCACCGCAAAGCAGGGGCAAAGGCAGTGGGCCTGTCCTCAGGGCCTCAGGGCCTTTTGGAAAGATTGGCTAGCAGGCTCAGCTGTGAGCTCGCATGCTGGGCCGCAGTACACGAACTGTGGCTCAAGAATTAGTACATTCACACGACACAACAGGCAGCTGCATGGCGTGACATGTTCGGCACATCTACATGCAAGCATGAACCCGGCCAGCCCTCAGCACATGCAGAGCCTGAGGGTGCCATTGTCCATGTTTGCCAACACTCACCGTCTTGTTGGGCCCCGGGCGGCCAAACACTATGGACAGCACCAAAATCAGCACCACAGCACTGACAAGCGCCATCAGTAGGTTTGCTGCCCAGGCAACGGTGCAGGTGCCCTGGCGGCGCTTGATGAAGCACTCATTGTCCTTGCCACATCGCAGGCCTCCTGCCACTGCTGCCCACCAAGCGGGTGGAAAGATCCAGCCAACGAGGAAGGCACCCCACATGCACTTGCTGGACCATGTGCTGGGGCCGCATGCATGGTTGCTGCACACATCAGCTGCTGCTGGAGCTGCCTGCACCTCGAGGAGGGTCTCAGGAGTCTTCTTGGCACCCTGAATCCCCACTCCTATCTGCACCTGAACGCCGTCCTGGCTCATGGAGTCCTGCCAGCAAACGAGAATTCAAAACTGTTTATGATTGAGTACCGCATGCATACACAGCTGCACATCTGTGTCTGACACTGCAGCAGTTGGGGTCAAACAGCTGGTCTGAGCTGCCAAACGCCCCACGCGCAACTTGGAACGTACCGTAGTCCCAAAGGTTGTTGCGAGGTTTCGTCTCTGGGCCTGGATCGTTGAATGTCATACACAGTGCAGTACCAGTACCAGTACCAGTACTGCAGCGGATCTCCCTCGTGCGCCTGCAAATATCTTTATGTTTACCACCGAATTATCCATTAAATGCTTACGGTCATCAATGATTTACAGGAAGGGCAATACGGCTTCTGAACTGTGTACAGCTGTGTTACTTTAACTCTGAGCCTTTATGTAAGCTTCACGTTATTTGGGTTGCTGACAACACTTGCCGAGGAAAGTGCAGGGTTTGTCCTGTGCTTTATCTATTACCCGTTGCCATTGCCTGCGTCCCAAGTACAGCGGCATAGTGGCACAGCACACAAGTTATTAATAAACAAACGGGCGGCTAATTGCAAACTCAAAAGGTCAGGTCGTCTGTCACTGAGTTTGTCTTCGACAGGTTCAGCAATCTCTGGCTCTCTAGTACAGTAGCCAGGGCATATCGCAGTACATGCCTGCACCTTCTCATTGTGATTCACCACAGCACACGCAGTCCGTCCAAGTGCCAGGTTCAAGCCATCAACCAGACCACATGCATGAGCAAGGCCCTTGTCATACCTTAACGGCAATTTATAGGTGTGGTACTGATCGTCGGAGTAAGGCTGGCAAACAGATTGTCACACCATCATGGCATGACAATTGGCCGGATCCGTTGGAGGGGGGGCTACCTACTAGGCAGGTCCTCCATGTTTCTCCTTCAACATGGGATGGGTAAACACCATGCAAGGCTTTACAGCCTTTCTTTTGCAGCCCTCAGGCCATGTCAGTAAGAACATGCCTGCATGAAGCACCCACAGCCTCACCCTTGCACAGCGGCTGTTGCGCAGTGTACAGGTGAGGGCACGATTGAGTTGCGCTGGCATCATGTCTGCACTTTTACACCCTGTTAGTGCGCCCAGCTTCTTTCTGTCACGGGTGGCGTTGCTCTCACACCTTCATGGCAAGTGCCCCCCCCCCCCGGGCACCTTATTATAATTCCTGCAAAGCAGGCCAGATTTCTGTCAATTGCCAACGCAATGTTGATAACCCCCCTGAGCTGCCGCCAACATGTTTCCACTCCTTGCTTCTCCCCCCCCCCCCCCCCCCAGAAACAGGGTGTACCAGTGTCACAAAGCGCTACCCTTGGTGAGACCACCATAGGGTGTTCCACCCCCCCCCACCCACCCATCCAACCACCCACCCAACCAGGCCCCCGGAGAAAGCGTTGTGTGGGAGGGTTGCACAGGCTTGTGTCCCAGTTCAGCATGCAACTACACGAGGAACAGGCACACTGTGCTGAGCAACAGAAAACGCCGCTGACCCCAAAGGCACCATCAATATAAATCACACTCAGACACGTTAACAGCATGTCACACTGAGACAAACCACACTTTCAGGGTGGTGGTGGCCATGGATTCAGACTGAGTGTGGTTGGTTGACCACAACTGCTGTCACGCAAGGCTTGCAGGACAGCAATGTGGTCCAGCAGCCACGAGCTCTTCAAACAGCTTGATGCTGCTATATAAATAGATCAGATCCCTTTTGACGGCCTTTGCCACCGGCTGATCATCATGTCCTAGGGTGAAGTTCTGGAAGCTCAGTTTACACCCGGCAAAAAACCTGCTCCAAGGACAACCCAGCGCAGCTCCCAGCCCCCTCTTTGCAAACTCCAACCTTAAAATTTGTCCCAAACATTATTCGTCCACTTAGCAGCGGCTGTTCAGGAAGGCGCGGCAAAACACACCTTCCCGCAGATCCAATCTAAAGGTGAATACCAAGCACATGACACGAGCTTGTAAGCTTTGCTTTTGGTTTTGAGCCATGACACGTTTATCCGACCCTGTCCCACCCCATCCCATCTGCTGCTGCTGTGTCCACAGCTCCCTCATGGCTTGCGACATGCCCAACGCCCAGGTTGCCGTCTGCACCGTGAAACGTGGATGGGACTGGTGTCACAGCAGGAGCAGCAGGCCGTGGCTCCTTGCTTGCCACGAAAGCAGGCACGGCCGCTGTTGAAGGTGAGACAGCAGCAGCTGTGGACTGCTTGACCCCGCTCGATACAGGGTTGCACAGCAGATGCGAAGGAAGACAACGAAGCAAACTGCTGATATTGCAGTGTCTTACATCAGGGAGTAACATGCACTGGGCATCATGATGTGGCGTTTTCTGACCTGTTGCATCCCCTGCCCTGCTTCTGCCGTGGCATGCCATGTGTGTTGTGCTGCAGCGTCAGTCGCGCTTCGACTCAGCAGGTGGGTCCGCCCAGGCTTGTACACTGCAAACGGTCTGCAATTCTGTGAGAGAGGGCGGCCTGATTGCAAGGCATGCAGTGCTATTACACTGCTACATACGCAGACATATTCGCCACACATCAATGGCATTGCCTGCCAGGGTTGAACCGTATATTATTGCTATTGCTGTGTTTCAGAAGATAGGGCTCCAGGGCTCCATCACGCCAGCATGTGTGCCGCACAGCAATATTGTCAACTGCACAATTTTCTGACTGGACACATGCACAAACTGAAAACATCCAGACGGCAGTGCCATGATGCATGTTCTGCTTCTGCCTGCTTCTGCTCGCAGAGTACTTCATGGGTCTGCAAGGCCAGCCCAGTGATGGACTCGTCATGGTGCTGCACCGCAGTGACGGCCACCCTGCAGCCATACAGCCCCACGTCTTTGACCCGTTGCCAAAGGCTACCTACGCAGGCACCCCAAGCCGTCTCAGTCATGCCGGTGCTTGAACCCTCCGGGGTGCTGGCAACGCCCCCGGCCTTGTAAAGGTGCAAAACATGCACTTAGGGCAGGTGTGATAGCAGGGGCACGCCCATCGGCTGTCTCACAGACTAGGCAGATCCTAAAAACTTGGAACCGCACATGACTGGGACCGCTTGGGAGTGTCAACGGGCTGCTGCGGCACTCTAATTGAAGGATGCAGCACGGGCACAGCTGCAGTGGTTGTTGCTAAGAGGGTTGTTGCAAAGAGGGTTGTTGCTAAGAGGGTTATCAACTCAAGGATTACGCCTTGTGGTTGCAGAGACAGTATTTTTCCCAAGAGTTCTTTGAGAGGGGGTTTAATATCTGGAAAACAGCAGCGACCCAATCCACGCTTGCACTGCACGACTGTGCCTGGTATTGCATTTTGGTTGTGCAGGGCGAGGCTGCTTGCATAGCAGTTATCAAGCGTGTTTCAAGCCATTGACAGCCGCGCAGACACTTTCAGCTTGAGTGTGTTGTTCCCACATGGCAGCTGCGCAGCCCTCTTTCTCCCTGTGGAGTTGTCACTGTGGTGTCACCTTGGCCTTTTCACCAAGGCTTCTCTTGGTGGTTGTGTGTGGTGAATATACCTGCACCTTGGCCACCTGGCTGTGGTGGTCACCACAGCAACAAACAGTTGCGCTCTGTGGTGTTATCGGGTCTTGGAGCTTGCTTGTGGAGCTTGCTTGTGTCTCCAAGTGAAGCAAGGGCAAGTATGCCCCAAACCAGCTAAGCTGTGCATTGTGGCGCTGGTGGTGCTTTGGAGACTTGTCTGATTGCATCTCAGCAGCCCTGGTGTTCGTGGTTTGTTACTTCTGGTTTGTTACTTCAACACACATGCCTGGATTTATGTGGCAAACTAGGGCGACTGCCACTTGTGAGGTGTGGCACACTGCTCAGCAGACAGCAAAGCGGCGGATCGCTCTTGCCGTGTTGCTGCAGCAGCGCACGGTGCGCTACTAGAAGGCTAGTAGCTGCCTGCGGGACAACTGAGTGTGCTGCAGTGGTGGGCAGTTTTTGGGCACTGGTAGCCTATCAGTAGCTACTGCTTTTGGTGAGGCAGCACCTGGGCGCGAGTTTGCGTTACCTGCGTCGATGTCTGGGGCATTCTTGTTTGCGGCACAGTGCTGTCTTGGTGTGTTTGCGTGACGGGCCACTGAGTTTGTCTTGACGGTGAAGATGGCGGGGCAACCCTACCTGTGTGCCTCTTTTGAGGAGGCGGCGCCGTGAGTGTGCTGTGTTTTGAGTGAGTGCTTGCATTGCACCTTCAAGCCGTCAATCTTGCCGCTTGGGCCGGCAGCTGCTGTTGGTGCCGTGCATGTTGTGAGGGCTGTTGTTGGTGTTGCCTGCTGTGTGTGACCGACTGAGGGCTGTTGTTGGTGTTGCAATTGCATCACCCCCATGTATCTGGGGTGTTCCGTGCTAGGAGTGTTTTGTTGTTTTCACAGGACTGCAAGGACAGAGTGCCGATGCACTCTGCCCTTCATGTGGTGTGTCACCGTGACAACATGCAGTTCTATATGTTTCGTTTGGTTCCAACACAGTGTCTTTGTGGTCATGGGCCTGTCAGAGGGCACCATGCTGTTGGACATCGCAGGCCGCCGCCTGCAGGTTCAGTTGTTCAGGCACATGTATACATTCATGGCTTGTTGGGCCAACATACTGCAGGACTTGCCGCGGTTGTTTCGCATACCATACCCAGGTCGTGATCTTTTGTGGGGTGCGCCCTGTCAAAGCCGATGGACTGTGGCGGCTGACCTGGCCTCCTGTGTTGCTGGATCTTCCCGCACCCTGTGTGGCTGGCTCTCCCCTTGCTGGTACCTGCCGTTGGATGTTTTTTTATCGCAAGACTGTGGGCGGGGTCTTGTTATCTGGTGGGGGCATGCCTACTGCCTGAAGCCTGCAGCACATTGGTGTCTGCTAGGTGTGGCACAGTGGCGGGCAGCTTGACCATGGCTACATCACCCCATCGTCATAATCGACTCAACGCACTGTTTTTCTCAGGCCAATTTGCTCTCAGGCTACGGTGCCTTGCGCACCTGCAATACCTTTGCCTGTTTGTCGCGCTGCATCATTGCTTGTTGCGTCTGCTTCGGATTCTGGCTTTGGCTGTATGGGTTGACGGACACTGCCGCACAGGCAGCTGCATGCTGGCCTATGCGGCCGCATTACACATGTGAAGTGAGAAGCAATGTAGGCCTATGTGGCCGCATTGCACCATGTGAAGTAAGGGGAGATGCAGGCCTATGTGGCCGCATTGACAGACACTGCCGCACAGGCAGCTGCATGCAGGCCTATGCGGCCGCTTGCACCATGTGAAGTGAGGAGCCATGCTGTGCTTTGACACTGCTGCCCATACTCTGTTTTCCAGGGTTGCCTGCTGTTGCAGCCGCACCCACTACTCTGTGTGTGTACTGCGTATGTACTGCTTGTGCATCTCATCTCCCACATGTGCTGAGCTGTGACCATAGTATGTTTGCAGCCTATCTATTATGCTGCAATTTTGCAGCATTCTGCTCTTCAGCTTCGAAATAATCCAGCTTTTCAGTGATCGCCGGTCTGTGCCGATTGCTTTTCTCTGTTGAGGCAAAGCTTAGGCTGTGCTATATCATCGCTGGTGCACATTGTGGTAGCAGTATGTGCTGCTGCTGAAGCCTTGTGTCAACTTCAGATGCCCAGCATATGTTGCGCGGGCGGATTCAGATACCAGATTTCTTGTCAGATGGCTTGTGCCTGCTTACTCAACTCGCCCTGCATTCTGCTGACTCCTGTTGCTACAGGTGGTTGCAGGCAGCCATGTGTCAGCTGCCTCGTGCCGCCCTCTTTGCACTGTGTGATGCTGTTTACCAACGTTGGTATCTAGACAGCAAGCAAGCACTAGCACAAGCAGCGAGTGTCGCAGCCGTGCTCGCAAACACTCTGTCCCTGTGTGTGTGTGGGGGGGGCGGCTGGTGACATCCAGCACTTGACCGAAAGCGGCCAAACGCCACGCGTGCACACTTAGGCAGCCTGAACCCGTCACACTGGCAGGACCTGAGGGCTGCTTTGTGGCTTGTCGCGTCAGCTGTGTTGCACAGCGCCTCCGCCAGACTGCAGAGGCAAGCCTGCCCCGAGCTGTAGCAGTGGTTATAGTGATGAATCACAGTGCATGGCGGGCTTCCATGCTGCTGCCTTGGGCCATGTGCTGTGCTTCTGAAGTTGGGTTGGGGTGCGTCGGTTATTCCTTACTACCAAGCATTTCTTGACCTACGAACAATGCATGCACTACTGGAGAGTCCTCCTAGAGGTGTGAGCCTTATGCCAGGACAGATGCAGGCCATGTCATGGTGTGCTGGTGCCAGATGCTGTGGCTCCAAGCCAGCACCTCAGGATTTGAGTTGGATGCGTGCGATTCTGCATGCAGGTGGTATGATTGACCGTTGTATGTGCCCCAGTCAGTGATGCCAGGGGTGTGGTTTGCAGGAGAGCAACATGGTGCATGTGGTGTGCTGGGCACACGTGAGTCAGGAGCGTTGTAAGTACATTTGCATAGTGTCGTGTTTGCCTTGATGGCGGCACTACACTCTGAGGTCTGTAGTCAACACCCGTGAGAGAGGCACCTAGGTGTCCTCTGTGGGTCTGCCGAGAGTACACTTGCTGTACTCTATATTAACTATATTTACATACTTATGGATCAGTGAGTGAGGCTCTCCATGGTATGCAGGTTGTTGTGGCACCCGGCCTCGAGCTGTAGCGGCTCCAGTCACTGAGTCAGCGCTTCCAAGCCGCTCTCCCCCCGCACAACCTGAAGTGTTATTGCCTCGCAGGCGTTGGCAGGAATGCCGAGCACACACATATTCACCATATGCATCCTTGACAGCTGCTGTACATGCAAGCCCTGCATGGTTGTTGTTGTTAGTGTTGCAAGTACCAAGTGAGGTATGCTGTGGCTTGCTTTTGGCCTGACTACCATTGTAACTGAGACATGTTTTCACTTTCTGCCAGGCTGCAGCTACACCTCTGCAGGCCCTGAGCATAGCAGTTTGGCTTCCAGGGGTGTTTAGGATATGGACACATATCGACTTCTGGTGCTTGTTGTGCAAGTCTGATGGTGACCTGAGGCAAGTGGCTGGCTGCATAGTGTATCCAGGCACTGCATAGTGTATCAAGGCAAGACAGCTCGTCAGAGATGGCTAATCAGGAGGCCACACGTGATTGTGTGAGGTGCAAGCAAGCTGCAGTGCTAGTGATTACATGCACCATCAGCCTTGCCATGTCGGCGGTGGCTATTGTGCTTGCATGAGCAATCACAACAGAGACAGCGTACTGAACAAGCTGAGTTGCCGCCAACAAGTCAGAACATGCCAGCACTGCAACTGATGGTTAAGCAATCAAGGTCACTGCCTCTTGCAGCAGTAAACAGCGTGTAGGTACACACATAACTTATGTGTGTACTTACTGGTAGGGCCCACACCATGCATGGCCATTTGGTCAGATGTCCCTTGGGGCCATTGCCATGTGTATGCTCACAATATGCAATGGTGGTTATTCTGTCACCCATGCAAAGTCACTAGCACCGGCGCCACACACCTTGTTGAAGGTCAGTGGTATACACCCACACACATTCAGACATCATGAATGATCTGAGACACACCCAGCTGGATGCCAGCTGCAGGGTGGTTTATCCTGCACCACTAGTGCGCTTTTGGCTACTGAGTCCAAAAGCATGCTTATTCAGCAGCTTGAACCACCACACAGCAGCCTAGGCCCTTCAGGGCCTAAAACCCCATCAGATCAGTAGCGGGACTTTGAGCTGCCCTGGAAGGCCATCTTATAGACGTCGTCACCCAGCCTGGGGTAGTCGACGGTGTCTTCAAGCTTTGTGTCCTCAGTGTACTTAAAATGGCTGTACTGGAAGTGGCCCTTCTCCCACTTCACAGCGTGATGGCTCAACACAGTGAATGTGCCATCAAGCACCGTTGCTGGACCCACTGGCACCATCTTGGGAGTCTTTTCGACCTCGTAGTAGTACTCCTTGGCATACTGGATGGAGGCAGTGCCTGCAGGCATCAGGTACAAGCAGCATAGTCTTGTTGGGGGTGTTGCCATGAGATGATTATGGCAGCCTGATGGGCTTGCAGATGCAGTTCAAGCATGCCTTGCACGGTGCTCCAACATTGACCTGATCACGGATTTGCCATACCTTCCATTGCTGGGCATTCCCCGAAAACCGTGGGTCATGCCAAGCAATGAAAGGTGTGACAAAAGCCACATGTATACAGATTGGCCACCACCCATCATGCCCTTCCTTGCTACTAGCAGTAGTACTGCAGTAGGCCAGTCAGGACGGTCATGTTTATCTTGTATGCGTGACAGCATTCACCAGATGTCACTCACCTTTCTTAGCGGGGGCGGGCTCCCACACAGACGTCTTGTTCTCACACACATTTACACTCGCCTTAGCAGGGCCAACCCTGACGGCATCGTCAACTTTGTAGATCACACCCTGCGCCAGAAGTGGTGAACGGCAGCGCAACATATGTCAGCTTGTATCACATGAGGTACCGTGTCACGCACATATGTTCCACATCAGCCGGGCAACATTGCATTCTCGGCTCTGGAGCAGCGTTGTACGACATCTGTTTGCACAAAGAGCATCTTATCCATAGTAGGTGTCAACTCTGTGTTACTCTGTGCCTGTTGGAGGTTGGTCGTGCCTCGAGAGCTCTGGAAGTTGGACTGTCAGTTAGTGGATGTTGACAGTACATGCAGGCTCTTCACTGGGGGCGTGCCAGCAGCTAAGCTTACCGAGATGGTGAGGATGGTGCCCTCGCAGCCCTCTGGCAGCTCGCAGATGTCCTTGCCGCTCTTGTCCAGGTAGCAGGAGCCATAGAAAGTGCCGGCCCAGCTGAGCCCTGGCTTGCCGATGATAGCAACCTTCCTTGCGTGCGAATGCTGCTCTTCCTCCTCTTTGTGCATTGACTTGTGGAGCATGCACTTGCCCAGGACGGAGCTCACATCATCGATGGCAAACTCCTTGTCCTCGTCTTGCTTGCGGTAGTGGGAGTCCTCAGGGCAGGCAGAGCAGGTCAGGAGGTCCCTGCATCGAGTCCCAGGCAAAGCAAGGAGATGAAAGCTGAGCTCAAGGATGGGTTGTTGAGTTTGATGCTGTGGCCCCCTGGGCTTACCACACACAGCTGCCCGTGGCTGTGGCCCCTCCGGCTTAGCACACGCAGCTGCCCAATGCTGTAGCCCCCCCTGGCAAAGCCCACACAGCTGCCCATCAAGCAGATTAGGCAGAGCGCATAATGCGGTTCCTGTCTGCTTACAATTCCTCTGGAGGATGCTCCACTGCACACGTGAGTGCTGACCGGAAGCACATTGTTGCCTTCTCTACCTGCAGCAAACACGTACAGACATGTGGGCACTACGTTGCTGGCATATGCTGTACGTACGCTTCAAAGTACATTGTCTGCGGTGAGAGACCATAATGTGGGCTGCGCTAAACTAGTAACAGAAGACTGCAGCTGGAGGTCGAGTAGCAGAAGCATGTGCAGCGTTGCAGCGTTGGGCAGCAATCGGTTTGGGTGTGCGTACGTGAAAAAATCATGCACATGCCTCAACACGCATGTCCGCCTTAGCTTGCAGGCACGGACGGTCAACTACTGTACCCCACCTCATCGTAATAGCCAGACATGGCGGATGCCTTGGGAGATGACATGTAGCTGCTGAGCCATGTTGACGGGAAGCTGCTGTCTGCCAGAGTCCTGGCAGACGCTGCAGACACGCATAGCGCGATGCACAGGAGAGCAACAGCACGCCTCATGTTGTTGCTTTTGTGCTTTCTTGATACAGCTTCTAGTACTGGCTGGTAAACACTTGCGAGCACCGCAGCGCTACAGATGAAGCAAAGGCAAGGTTCCTGTCAAAGTCCTGTCAAAGTCGTACACGGCATTGTTTGACTAACCTGGCAAGACGCGGAACGCGATGAGAGTCAACTAATATGAGATTTTGTTGATGCTTGCTTTCATTGAATGCTCATGCATGAGCAAGTGTATCTGGCGGACTTGCACTAGCTGCAGAGGCCCATCTTGCCCCGAGGGACTTTCCGCTGCTTCGGTTTGAAATTTGAACGCTACGCCAATGCATTAAAGTTGGCCACGAGATCAGCTGGGCCCTGAATGTGCGGCGGGGGTTGCTGATCATGATGCTCACGCACCCTGCGCTTTCCCCATTGGAAGAAGTGCGCCTCTATGGTGCCTTGCAAGTACGTTGATGTTAATGTGAGGCCTGGAGTGCGATGGGTCCTGTCTGGGGCCGAAGGAGTTGCAAATGTCTGCAGACACGGGTGCACACATGATATCATGTGCCCATCGATGGGGACAGCCAGGAGTGAAAACCAAGACAAGACAAGAACCTTCACCACTGCATGGCCACGAAACAGCAAATCCGTCCAACCTTGTTGCAAAGCTGTCAAGCCTTGAAGGCTGCAGCAGCAGGTGGCTGTGTGCACACACATGCGACCCCTTGTATTGTGGATTGAGCTGGCTGGCTCCCACTGCAACTCTCGAACATCAGCCCATCCTGCTGCAAGTGCCTCAGGCTTTCCACAGCAGCAGCGGGCCTTCTTGTGCAAACGTCGCCAGCAGGTTCCGGTGTGGGTGGTGTGCCACACCAATGGACTCCTTCTCATGCACTGGCATGATGTGCTCAAGCTTCCTGCTGCCCACATTGAAGCAGTACAGCACGTTGTCCTCACCCAGAGCATACACCCACTCGCCACGTGGCGACAAGGCGATGGAGCGGAAGTCTGCAGTCACACAGCAGCAACACGCAACAGTCGCCACAGGGTGATTTGGGCTGCTGTTCATGCATGCACAAATGCATAAGAGATCTAGCTGCTCTATCTCCAAACCAGTGTGTGTCAAGGCAGTGCAGTGTGAATTTCTGATTCGAAAAACAGCAGCAAGGCCCCAGCAGGCACTACTGAGCAGGCATAAAGCAGGCAACTTGCCCCTACGAAGAGCTAGCAGCGCTGCCTCACCTCCACCCTGGCGCTTGCCGGACTGCAGCGCCTTGATGACCTGCCCGTTCATGTTCATGAGGTAGCAAGTCGAGCTCTGGTTGGACACAAACAGCTGGTCAGGGTGCAGTGGGTGCAGCAGGATGCTGTGCACACCAGGGTCCTCTTTCTCGTTAGCACCACCACCAGCAGGAGGCCTGCAGCCATGACAGCAGCCACAGCAGCAGCAACACGAAGCTTTGCATTTCCACATTATAGAAAACAAATTCATTGAGTGGCCTTGTACACCGGCATGGCGCTGCCATGCAGTGCAGCCAGTGCATACCACAGTAGCCGTCCCGGGGGGGGGGGGCCCTGGAACCTTCAAAAAACAATGCCACAGTAGCCTTCGCAAAAGCCAACACATCATCCCGTGACAGGTGGTCACAGTGTGCAGTATGGCAATCACTTCCTGCGTGAGCCATATATTAAAACCCCTGGCACGCCTGCCCACCCCCACCTGAAGCCATGCAGCTGCTCGCACGTCTTGGCATCCCAGATGCGCACTGTGCCGTCGCTGCTGCACGACAGCACCTGGCTGCCATCGCTGCTGTACAGCACATCCTGCAACAAGGCCCAGCAAAGTGTGGAGCACACAGACACACCCATCAACAGCATGGACACCTCAGCTTATCCCTCAATGCTTGATCTCAACTGGAGCAAAGTGCCGGCAGAAACAGCCATGCAGTCTTGACAGAATGCCCCTTACACACAGTCTGAACAAGTTTTGAACCGCTGAGGCTCAGCGGTTCAAACACTTGCCTGCACGTAGCTGGTGTGGCCCCTGAACTCCTTGAGCATCTTGCCGCTCTTGAGCCCATGCACACGGATGGTGCCGTCATACGACCCACTCAACACCTGCACAACACCAAGCACACCTCCTTGAGCCAGCTGGCAGCTGCATCATGCAGAGCACAATCGCGACCTTGCCCCACAGCATGCCTTGATAGCAACAGCTGGATCAACATTCGCATGCCAGACACGCTGAATGATGACTGATGCAGTATCACTGACGGTTCGAGCCACTCATCCCAAACAGTTGATTTGCAAGGCAGGCCAGCAGCAGCCGCCAGCGAGCCCTTCCCTCACCTGAGTGCCGTCCCTTGACAGCGCCACGCAGGTCACTCCCTGGGAGTGTGCGTGGTCAAAGCGCCTGAGGCACTGACCGCTGCTGATGCGCCACACCTTGATCTTGCCCTCCATACTGCCTGCACCACACAGCACATGCACGCAAGATACATATTTGAGAAGTAAGTTGCATGGACATCTTTGCCACACTTCAACGGCACTGCCCAACAGGGTCGACCCATTCTGCAGACTGTATGGCACACGCCAACCCAAGGTGTGTAGCAACGCTGCAACCAAGGACCAACACAACAAATCTGGCACTGGAACCTTCACGCAGGCCGCGCCAGCTTCGCGCAGGGTGCATGCTGTAAGTCTGCGTGAGCAGAAGCTACCGAAATCAAGTGCTGCCACCGCATGTGGCGGCTGGCCAGCACCACAGGGTGGTCACCCAGCCCACCTGACACCAGCACGCTGCTCTCCCTGTTGAAAGCCAATGCCAGCACGGCTTCCTCATGCATCATGAACAGCTCCTCGGCCTGATACGTGAGGTCCTTCTTCAGCTTGCCAGTCACAGGGTCCCACACCTGCACACACAGCGGAAAAACAAATGAGTGAGATGTACACCGGCAGGCAGGCAGTTGGCAGTTCTGTGCTGAAGCTAGCGTGTCAAGCATAGCATGCGGCAGATGCCAGCGCGTCCTTGCTCAGAGCACTTGGGAGAGATGGCAACACAGCTGCAATTGGCAACGCACAGGCAACATGTGTGATTGAACCCCTCTACTGAGCACACCGGGACATGCAAGGCTGTAGCAGATCCCACAGTGCCACATGCAGGATCGCAAAGACTCAGGCCGCAGTGAAGTTTGTGAATAGTGAGTGACATCTCTGGCGCCATATGCCATAACAGCAGCGCGTTCCGCACCAACACACCCACCCACCTCAATGAAACCGTCTGTGCTGCCTGTGACCAACAACGTGCCATCTGGAGAGAACACAGCCACCTGCAACATCACCACAATGCAGCCCACACAAGCAGCTTCATGCATAGCATTTTCCTTCTTCCTTCCTCTTGCCCTCCGCAACATCACAGCTGGCTTTGAGTGTATGTTATTGCCAAACACACCGAGCACAGCGTGCGTGCTATCCTATCACAGGCCTGCGGCAGCTAGGCCTGCAGGCACACCTGCAGCTGTCACAACAACCGCTGCAGCAGCTGTTTCAGTAGCTCTATTGTAGTGCCACCACTGCCAGTGGCCTCAAGCACATGCCCCGCCAGCCTTACCTCTGGGTGCGTTTTGGCTCCAAACGTGACCTTTGCTGCCAGCTGTGTGGGGTACGTCTCGATCTCGTCCCGCGCTGATGCAGCAGTGCCCCTGAACAAGTCAAAGGCTGTACCCGCCGGCAACAAGCCTTGACTCTGCTGCCTGCAGGTCAACATTCAGTGGACACAGGCCAGCACGGCTCGATTGCCAGTGAGACTGCTGGACAAGTCGACATGCGGTTAGCACTACAGGTGCCCTGACCCTTTGTGATATCGAATGTGACTAGTGGGATCTGCTGCTGCTGGTGCGCTGGCCGTCAGCTTCCCGCCGTCTCCAGCTGGCGGGTTGCTGATCGCTGGTGAGGCAACAACACCTGCGTGTCAATCAAAGCTGCACGCCCACAGCATGCTTATTGCGAGACTGCTGCCTGTGGTACTGTGGTGCAAACGCATATTCGGGTATGCAGTCACTCACCACTTGACCGCTTGTCCAACAATGGACATGAGCCGTGAGGGAGGAACCATAGTGACCTGCAGCAACAGCAGCACACCATGCGGCAGCACGGTGACTGTACAGCTACCAATCTTCACCTCAAAAAAAGCACCACACCCGCCACCTAGAGGACGTATTTTGCCGTCCTTCAGCTCATCATGCAACTTCTGATGTTTGACACCATACGATTCCAATGGCTGCACGGAAACCTCAGTGGCAAGAATTTTGGCTGCCAAAGACCACTGCACAGATGCCTCACAAGACTGCTGCTGCCGCTGGCAGCCGCGCACCTCTGCAGCCAAGGCATTAGCCAGCGCTGCTCTCCGCTTCTCTTTGCTGCTGTTGGCGCCATACAAGTCCCGCACATCGCTGTACGTCCTGCCTGTCAGCTGCTCCATGCGCGCATAGCGTTCTGGATCCTCCTGTTTCAGCCGCTGCAGTACCTGTAGACACAGCATGGTATGATGCCGAAAAGGGCGTCCCATAGGCATGTGCAGAGTTTGAGTACAAAACCTAGCACAACTTGCACAAGGAACACGACCGCTGCTTCTGCGCTGTCCAGGGGAGTGTGCGCACAGCCTTGGCCCCTGAGCCGAGTCTGTTGCAATGTCAACGTGACTCAGCAGTCTGGG
The DNA here is from genome assembly GCA_007449985.2 of Desmodesmus armatus. Lineage (NCBI taxonomy): Eukaryota > Viridiplantae > Chlorophyta > Chlorophyceae > Sphaeropleales > Scenedesmaceae > Desmodesmus > Desmodesmus armatus. The sequence goes on along the minus strand of VIIQ02000068.1, from coordinate 300,230 downwards.
TACCCCGGGCACAGCTGACACGGCTGTTGCTGCATCTGCGCTGACACGGCTGCTGCTGCATCTGCGCTGACACCGCTGTTTGCTGCGTCTGCGCTGACATTGCCGTTACTGCATCTGCGCTGACACAGCTGTTGCTGTGGCTGCGCAGCAGGCGTGCATTGCCGCACGCAGCACGCCGCGCACCTGCGTCTGTTTGAGCATGGCCCTGGCTGTGTCCAGCTCCCGCAGCTCAACCAGCTCCAGCACGACCTGCACAGCATAGCACAGCACAGCACAGCTCTGCTGCAATAAGCAGGGTGTCACAAACCTAGGACATGATCTGAGCCAACCATCCTACACCTGTGCATTGGGTCCTACTGCGTGCGCGTACACAAGGTGGAGGATTTGGGACGTGTAACAGTGATGGTAGGCTAGCTGCTGGATGCTTGACGACTGCCTGCATGATACTGCTTCAATAACTGGTGCTGAGAGTTTCAGCTGCTGCTGCTGTTGAGCTCTGCCGTGCAGATGCTGCAGTTAGGCTGCAGTTGGGCTTGCCAGTTTGGGCCACCCACCTGCTCATACAGGTTCTCCAGCTTTGACCGCGGCAGCTTGAGCTGAGCGATTTGAGGCAGCAGCACATCCCAGCGTCCTGCATTGATGTCTGCCACAAACGTTTCTATGCTGTCCACTGTGTTGAGTGACACATGGCACTCGTTCTGCAAGAAATAAAAGAGAAGCCTGTAAGGTAAGGCAAATAAGGTGCCAAAGTAGGAGCTTGGGGTATCACGATGATTAGTTCATAACCACAAGTATGTTCAGATATGTGTTGCACCACCACTCCCTCTTGTCTGCTGTCACGGTGTGCTGCAGATGCCAGGCTGTTGCTGCTGTCGCCACTGGGGTGCTGTGTGTGCATGCTGCCTCACCTGCAACGCGTTGAAAGACTCTGTCAAGCCATTCTCTTTGCAAAACTGCAGGATGACCTTGATGACACTGCGCACATACACCGACAGGGTCCATCAGTGAGTGAGCCTGCTGCTGCTGCTGCACCTGCGTCTGCAAAGCAGCAGCTGCTACTACTGCATGGTCTCGGCTAAAGAGGAGCTTCATGAAGTTGAGATTGTTGCACACAGGACTCACTCAGTTGCTTCTATCTCTAGCGACATGTTCAGTCAGGGGGCCCCAGGGGGTGGGTGCCATGTACTGTGTTTAGGCGTCCATGGTTGTGCTGGCTGGCTTTTCTGATGCTCAAGCCAACATAATAACGATGATGTGACGCTGAAAGTGAAGGGAGGTGTACATGACAGTTTGGTCAAGGCTGATCTGTTGTTTGGTTTCAGTGCAGCCTGGCCTGCCAAACGCTCAAGCAAACTCCAAATGCCGTCCATCGTCAATCTCCTTTACAATCGGCTTGATTGTTGTTGTTTGATAAACAGTGTCGTACACCAGACAAGAAGTTTGTTCAGCCGAGGCAAAACTGCAAAGAACAAGCCAAGACCGGTCTTGGCTCGTAAACGAACAGTCGAAAATGATACGGTCGTTTTCTGCGTGAGATCGGGAGCAGTGGTCAGTGGTGCAGCGTCAGGGGGTGGTTGCTCTATCATCCACTAACAGTACAAGCCTTGAAGGCCCAGTTAGATCAGCTAAGCTGCAGCAGCCAGCCAGCAAGCAGCGAGACATGCAGCTCAAGTTGGCACAGGCGCTGTTCTTGTGCCTTGGGCTGCTGGCATGCAGCACGCCAGCACGCGCAGATACGGACTGCAAGGGCCTGCTGCAGGAGTACTACAAGGCCAACACCAAGGAGGCAGTGCCGTACACAGGCAACAACATGGTCTACTTCCTGCACATTCCACGCACAGCAGGCAGGACCTTCTACTCCTGCCTCCTCAGGATCGGCACACCAGGCAGGCGGCGGTGCCCCAAGGCCTATGACCACTTGCGCATCAACACAGACCTGCCGCAGTGCTATCTGTTGTCCAGTCACGACGACTTCAGTGTCGTGGAGCAGCTGCCTGCAGAGACTGCAGTCGTGACACAGCTGCGTGACCCTGTGCAGCGTGTGCTGAGCGCATATGAGTTTGCCATAGAGGTGGCCGCCAGGCAGCTGCGGCGGTCAAAGGCCTACGTCAAGCCCAAGAATAGGGTGGTGACAGATGATGTGTGGCCTTGGTCCTACCTCATTCCCTTCTTTGTCAACGACATCAAACCAAAGGTGGACGCAGCTGGCAGCGGCATTCTGACTCATGCTCACAAGGCACCTTGTAGCTGCCTACTTGCCGGTCCACTTGTCCGTCAGAGCAGAGGCTGCTGCAGCGCACAGCACATGACAGCGCACTCACTGGTTAATGGCATGGCAAGGCAGCTCTCTAGCCCCTCTTTGGTATGTGTGCTTCTCGGTGATGTATGTGCTGGAGTCACCCTGAAATGATGTTGCTGGAGTCCCTAAGGATTTGCTGTCTGTGCTGTCCTGCGCTGCTGCTTCGTCTTGGGCAGTTGACTGCTCTGAAGGCTGTCCCCTTGGAGGCGCCAGGTACGAGGGCACGCGCAGGGTGGCAGCAGCAGCTGCCGCTGCTTCTCATCAATCCCACACAATGCGGCGGGGGGTACGCAGCTCCAGAGCCTGGCGTGGCAGCTGCAGTGGCGCGGTTGGTGGCAGCGGCAGTAGCAGTGGCAATGGTAGTGCGTCCAGCAGGGCTGCTTGCTTGTTTGCTGCACCCGTATACGGCTCTGCATCGCCTCTGCCCCTGGCCACCAATGTGTGCGCCGCACTGTGACACGGCAAGTGACGAACCTCCCCTCCTTATTGCTGCCGCTGCAGGTGTTTGGGCTGAGCAACGTGCAGATGACGGGCGGCGGTACTACTGGAACAAGTTTACCAACACGTCAAAGTGGGAGCTGAGTGAAGAGGAGAAGACCCGACTGGTGCCCAACTTGGACTCGTACGACAACCCCATGGTCATGTCGCTGCAGGTGGGCCTGCAGCAACCTCAGCTACGAGTCAATAGTGCTGCTGCTGGAGGTTGCAAGCTGGGCCGAAGTGGGCAGTGACGTAGTCATATGGGGGGGTGACCAACCGGCCTGCAACTGTGTGGAGTGGCTGGTGCATAGCTCCTGCGTGCTAGCTGCAGCCTCCCAAGGTGTGCTGACATAAGCAGTGTATGAGGACTCAGCAACCGACTGGGACTGTGTGTATGTCCCTGCCTGCAGGATTTCATCCATCACCCCATTGCATCGGAGCTGCTACACAATGGCGAGGCGCTGCAGGTGAGCATGGCTGACAACATGTATGCTGTGGTGCTGTGGTCGCATAACCATTTGACAAAGCACCCCAACGGAAGCAGCAGACGCAGACGCCATTGTCCACATGGCACACATACACAGAGCACCCCAGCATGCTGTGATGCTTGACGTGGCTGCATCCAGCTCAGGAGCAGATCTAGGTGTCTGTGTTGTGCCAGTCCTGCTGCTGGTCACCCAACCAGTTGCAACCTCTACCACCCGCAAAGGCTTTCCCCCTGGACTGTCCCTCGTAATGATGCAGGTGCTGGGCTTGACCAACTACAGCCACTGGGACAAGGCAGCTGAAATGCGCTCATGCATGTTAAAGGATAGTGCCATCGCAGGTGAGTACTGGCCTGGGTGGGGTCTGCGAGAGCTGCTGGTGTAGGGCTATCAAGCAACTGAGTAAGCAGGGGCTTGGGTGCAATATTGTCTTGCCCCACCTGCAATGGCGAAGTGCAGTGCAGAGGTACAGCGCCATGACAGGGTCGTCCTGCTCGATCGTCTTTCTGTTGCGAACTGCATCACTCGTCCTCTCGTGGGCGAACCCAGTGAGTACCGTGCATACTGCGCATGTTCTGATGTGTGCTATTTGTCATGTGTGTGTGATGCATGTGCTGCAGATGAGTTGCTGGAGTTCGCACTGAAGCGTATTGAGCGGTTCGAGCATGTCGGCACGACGGAGAAGCTGTTCCCTAGTACCGAGTCAGCAGCAGCAGCACTCAAGATGCCACTGGGTGGCGCAGCGTATGGCGCAGGCGAGGTGAGGGCGTAGGCGCAAGAGGGTGCGGCAGTGTGTCCGTGCGTCATGGTGCATGCAGTGCGTATTGGCACCTGGCGCGTGTTTGCAATCACGGGGCATGCGTGCGTCCGATTATCATGAAAGCATCCTCATCCTGTTGCATATGCTGCTTATGTCACTCCCCTGCCTCCTTGTCTCGTCCTCGTAGAGCGCCACTGCCAATGTAGAGAAGTCACAATCGCTCATCCCCTTCTCCTCATCGCCTTCTCGCAATCATTTCATCTCCTTCTCCTTCTTTGTCTCCTTGTCTGGTCCTGCCAGGCTGCCAGTGCTAATGTTGAGAAGTCGCGGTCGTTGACTTGGGATGACGCCATGAAGGCAGGCGATGCGCCGCTACCACCGGTCGAAGATGACGTGTATGCTGACGCCAGCTCCAAGCCAGACATTCACCAGCTGGCGGCGGCTACTAGGAAACATCGTGCGCTACTCTCGGAGCTGCAGCAGCAGTGGAACGAGCTTGTGCAGGTAATGCTGCGTGCTGGGAATGCTGCAAACGTCCTGTTACCATACTAGCAGTTGGTTGTGCTGGGGATGGCACGCCCACCTGAGGTTGAATGTCACAGCATCCACTCCTCCCTGCTCCCCAGGCCTGGTGTACCTCAGTGTTGTTGCCTGGAAAGCCTGAATATACCGTCATATGATATTGTCGACATCAATCTTCGACCCTTGTCTGCTGCTTTTGGCTGGCGGGATGACTGTATTTTTTGGACTGCAGCGCAAGGCGACTCAGCCAGAGCTGCGTGAGCTGCGGGGTCGTCTCAATGCTGCCAAGGCAGAGGTGACCGTTGCGCAAGGAGACCTCGTTGCAGCGCGCACTGAGGAGGTTCGCAGGAGGGAGCTCAAGGCAGCAGAAAGCAAGACAGACCCCACACTGGGTGAGCAATAACTATCGCAGTGCTGTCTGCCGGGGCTGCTATTGCATGCTGCAATCTGTCAGCAGGAAGGGCAGCTCTTTTTGGAGATAGTTAGTCATCATAGGCCCCACAGTGCTGGGCTAGCATGCTTGTCAGCCGCCCAATGTATCTCAAAATCGTTTCCTGGTGACTTCATAGTTGCGCTCCCGCCAACCAACGCCGCATGTCTGCTCAGCGACCCAATCCACCCTGTTGTGTAATATGCACGGGCACCTCACACCACTCCCCTGCCGTCTACACCACACTGGCCTCGCCTGTCGTGCTCCAACATGCAGAGCTTGCGCTGGGCGCTGAGTTCCAGAAGTGTGCCAAGCGGGCGCAGAACCGCAACAGCAGCCGCAAGAAGACCAGCATGCTCAACCTGCGGCTGAACGACTACCGGCAGGTTTACTTTGACAAGGAGGACCGCAAGCGGATACCTGAGGCAGTCATCGAGGAGATCAGGTGTGTGCAAGGCATAGAGGTTGCATGTGTAGCTAGCATACTATGAACATGCGAGGCACCTGCAAGCAATCCAGGAGGGACATCAGCATAAGCCATGGAACCATCTGTGTAGTTGGTCCCATGGCTTACCAGCCTGGCGGCTCAGCAGCCAACCTTCACATGCTCGCCGGTCCAGGCGCTTTGCCGTCAGGCTGCTGTACCTGCAGAGTGGGTTGCAGGAACATGCTTTACAGCAGCAGTAGGTGCGTGTAGGGTGAACTGTAGATTGGCGATCATCCTGCCTAGAGCTCAGCAGCTGTTGGACGTGCACTGGCCTTCGAAACCCGCGCCACTGGTGGTGGAGAGTTGATGTCAACACACTTCTACACCCAGCTGATGTCAGCATTGTCACTGTCTGTCTTGCAGGCAGCTGAATGCGTTGGATGTGAAGCTACACAAACGGGCCCTGGAGCTGCTGCAGCAGCGGCGGGACCAGCAGACAACTGCTGGGAGTTTACAGGCGTTGCCACAAGTCACAGCTGAGAACAGCACCAAAACCGGCAAAGGTGAGCGGTAGGCCATGCACAATTCTCTTGCTTCAAGCAGGATCTTGCATTGTTGGCAGCATGTGGTGCGAACAGTGGTTCATTGACAGCTTGCATGTGCTTGCAACTTATTTCAGCTGCCCAGAGCGTCAGCATCTTCTTGTGGCAAGCATCGAGCCTTGCAATGGTAGCTATGTAGCTGTTGCACTGACGACACATGCCGTACATGTGGGTGCACCTGCCAACCTGTGGCCACTGCCTGTGCTGCCACCTGCCATTGCTGCTGTGCAGCTGGTCAAGCGGCTCACTAACAACAGTCACTGCCTGCTGCCTGCAGATGAGCTGTGAGGCAGCAGCAGCAGCAGCCGGAGGGCAGTGTGTAAGTCAGACAGGCACTTCGGCCCTGGTGCGTTGCGGAACTGTCTGGTCCCAGTCGAAGGGGCGAAATGTCTTTTTTTCAGCAATGTTCTGGTCTTGTGCTGGCATTGGACAGTCTCCTGGCTCCTGCAGCTTACCCCAGCGGCCCAAGGCAGGCTGGGACTCAAAGATTTGCACTGAGTTGATGAGGTGTGCAGTCATTGCCTCCGTCTGCTGGTGTACTGCTGCACTAAGCTTATTCAGCAGTGGTCCGCCTTGTGCTGCGCATGCATGCACTTGCCAGGGAGGGCTGCGAGTTGCACCCCCCTTGTTTTTTCTGTGATCCCTTGTAATGTTGTGCAACTGTGCGATCAAGACCACAACGCATCAGTTTCTGCATTCAGTTGAGCATGCCTGCACGCTGTTGGTTTGAATTAAAGGTCTGCCGCGATCCCGGCTGCCAGTGCAGTCACCAGCACATGGCCCGACGCCGCCATCAGGCCATGAAGTAGGCTGCACTAATAGCCCGTTCGTTGTTGGCTGTGTGGCGTCATAAAACAGTGACTGCTGCGGGTGAACGCATGCGCCATGAATGACCATCCACCACATCAGCAGCAGCCAGCTGCTGCGTGCTCAGCACAGGCTGGCCAAGTGAGGCCACAATGCCACGGCCTGTGACGGTTGCAAAGCTAGTCTCGGTGTTCCCTCAACTCTTGGTCCTTGACCTTCCTCAACTTCTCGACCTCTGCCATGTAGTGGTCATGCAGCTTCTGCACCTGCAGAAGGGCAAGGAGGGTGTGGCAGAGCGGCATCAGGCATACAGCATCGGCATTGCGACCATGATAACAGCCAGTTGATTGTGACGGCCTACTAGCAACGACTGTTTCAGATGACGGGCAAGTACGAGTGCTTGATGCACATCCTAGCTCTTACCTGCACGGGAATGCTCGGTCCGTGTACTGTGGCAAGGACCCCATATGCCTATCCTTGCAGCAGCAGTGAGGGTCACCAGCGCAAGCCGCACCCCGCCCGACAAAGAGGGCGCCGTCTCTGTCAGCACACAGCTCTGTGCCCGTCCTCGCTGCTCAGCCATCTCGCCTCACCTCCTTTTCCTGCCGCTTCTTCTCGTCCTGCGATGCCGACTTGAAGGCCTTCTTGACCGCATCCATGCCCTTCTGCCGCGCCCTGCGTATGCTCTGGTGCGCCCCCTCAGCCTCCATATGCACCAGCTTGACCATGCGGTCAATGGTCTCCTGCGTCATGCGCGGCAGCTTGACCAGCACCTCAGAGCCCTCGGTGACGGCATTGAGGGACAGCGGGGAGGTCTTGATGGACTTCTCAACAGCCTTGGCAAGCTGTGAGGGAGTGGCAGCAAGGGTGGCAGCGGCGGTGGTGGTGGCGGCAGCAGTGGGTGTGTTTCGACAGAAAACGAAGCCGGCTGGCTGCAGATGTGTGTTGTTGAAGACCCTCAGCGCGCAGGATGCCGGAAAGGCCCTTGTAGAGAAGCGTGGGCATCAGACGGCCTGCGGGGTGCGCAGTGCTGATTGACCACATGGTGTGTACATGTGAGGGCAACCCCCGCTGTGGCAGCCTCGCCCACACATGTAAGCTGCTGGGTCAGATCCAAAGTCCTAGCTAGTCCAGGAGGGTCTGCCTGGCGAGCAGCAGGTGCTGCTGAGTTGCTGGCAGTTGGTTCAGCAGGCTGCCACCACCTGCCTCCTTTTGGCATACACTCACCATCACCACCATTTGTTACAAATCATGCCGGCAGGCAGTGGATGGAAGCATGGACAGGCTAAAACATCGGCCACATTCAGTGCAGACGTCACACCATACCCAACCATGGCCAGCTACGCACCAAACCCCCGCCCCCCTGCCTCACCGAGGTGTCGAACAGCACCACTGCCAGCAGCTGTGGGTTGCGCACTGTGACACTGCCGCACGCCTTGATGGGTATGTGGTCGCCCTCTGCATCCACCAGCAGGTTCTCCAGCAGGCCAGGGTGTGCCCTGCCTGTGCGCACACCCGACAGCTCCTGCTGGAAGTGCTCCACTGCTTGCTGCATCAACCTGCAGGCAGAAGAAATGAGGATGTGGGTGTTTTGAGGGCAGCAGGAGTGCACCAGGACACTACAGCTCCTACACGAGGTTTCTGCTTGAGGAGTGTGTCTGCTGCAGCAGCTGCTGCTATTGCTGATGAAGGCGGAGTGATCAGGACAGCCTGGTGTGCTGTCAACGCAGAGGACTTTGCTCAAACTCTCGCGGACAGACAGAGCTGCAGGCACCCTCAGGACTGAGTGCAGCATAACACTGCAGGACTAGCATTAGTGGATTGGTATGCTGACAAAGCAGCCAGGCACCCATGCCCGGTGAAAGACAGCAACTGGCAGTTGCAGGGCTCACATCTCAATTGGCTCAGGGTCAAAGCCAGGCTGTTCTGCCTCAGCAGCTGCTTCCGTGTCCTCATCATCATCTGTGTCTGCTGCTTTGTGCTTGCCAGACTTCTTGCCTGCAATGTAGCATGTCGCGAGTGTTGATGTGAGGGCCTAGCCATGCGGGTGTGGAGCGTGAGCAGCACGCAGGAGCAATGCAGATAGCTGTGCTGCACACAGCAACGGCGCCGCATTCTGCCTGGATGGTTAGTCAGTACACGTGAATGCACCAAAGGAAGTTCGCCTTCTGCGCCTGTGGCAGGTGCCACCACTTTGCCAGGCACATACATACCTTTGCCCTTGGCATAGTGCGCTGCAAAGCCTTGGAATGGCTGTAGGAGGTGCTGCTGCTGCCGCAAGAACAGCTGGCTGTCACACTGCCAACTGCCCGCTGCCTCTGAGGCTGACAGGTGTGCTGCATCCAAAGTGGCCAAAGCCTGGGGCAGCACAGCTGCTTCACTGCACGGTGCAACGCATGACAGCCTGGGTCACCAAGAGGGCAGCAGGAGCATTGTGGGGTGTGCTTGTGCCAGATTCGTTATGAACTCACCTCAAAAGCCGTGCATTGGCACATATGAGGCGCGCTAGTCTGCTCATTAGTCACTTCACAACTTCCTGGTCAAGATCATAAGTGTGCACAAGACTCGTGCGCTTACAGACCCGTCTGAGCCTACAGTTAAGATTGCAGTCAAAACACAGCACCAGCTAAGACGCAAACACGCAACTCCTCGGGTTTCATCATACCGGATGTTTGACTGCATCTGCTGTTATCGCCACCTGCCAACCAGGAGTTGATTTTTTCAAGCTCCACGACCCATACTCAAACTCTTTATTGTGCTTGTGCCTCGTTAGTGCCACTAGGCAGCTAGTCGGGGCAACAGCAGGAACAGCAGCACTGTTGATGGCACTTTGGTATCAGTAGGACAAGGATTTGAGAGCAGCCACACCTCAACCAGGTCGACAAGTAGAGGCTCTGATGCAGGAACAACCTGAACATGAGTGTGCCGACAGTCCCCCCACAAGGCGTAGAGTCAGCAGGTGGCAGCAGCTGAAAGCCCTAGCAGATGGCCACAACAGCATCGACACAGACCAAGGCAGTGGGTCTCCTGCAGATGTCAGCCCTGGCAAGCAGCTTCTGTCAAGAAGCAGCGCATGGGCAAGCCTGGGGCAGCCGCTCAGCACAGGCAGCCAGGATGTGTCAGATGATGTTGCTGATGTGCTGGCACGCTGTGCTGAGCAAGGCAGTGCGGCTGCCTGCACCAGCAGGGCAAATGCAGAGCCAGACAGCAGCCAGCTGCACATCTTGCCTGGTGGCAGCTTGGCTTGGGGCAGCACAGGGCCAGAAAGGCGTAGCTCTACAGCTGGTGACACCCTGTTGCAGCTGCTGCAGCCTGACCTCAGCAGCAGCTTGGACGCCCTTCAAACCTTGCAGGGTACTCAAGAGACAGTACGCAGAAACACACCTCGTGCAGGCGCTGATACAGCAGGGCAGCAGCAGCTTGACCTGACTGGCGTGTTCGATTACCTCCACAACCAACAGCAGCAGCACCCAAAAAGGCAGAGCAGCCGTACCCCTGCTAGCAGAGCAGCACACGCCCCTGGAAGAAGGCAAGCACCACCCAGCAGCAGTGCTACCATCATGCAGAAGCAGGCTCAGTCTCACAGCAGCAGCTGGGGTGCACCCCGCAGGCCTGCACCTTCGCTGCAGCAGCCAGCCAGAGCCACCACCCACAGCACCGCCACAGTCACACCAGCACAGCAGGCCCAACAGCTCCGGTCCCCTGCTGTGGGCAAAGTTGCCAGCATCAGCAAAGCCAGCAGCAGGCAGGGCAGTGCTGTCCCCGCTGCGGCGGTCGCAGCCTCAAGGCCCAGGCCGGCAGGCTTTCCAACAGCATCAAGTTCGGCAATCCCTGCCACCACCCCCAGCAGCAGCTCCAGGAGCAAACACGCAGCAGCAGGCACATGCAGCACCAGACAGGCGCTTACAAACAAGCCTCCTGCAGCAGCAGCTGCTCGCCCATCACCTGCTGCCACAGCTGCTGTTATGCAGTCCGGACCCGCAGCAGCAGCCAAGGGGTCAGGCCCATTGCAGCAGGAGCTGAGCACGTGCAGCAGCAGCCATAGCTGCCGCAGCACCATGCAGGAGTGTCAAGCAGAGCTGCAGCTGGAGCTTGCTGCCGTGCTTATGTTTAGGGTGCTGCGGCGCTGGAGGCTAGCTGCAGCAGATGTGGCGCTGGACCGGGCACGCGCACGACCCATGAACAACCTGCTCAGGTGAGAGTAAATGTGTCAGGTACAAGCATGCTGGTTGTCACTTGGCAAGTGCCGTGTCACTTGGCAAGTTTGTGTAGTGCACAAGGTGCCGCCAATCAGTCTGACACAGGAAGCGGGGCATACGCATGGTATGGCATACTGGGTTCCAGCTCACAGCTGGGCTGCCAGAAATTGTGTGGCAAGAACGGTGTGCGTGTACGCTGTGTTCTGTTGTGCAGCAAGCGCAAAGCAGTGAGGGCCTGGAGGATGGCAGTATCAGTCAGCAGGGAGATGCCACCCCAACAAAAGCAGCAGTGCGACCACCAGCAGCAGCAGGCACTGCTGCCGGCAGATTCTCAGCAGCAGCAGCGACGGCATCAGCAGCAGCAGCAGCAGCAGCAGTCCCAACAGCAACAGCAGCAGCTGCAGCCCCAGGCTAGTCAGGGTGGGGTCAACCGTGCGCAGGTGGCCTGTCAGTTCCACAGGCTCTACCGGCAGCACTGCTGCCTGCTGCACTGGCATGCCTGGGCAGTGGCAGCAGCAGAGGCAAGGAGGCAGCAGCAGGAGCTGGAGCACTTGCAGGAGCGGCAGCGTGCTGTGGCTGCACAGCAGGAGGCGGTGAGTGTTGCTGGGTGACCTGCGGCTGAAGGAGATCCGCTTGGAAATGCGGATTGCAGACAGACAACACCAGCACATGCAATTGCCTTGTAGGCCGTATTGGGCAGTGACGTGGGCTGTTGTTGGGGCCTTATGCAGTCGCAGGAGCTTATCACAGCGCACAAGTGAACATCTGTGCTGCATATTGTCATTGTCACTGTGTCCTGCAGCTGCTGGCAGAGTTCCAGCAACGGCAACAGCAGGAGCTGCAGCAGCAGCAGGAGCACACGCGCATGCAGGTGGCGACACGCTTCCATGCGCTGTACATGCTGCACTCAGCACTGCGCACCTGGCACAAGAACGCCAGCATGACAGCAGCCCTCAACAAGCTGCACCCAGTGTTGCCGCCCAGGCACACCGCAGCAGCCGCCACTGCGACATCATACAGCCCTGGCCAAAAACCAGGCTATAGCAGCAGCAACAGCAGATCTGAGGGTGAGGCTGGTGCAGCAGCGGGTATGCTAGACCCAGCCTTGATACAGCAGAAGGCTCAGCAGCTGCTGCAGCACCTGGCCAGCAGGAAGCCAGGTGCAGAACCACAGCAGCAGCAGCAGCAGCAGCAGCAGCAGTCAAAAAAGCTGCCGCAGCAGGAAGAGGCACAGCAAAAGCCTGGGCCTTCAAAGGGCGCCAGTGTGCAGCAAAGCAAATGCCAGGCAGGTTGCAAGGAGGTATCTGCAGGGTATTACCTGCAGCCAGGGCCTAGCAGTGCGGCTGCAGTGCAGTCACAGGGACACAGCTTGCCGAGGCTGCAGCCGGCCACTGCAGCTGTGGGGGATCACTCAGCCCCAGCTGCTGCTGCTGCTGCTGCTGCTGCTGCTGCTGTTCGAACCGACGCCCTGGGGACAGCAGAACATGATGTGCAGCAGCAGCAGCAGACCTGCCGGATTGCTGTGCCTGAAACTTTGGCGCCAGCCTATCAGCAGCAGCCTGCTGAAGCAGCAGGTGTGGCACAGCCGATGCTGCAGGAAGGGAGCCGTCACAGCGTCCAAAGCTCCTGCAGCCTGCAGGAGTGTGATGCAGACGCTGTGTCGCCAGTGCCACAAGAGCAGCTCAAGGCAGCAGCCTGTGCAGCACCCACCGAAGCTGTTGCAACAGCAGCTGCCGCAGCAGGGCCTGAGCTCCAGCAGGGCAGTGGCAGCAGCATGCACCTGGTGCCGCTGCAGCAGCTGCAGGCCGCAGCACAGGATGCCCTCCAGGCCCAGCAAGATCAACAGCTGCAGGTCAGCTCAGACAGAGACAACCCACATAGCAAGGAACAGCTCCAGCAGCGGCACGAAGGCAGCCCACCAAAAATCAGTGCAGTTGACATGCAGCAGCAACCCTCGGGGGCCTCAGGGCCATGCCTCACACAGCAGCAACAGCCACAAACAGAAGCGACAGACAGCCCTGGCATGCGGCAGCCTCACAGACAGCAGCCAGCACAGCAGCCGCGGCTGTCAGCGGCCTCGCAGAGGCTGAAAGCACTCAGCAAGGCAAGGCACAGCAGCCCACAAAAGCGGCAAGTGCAGGCACTTGCAGCTCCCACAGTCCATGATGCTCCTGCAGCCGAGCAATGCGCTGCCCATGCTGATGGTACAGATCTGCAGGATTTGGACAGCCAGCAAACACAGCAGCAGCAGAAACAGCAGGACTGGCCGCAGGAGCGGCAGCGGCTGCAGCAGCAGATACGCCAGCTGCAAGCAGAGGAGCAGCGGCGCAGCAGGCAGTACCAGCTGGTGGAACAGCAGCTGCAGGCCCTGCTGGCACAGCAGCAGGCAGCGGTGGCAGAGGTTCACGCGTGCAGGGCTTTGGTGATGAGGGCGGGGCTGGGTCCTTGGCTGAGGCTGATGCGGCAGCGAGCCCAGCAGTGGCAGCTCGCAGGGCGGCTGTACAAGTGGCACCTGCTGAATGCTGCGATGGGTGCATTCAAACACGCATTGGTGGTCAGGTGAGGCCGGGGTGGGGGTGGCGGAGATCCTGCAGGCAAGTCAATTGGTTCCTGTGGTGAGCGTCGATAGCATAGAATGACAACGGAGGCGCACGTGCTTCATGTGGGAGGTCACTCGTGTCTGTTGGCGAAAAGCCTCATGATGTGGCTGTTGAACCTTTGAGCATGCCCCTGACCTTAGTGCACCGCTGCCAAACTTGCGTGTGTGGCATGTGCAGGTACAAGCGGCACACCTGCCGGCACGTCCAGGCATGGGGCAAACTCAGGGCTGTGCGGCAGCAGCACCAGCAGCAGGCTGCACTGTCAGCCCTTGCAGCTTGGGCACACGCAGGGCGGCATTACAGGAGGCAGCTGGTGCGTCGTTCCTTGCACGGCTGGAGGGAAGCAGCTGCTGATGGTGTGCAGTGGCTGGCTGCTGCCGCTGCGGCAATGAGAGGGCTGCGTCAGCATCAGGTTGTGGCGGCGTGGTGGCAGTACGTGCAGGACCAGGTAGGTGTAGAGGATGGTTGCAAACTGGTACAATGCTGTGAGTCAGAGCACGCTTGTGCGCTTTATGTGAAGACAGCTGCATCGAGCTCGTTGGCAGATAATGAATGGAACCTACCTGCAGTGCCGCTGGCAGCGGTTGTGGCATGTGCGTGTTTGATGTGTAGATTGTTGGTGTGCTTGCATGTTCAGCCTGGCAGGTGAGAATGCGCCGTCCAGGGCAGGCTCGTTGGCTGTTACAGAAGTGTGCGCAGTAGGTCCAACACGGCATGTTTAAGGTGAAACCCCCCTTGGCAGCCATTTGAATGAGCCCCTTTGTGTGTCTGTGTGTGTGCTGCGATGCACAGGCCCATGACCAGCTGATGGTTGAGCTTGAGCTGACATCTGTAGCAGCAAACTGGCACACGGCACGGCTCCAGCGCTGTGCCCTGGGCACCTGGCGCACCAATGCAGCGGCAGCAGCACAGCAGCGGCTCCAAGAGGCAGCACACCAACAGACGTGGAGCAGGGTCCGGGGCTGGCTGACAGAGCTGGATGATGGAGGGGTGCAGGGGCCAGGCGGCGGCTTGGTGGCAGGATGTGAGGCAGGGGGCGGTGCCGCAGCCAGTGCTGGGGTCACATGGGGGGTGCCAGGTGGTGCAGGGGCACCAGCAGCTGCAGCAGAGGGGGGTGACTCAACTGGTTGGGACTTGGATGTGGATGAGGTGTTTGGGGTGGGAGCTGGTGCAGTGCAGCATGGAGCGAGTGGGAGTGATTATGGCTCATATGTTGGTGATGTGGCGTGTGATGAGGAAGATGGGTTAGTGGGTGGCGTGCATGGAGGCACTGGTGCAGTAGGAGATCTTGCTGCTCTGGCTGACTGGTTTGAGGCAGCGGGCAGGAGCATCCAGGTGCCCTCTGAGTGCAGTGGAACCTGATCAGTGCAATCCACAATGTAGGAATGAAACAGTGAGTGTGAACGACTGGAGACGATAAAGGATATCCTGGGCCATGACTTGACTCAACTGTCACCGTCAGCTGCTATGCGTCACTCAAGCTGGGTGCAGCAGGCACCTGATGGTGGGCCAGCTAGTACTGCTGCCCGGCTGCTGTCCATGCACACCATGCACACAATCCTGGTTGTCTGGTTTTATGCAGCTAGTAGCTTCAGGGCCAGCCTACTAGTACCTTGATTACCATGGCGTGGTTACATGCTGCCCCCTACTCAACTTGTCAGACCACATTATGTCCAACCTCCTAGCAATTGGTAGCTTTGCAACACAAATTACTTGAGTTCGAACGGTAGCTCAGAATTCTGCGAGCAGCCGGCCATGAGTGACTGCTAGTAGCAGTCTGGTACCGGTTACACCTTCCAAGGTTTGGTGGGTACAAGAGGGGACACGAGCACAATTTCCCATTAGCCCAGCAGTGTTGTGAAGGCATACATATGGCATGTCAGCATTTCAATCACTATAAGCAGACAGCAATGTCGATTGTAGCGTCAGTGTCCTGATGTCTCTGGTCTCGTTTGAAGCCGTGTCTCACAAACACGGTGTATGCGGGGTGCCTTGATGCTTAATGCCGTGGCGCTAACCCAGCCCACGAGCCCCGGCGCACCAGATGTCCCACACAACCATGTCGATCGTGGGCCGGCTGGTGGTGGGCGCAGCTCCCTCCAGCATCAGGACAGGAAGTTCAGCCCTTCCACTGACCCTGTCACAGCTGGCATGGACCTTAGCCCAGCTCAGCAAATCGCTGCGTGTTTCGTCCAGGCCATGAGTTGGCGGCAGCGGCTTTGCGGGGTTTCAAAGCCCTGCGGGGTTGGCTCAACCAACTCGCCACAGTCCAACCTGTGGTGTACCTGTGGTGTTCACGCATCGCAGCACAACCTTTACCATGTCACAGCCTTAGCAGCAGCCGACAGCCAGCAGCAGCAGTCCATATCACTGGTTGCGGTTGAAGCTGTGCCTTGTGCACGGTGCATGCGGGGTGCCTGCTGCTTAATGCCGTGCTTGCACGGGCCCCGGCGCACCAGAAGACACCACACCAGCACTGGTGGGGGTGCCCAGCTCCTTCGGGCTTCAGGGTAGGGGGGTGAAGCCCTTCCAATGACCCTGTCGAAGCTGGTGTGGATACCTTGTCAGCAGGCAGATCGCTGCATGTTTCGCCCAGGCCATGAGTTGGCGGCAGCTGCTTTGCGGGGTGTCAAAGCCCTGTGGGGTTGGCTCAACCAGCTCGCCACAGTCCGACCTGTGGTGTGCCTGTGGCGTTCACGCATCGCAGCATAACCTTTACATGCCACAGCTTTAGCAGCAACAGCAAACAGCCTGCGTTGCACTGCCAGCTACAGGGTTACAGTGGTACAGGCCAGCTTTCCGCAGCCTCGGTCATGGCAGTTGCAGGGCAGTTTCAGCCCTAGGCACTTCTGCTGCATCTGCACTGCGCATGGGATTCGTCCCCGCATTGGCGGGGTGACGTCCTGAAAAAGGGACTGACCGCCTGCCTGTGTGCCAAGGGGCCCCACCCTTCTGGCCGCAGGTAATATACCAAAAAAGCTGGCTGGCCATGTCAGGGCCACTCATGAGCTTGGAGTCAGGACAGTCACACTAGCTTGTCATGTTGTATGCCTCTGAGAGCTCAAGGCACAGCAGACAGGGGCTCAAGCACTTGAATACACACATCCTCGTCATTGTCTCACACCTTGCCACCAGGTTCATTGTTCAAAGGCAACAATCTACCTAGGTGCCAAAACAGCACCACCAGACAATTTTAAGAAAGCTTTGCAGCCTCCCAGAGCCTGGGCTGGTTGTGGCAGTACGATAGCACATGTAACAACATAAACATGGGGCTGACCCCCATGCCAACACGCCAACACACAAAACGTCAAGGAGAAACTCAATGCCACACCAGCATAGGTTTCTTGCACAGTTGCACACCAGTAATCCTGAGGAATTCCCAGCAAACCATCAAGAATGGTGAGGAAATCCTTGAGTGCCCAGCTGCATGACCAGGCTTGTGCAACTGAAAATCATCACACAACCACACTCCATCTCAGACGTCAACTAACCGTCATGACCTACATGCAGTAAGGACCAATCGCCTTATACTTGCTGTGATTCTGGTGGCGGAGGTGGAAAGTCTTGCTGCTGCTGCTGCTGTTCACTTCCGCCTGGCTGCTGCTGCTGCACCCGTGCTAACCGCTGCTGCGCATCAACATTCTTCGGCTCAAGCTCCAGCACCCGCCTGCAGTCTGCAGCCGCTGCCTGCATGTCCCCCAAGCCCTCATGTGCTGCTGCTTGTCTCAGCAGCGCTTTCACATTTGTGGGCTCAGCTTCAAGCACAGCTGCAGTATCTGCTGCAGCTTCCTGGTGCATGTTGACGGCTAGGTAAGCCATTGCCCTGTTGTTTCTGGCTGCTACATTGCTGCTGTCCAGCTTGATAGCAGCTGTGTAGTGGCCTAGCGCTGCTTCATAGTCTCGCTTCTTGTAAGCCTGCATGTTGCAGCACGACAGCTATGGATTAGCCGTCCACATGCACAGACTGCAGTGGAGAGGTTGGCTGTTGGCGCAGATTGCAGCTGCAGTTGGCAACAAAAACGCCTGGCAGCAGTGCCTCAGCCGCATTGCTTGGCGTGCCAGCTGGCGTGCCAGCTGTATGGCACTCTCCCCTTGCTTCATAAGGCCGCCTGCTGATAAGAAATGAGGCTGCCTGCTGGAAACCCCCAAACAGCCCATGGCCCACTGCAAAACCAATGAAGCTTGCAGTTTCAACACCATCTTTCATATCTGCACAGGGGTCCAGTCTGCACCCACCTCATTGCCTTTGTTCTTCTCCACTTCACTGGGGGACTGCGGCTTAGCTGCACTGCTGCCGCTTGCTGCCGGCTGCTGCTGCCGCAGCTGCTGCATCAGCTGCTGTGAGTTGCTGCTGCGTTCGCTGCGCCGCATGAGCTGCGCCCTTGCCTCCCTGACCCAGGGTGCAGAGCTGCTGAGCTCTGCCTGTGTGAAGTCCATCCGTTTGAAGTCTTCCTCATTGTCAAAATAGCGCCCTAGAAAAACGTCACCACTGACCTGCACGAGCAACAGTGAAGGCAGTGAACGCAGTGTCGGCTTGGGCTCTTGGCTAGGTTTCTCTTTATTTGCTTTCCCCACTCCACGACATCTGGTGGCATGGGCACCCTGAGCCTCATGCTACAGTTGAAGTGTGTACTGCATAGTGTGTATGTGTTGACACAGCAGCTAGCTGCCGTGCGACACCAAAGCACTTATCCCTGCTTCTGCACACATACTGACCCCAGGCCCTGCCCCAAAGGGCGTCAGCACGAGCTGGCAGCCCCTCCACGGGCAACCCCCCTGGCAACCTGGCCATCATCCTGCAGGGTGCCACTGCACTGACAGCGGCTCTGCTAGCTGGCCCCCTTCAGCGCCCTGCCTGTCGTCACCCCGGTCTTCAACACCGGCCCCAGATACAGCACCATCCACCGTGTTGTAGACTGCGGTGGCAAACCGGTGGTGAGCATCATTGTCAACACCGGGCCCAGCTTTAGAGACGCACCTGCAGCGCCTGCCCAGCCTCTGCTGCAATCTGCGTGGCGCGCATGTTGGCTGGCAGGTGCTTGAGCGTGGCTTGGTCGTCGCAGTACATGTACACCCCCACAAAGCCTGTCTCAGGGGCGTTGGCCAGCAGGGCTATTGGCTCAACCTGGTGCAGGCAGAAAGTGTGAGGCAGGGGTGACAATGGGTCGTAGGCCATCAGCAGCTGGGTTCGCCTGGCTGTTGTGTGGGCCCACTGTCAACTGGCATGCAAAGTATCAAGCAAGGGGTAGACACCTGCTGCTGCTGTGTTGGCATGCGACAGCTGCAATCTGCTACGAAGGGGCTCAAGATCACACCCAATCTCTTGGCTTCCTACACCTGCCAGCATCAATGCTGGCTGTTCCCCTCTCGACCCTGCCATATGTACACATTTGTGTATGGGCAGGTTTGCCAGCATCAGCTGCTGCTCACCAGCTGTTGTCCTGCCAGCATGTTGATCATGTCATCACTCACGCCAGCAGCCTTGTCACCCATGCTGGCCTTCAATGCCTGCAGGGGCCATCCAGCAAGTCAAAACATGCACGCAGTGTGAAGTACAAACCGCCTAGCAGCTGACACGACCACAGCTGAATCTGTGCAAAGAGTCTGTTTCACTGTTGAGCTTGCTTGGGAGGGTTGTTGTGAGCGGTGCGTGGTGTGGTGTGCTGTGCCACGCACCTTCTGCAACTGCTGCTGCTCGTCTTTGCTGCGTGCTGGGGTTGTGCTCTTGAAGTGCGCCTTGCACATGTTGATGAAGGCCATAACATCGTCAGACTGAGGACATTTGAACGTCCGCTCTTTAATCGATTCGGTGCTGCATAAAAAAGCAGGGTGACACATGCAGTGCATGTCAGTGCTCAAGCAGAGTCAAAACTGGGGTTGAGTCGACGCAAGTGCGCACATGATATTCAGACAACATGAATGCATGGAGGTCAAGGGCATGTGGGTTATGATGGCACAGCTTGCTTCCCTGGGGGCTGCAGTCATGTAGGCTGGTGTGTGTGGCAATGGCAGTCGTCAGCTGCTGCTGCAGGTAGTGGGTCACCCAATCTTAAAGCTCCAAGGGCACTTACTGGTCTGCCGGAATGTAGACATACTGCAAAAATTGCATGAGCAGCAGAGCGGCAGCAGATCATGATCATGGGTTACCTGGCTGGCTAGGCTGGTGAGGTCATTGAGGACGTGAGGTGCATCCAACAACGCTTGCGCACCTTGAATACAACCTGGTCGTCATCAGCAGCCATGGCAGCAGAGCAAATGGATTGAGGGGTGATCGGCACACCAGTCACCACTACCTTCAGGAGCGTTGTAACGTGGGGACGTCCCTTGAGTACACTTTCGCTTTCATTAAGCTATCACCCTTCCCCAAGACTTCAGCTTCATGCTCTGGTGCACTGCCCTTGGACCTCGGATAACAGACTGGTAAGCAGTCAGACAAGGTTGCCGAACACCTTGAGCGTGTTGAGCAATTGAATCGTTTCCACATTCGTATAGAGGCTCGCTTAAGGCTTACGGCTTGTTCTTATTGCGGAAGTTTTTCTCCTTGATGTGTTGCTGCAACGACCCTCCGCATGACCTGCCCGAAACGCATTATCTAACTGTGCGACAGTGACGACGAGGGAGCCCAGAGGGCGTCGAGAGTCTAGGTCAGTTGCTGCTGATTGGGGTGCTGTTGGCCTATCTCCCTGAGCCTCTCATTGGTGTTTTCTGGGGTCAGCTAGGTTCCAGCTTACACGTTTGAGTCCCTGATAGGCGTGGGCTGCTGGTCTTGCCTGGACAGGGCCTTGTGCATGCAAGTGCAGCGACAGCAGAATGCATATGTAGCCATACCTGCCCACTTGCTCACCCCTTTTCCTCCACCCTGTTCCCAATTGGTACAGGCATGGCACGTAGCACACTGCACTCTCCTTTTGCTCAGCAGCACTCAACTGGGAGCAGCAGCAGTAGGGTCTCACCCTTTCAGCAGGCAGCTGCAACACTGCAAAGCTTGGAGTCAGATGACCTTGAGTCAGGCTGGTCGAGCAGCCACTATGGGCCAGGACTGAGGCAGCGGTACCTAGATGTGTTTGAGCCCCTGAGTGCAACAGCGCGCAGCAGCAGCGGCGGCGCTGGTATGCGAGACAGGGGTGGCCAGGATCAGCTACAGGTGAGGGTGCAACTGCTACAATTTTTAGCTGCTGTGTTTGGCATGTCGCATATTACAGCCTGTTGTGGGAGCGATTAGCTGTGCGTCTTCCTACTTCTGCGTCAAGCACTGTGGTCTCCATATGATCGCCACACAAGCCTGGGCCTCATGCATGACCGTTTCAGCAGCAGGTCTGCTGTCTGAGGCACAGACAGTATGCAGACCATGATAAAAGCACCTGCAGATGACCCTATGCTCAAACAGCAGCGCGTGCATGGCACATGTTTAAACTTGACAACCCCAGCCCCATAGGCGTGCTCGCTCATTCACCTCCCCGCCCCCTGCCATTATTGCGCCCGTGTTCCCTGCAGCGCAACATCCGTACAGCATCCCAACCAGGCCCCACGCACCTTCGCATCGTTCTAACAGAAGATGCCTTGCACAGCACACAGCCCCACATCATTCGCGCCCGTGCCATCCTCACAACCAGCAGCAGCGCCAGAGACAGCCTCGCCGCATCCCCAGCACACCTCACTGGGTCCGTGAACCCCCGGCTTCGTGCATCAACCAGCTTGGACGGTGGTTCTCCCGGCAGCAGCTCCAGCCCCTACGGCAGCAGTGGCAGCAGTGGCGGCAGCAGTACGTCGCTGCGGCGGCTGCAGCGGCGTTCGTCGTCCCTGCTAGCTGCCACGTCAGCCACAGCTAGCAACCTGTGGTCTTCTATCAGCGCGTTGGGGGACAGGTCCCGGGCGCTGCTGTGCCGCAACAGCCCTGTCCTGCATCACGGCGCGGATCCTGGCGTGCCCAGCAGCAGCAGCGGCGGCAGGGATGGCGGCAGGCGCAGCAGCGATGGCGGCACACGCAGCAGCGTCAGCAGCGATGGTGGCAGCAGAAGTGCCAGCGGCGTTGTGTCGTGGGGCGTTGCAATGGAAGATGGGCCTGGCGCCGTTGTGGGCAGTGGCAGGGTAAGTGCAGGGCTGATTCTGGGTGGGGCGCGTATGGGGCTGGGGGGTTTGGCGTAGGTGCAGGTGACTGTGAGTTGGCAGGGCGCCTGACTGGTTTGTGCAGTGAGTTGCTGATGCTGGGTGAGTCAGTTCAGCTGAGCAGCTGCCTATCAAAGCTGTACTGCATCATGCAGCCAGATCGACTGCATAGTCAACAGTAACATCAACATCAACATCCACAAAGTCCTGCACAGTAACACCAGCCATCTGCCCTCCCTGTGTGCGCACAGACCCCTCGCTTCTCCCAGCGCCTGCTGTTGCGCAGCACGGCGATCCGCCGCAGCTCGGGCGCACGCAGCCCCGCAGTGTTGATCGACATCGACGCCACAGACAGCTATGACGACCTCCTGGCGCTCGATCAGTTCAACGTGAAGCGCGCAGTGAAGGCCAGCGTGCTGAAGGGCCTGCCATGCAGGACACCCAACCTGCAGGACGTGCAGCAACAGCGGCAGTGCCACATCTGCTTTGAAGCATGGGTACCACTGGAGCAGGATGATGTTGACGGCAGCAGCGATACTGCACGGCAGCAGCAGCGGCGGCCTGTGGCCGGGGCAGCAGCAGCACCAGCAGCAGCAGCAGTGGCAGGGGCTATGGATGGCGAGGAGTGCTGCTGCCAGTACTGCAGTCAGCGGCAGGCTGTGCCGGACATTGTGCAGCTGCTGTGCTGGGACGGGCCTGCAGGGCGGCATCAGGTCCTTGTTCCTGCACCTGCCTCGGCAAGGCTGCAGACTGATGATGTCAGCTTTGGCGATAACGCAAGCAGCAGCATTAGGACCCCTCCACCAAGCGGCGCTGGCGGCAGCGCTGGCAGCAGCAGCAGCAGCATGGACGTGTGGTCGAGTCCCTTCAGCAGCAGCAGTGGGGATGGTGCTGGGGCCAGCACCAGCGGCAGCAGCAGCCAACGGCAGCCTGTCGTCAGAGGCTGGGTGCCACTGGCGGCTGGGCAGGGCGCGGCCGGGACAAGGCAGGTCGGGCCTGCCAGGGTAGATGCTGCTGCAGGAGCAGCAGCAGCACCAGGTGGCAGTGGCACGTTCAGGCAGGGCCAGCCAGCGTGGACTGCTGCTGTGCACCCTCGATGGGGCACCCATGTGCACAGCTCTCAGGCCGGCAGCAGCAGGAGTGGGCATGTTTGCGGTTGCAGTTGCAGCCGGGGCAGGCAAGGGGGCGCAGCGGAGCAGCACACGAAGGGCAGCAGTTGCGTGCAGATACAGCAGCTGCCGTGTGGCCATGAGTAAGTGTTTCTGGTGCTTAGGTCGAGGGAGCAGCTGGCTGGTGCTGCATGTGGGGTATCGCCTGCAGGCCCAATGCAGTCGGTGTGCAGCCATGTGTGCGTGCAGAAACTTCACGGCATCTCATCACACCGGCATGGTCGCCTATTAGCGCAGCAAGCTGTTTTTATTGGCATGTTGCGCACAAGGTCTTGCATGTACTTGAGTACGCTCTGCGAAATAACGTCATATTCAAACATGTGTGGGCCTTGTGTGTTGCTGCTGCAGGTTCTGCGCTGGCTGCATTCAACCCTGGCTGAGGGAGCACATCAGCTGCCCTGTCTGCCGCTGGACCTTTGCAGAGGGAGACACGCGCCTCATAAACAAATAACGGCACAGCAGGGCCTCCTTGCTAGCAGAAATGTGCCCTTGGAGCGCACACCCGACCATGGCTGAGCCGTGGCAGTTGGGCCTGTATTTGGGCTGAATGTGCGCAGCTGCCGCGCGCAGGGGAACGAAGACAGCCTCCTTGTGGGTGTTAAGCAGAGAGGATACAAGTTCATGCAGTTGTGTTGCTCTGGTCTGTGATGTAGAGCGTGCCTGAGTGGCAGTCGCTAGGATGTGTATGCTTGTATGCGCCCTCAAGGTGTGGTGCAGTGACCGCACTGAGGACTCCTGCTGTCATTGAGCTGAGCACACTCTCAAGTGGTGCAGTCGTGTTGAGTTGGTTGTGTTCCCTGCGTGCTGCTTGTTCATGCATGGACACCCTCAATTGATGAGCAGTTTGCTGTAGTTGATTCTGGGGTGCACATCTGTTGATGTGTGTTGCAGGCAGGGTTGCGCAGGAAGTTGTGCATTGTGTTGCCTGCATTGGCAGAGGCTCCGTCCTCTTTGCGTGTGTGCAGATTGTTGGTGAGGGGTGCCACAAGTTGTGCAGATTGATCCAGATTGATTCAGGGGAGGAGTTTCACAGAGTTGAGTTGTGCTGCCCCTGCAGCGCCTCCTAGCACCAAGGCAGCAGGAGGCAGCAAGTCTGCAGGTGCTCAAGTGTTCCACTGTATTGTATGTGCAGCAAGTGATTTACTCTGGAATTTGCACGGATGCATTGTGTGCATTTGTTGGTCTTGCCACGCCCAATGGGTGGCTCAGCCCGTGCTTTAGCTTTGCCTTGACATCACCAGCAGTGTGGCGCATGTCAATGCATCGGCACATACTGCTGCTGAGCTACCTGGCACACAGGCAATAATGTCTTCCCCATCATGCCTGGTATGTACATGTGTACTATTTTCTGGGTTTACAGCCCCGTATATATGTGTGCAATACGGCATGCCCCTGGGTTTTGCCCCTTCCCACCTGTGTGGCGCGTTTGCTTGGGGTGTCTGTTAAAATGTGCTCCAGCTGGTTTTGAACTTGCCGTTATCAACGGGTAACCGACGGAGCGGGCAACCGACGTGTTGTTGACAGCAGCAGCCCAGCCCAGTAGGAGCAACAGCCAGCATGACCCAGCATCGATGATCACAGTGGAGCTTTGATGCAACATCCAGCCCAGCAGAAGGGCAGCAACTGGCCAGACACCTTCATGTCACAGTGAGCCAAGGGTTGGGGGCCCCGAAGCTCGTCTAGCCGCATTTGCACATGCATATGCATCACTGAACACTTCTTTTCGTTGACAGACACGACAGCTGCAGCCTCTGCGATCTAACTACAACCGACGTCGCCGGAGGCGCTGACGAACGAGGGTATGATGTAAGAGTCAAGAAAGACAATACTATCGAGCAACTAAAGACGAACTGCCACTTATCTAGATCCGCGCGCTCAATTGGCACGCAGCTGCAGCCAATTACTGCATCGGGAATCCGCCACGGCGGATAGGCATACAGCTGCCATCACTGCATCGTGAGTGGATTGGGATGCCATTTACGCTGATTTATCGAAAGGTAATAACTCCGAGTGCACGGTGGCAGTTGCGACTTACCGCTGTTGCTGCTGCCCTCCAGACCCTCAGGCTTCTGCTGCTGCGATCGGCTGCCTGCTGACAAAAGCAAGGGTGGACTAAGGTTCTGATGGTCTCCATGGTGAGTTCTCATCTCAGCTGCACGCCAGAATCAATTGTTATCGAGGTACGTCCACTGGGTGACTCAAGTACCTCCCCCGGGTGAGTCAGGGGCCAGGGCCTGAAGGTCGACTTTGCTGCTGCTGCCCCTTGCGCAGGCCGTATGCTTGAAATGGAAGGTGC
Organism: Desmodesmus armatus; assembly: GCA_007449985.2. Taxonomy (NCBI): domain Eukaryota; kingdom Viridiplantae; phylum Chlorophyta; class Chlorophyceae; order Sphaeropleales; family Scenedesmaceae; genus Desmodesmus; species Desmodesmus armatus. The sequence goes on along the minus strand of VIIQ02000068.1, from coordinate 275,048 downwards.
TACTGTGCCTGCTTGCGGTGGCTACTGCTCAGCCAGCACGCAATACATCCGCAGCGTCAGCAGCCCCAGCAACCTCTCCAGGTGCAACCAACGCCACTGCTGCAGCTACAGTAGCTGCAGCACCTGCGACTGCAGCTGCGGCAAGGCGCCGACAATGCGCCCGCAGCCACGGCAGCAGCAGCAGGCACTGGGCCGTTCAATCAGCTCTTGACACACAATGGTCAGGAGCTCTTCCTGACAGGCGTCAATCTAGGCAACGTCCAGTTCATCCCCTTTGCAGGCAACCCCTATGGCTACACTGTGCAGCAGATGCGAAGCTTGCTGCAAAGTGCTTTTGCTGAGCTTGCTGCTGCTGGCGCAAACTCTGTTCGGCTCTGGTTGCACATTGATGGTAGCCGCAGTCCTGCTTGGTCCTCACAGGTAAGGCAAAACACAAGCACGCTTCTGGCAGCGTACTAAGCTGGCAATAAGCACGCGCGCACTCAATGCAGCTTGGCTGAGACTCCTGCCTGAAGCAGACGTGATACGCCCTAGAAGAAAATTGATCCTTTGCTGTCAACTACCAACTCTGCGGTGCTGTGAAGTCTACAACAGGCACCTAAACACAGCACGCAGCAGGCTGCACAGTCGCTGTTACACTTGGGCACCTATCGGTTCGCTAGCTATCGTGCTGCACACACTGCACGGCTTGTTGCCGTCGCCATGCAGGGTGATGACACCGTTGTCAGCGGCCTCCCAGCTGGGTTTATGGATGACCTCAAGTGGCTGCTGCGCACTGCCTATGATGAGTATGGCATTCTGGTCTGTGTCTCACTCTGGAGGTGAGCAACATGCGCGGTGCATTTGGCTTTGCACAGCAAGGGCGCCACTGCATGTGGCATGCAGCCACCAGTCAGTCGGCATTGCTAGCTTTTTGTTACAACACGGTTAGCATTCTCCCCACTCGTACTATGAATGCAGTGCATTGCATCTGTGCCACAGCCTGTAGCACATGGTCGTGCATTCTGATGCTGCAGCGACATGCATGTGTTGTTCAGACAGTGATTCTCAGCTGTGTTTGGTTGGACCTAACGAGCGGCCCTATCTGTATGACTGGTTGGTTTCTGCACTGCAGCCATGACATCCTAGCCGTAAGGCGCTGGAACAGCGTGGAAAACCGCGCCAGGGCTGTACATATGATGACTGATGACAACGCAACGGCGGCCTACATCAGCAATGCACTGCTGCCAATGCTTGCGGCGCTCAGGGAGCCAATCAAGCCGGGGGGCCCCACCTACCTTGACGCTGTGGTCAGCTGGGATGTGCTGTACAAGGTGTGTGGGGTGTCAAACCACTGGAGGCTGTACAAGGTGTGTGGGGTGGCTCGCGAACGAATAGTACTAGTAGAGCCCCGGTTCTAGCGCTTGATGTCAACATGAGCGTTACCAATAAGGCGCGGTGGATCATGTTTTGTAGGAGATGCGTGCATTGCCAATGCAAATGTTGGGCTTTGTGCTGCACCTTGTTGCACGAGCAGGTCGCAGCAGCAGTCTAGAAGATTATTGGGTTTGCTGGCGCTGTGGGTGATGGGCACGTCACAACTGTGCAACATTGTATCAAAATGCTCCTCCAAATGTGACTCACTGGCTGAGCCTCGCCTGGGCAGGAACACAACATCATGCTGGCTCTGTCATGTTGAAACAACACTGAGGCGTGCCCTGTTTATACCTGCGCTGCCGCAGAATTACATGTACAGCATGCGCTACGGCAACTACTCTTGGTGGAACCCCAACACCTACCAGCTGCTGAGCCGCAAGTCTTCCAGTGCCACCCTGACCAAAAAGGGCGGGCAGTATGTCGGCTGGCACTACTACATTGGAGGGGGATCGGAGGATGGCAAGTTCAATGATTACATGTATCATGATGTCTTCGACAACTACCCGAGGTGCGTAAGCGCCAGAGGGAGTGTGGTGAGAGTACACTCAAGTCCACGACAGCCCTGGCCAAGAGGTTACTACATCCCCCACATTTGCATCCTGCATGGGCATTGATGAGGAGTGACGATCCAAATTGTATGCAGGAGTTGAGGAGCAAGGCTTCTGGGTGCAGCTTGCAGTGTGTCAGCATGACATGGAGAAGCGAGCAAAGACGTTATGCCGCAGCTTGTGCTTGTCTGCTGCTTGGGCTGGGGCTGCAGTGAATGGGACTTCCTGAAGAAAGCCATTGTGGATACAAAGAAGCTGACTACGGTGGAGGTGAGCAGACAGCTACTTCACCAGATGGCGGGCATGCTGCAACACAGGCAGTAAATGGTTTACGGTATGGCAAGGGACTTTCAAAGTTGCCTAAGCCGCTTAGAGGCTCCTTGCGATCATCTGAAGAAGCTGCACACAATTGTGTGGTGGTTGCAACCACCACTGCTGCATCAGCATATGCCGGCAGGCATGCCGGCGAACCAGGTCTGGTCAATCAACATGTGAACCAGCCATGCAAGCTCAGAATGCACGGTACCACTGCTGCTGCTGCTGCTGTGTCACGCAGGTCCCCTACACCAAGGTCCTGCGCTTCATCAACAGGGTTGCAGGGGCCATCCATAGGGCTGTGCCGGGTGCCAAGGTCACTGTGGGAGCTCACTCAATGCCCTACACCACAGACATCCCGATGCCACAGCTGTGGTACGACAATGCACCCATGAACTACTACAGTGACGATCTGCTGGTGAGCATGCTGTGTTTCCCTCATTAGGCCGAATGTTGGTTGCAGGCTCCGCAGGCCGGCTGGGGTGTTGGGCGTACAGTACTACTGTAGTACACGGCATGCCTTAGCAGTGGTGAACGCCATGAATGCTGTCACTCCCATCATGCACGCGCCCTAGAATGTGTGTGCTGTGGATCAACTGTGTGTTGTGCAGGTTGCCTCTGGCGGTGACCCTGATGGTTACCTGGATTTCTACGCGGTACACGGCTATGCCATCTGGGATGAGCCTGCGCGTGACCGGCTGGTCAATATGTTCCTAAACCCCAAGGCACACTGGAACGTCAGCAAGCCCATCCTGGTGGGGGAGCACTGGGAACAGGTGGGTGCTGCTGTAGCTGGCCATGATGCAATCTGAACAGCTCTGTAAGGGCCCTATTGGCAAGCCCACATGTTGCCACAATGCCCAGGCTACCCGCTGGTGGGCAGGAATAGGCAGAAAATGTGCCACTGGGAACATGTATGTTCTGCTGTAGCTGGCCATCAGCAAGGCTTGCTCTGTATTGGTGTGCTGACTATGCAGTTTGGAAAGCTGCGGAAGGGCTCTATTGGCAAGCCCACGTGTACCAGTAGTGCCCGGGCTACCTGCTGGTCGGCAGAAAAAAGCTAGAAAATGTGCTGCCGCCCTGCACCACCACAAATCAGGTGGCACTAGTCGCACAGTAAGCACTTGCTTGAAGCACTACCTGTTTTGCAACGCCGGCGGCGCTCAATCGCATGTGCAGCATATGCGCGGGGGCGAGGCATGTTGCTGCCCTGCCGCACTTAAGCTTACACTGCCATGACAATGGCCTCCCTCCCCATGCATTCCACGCTGTACGACACGTCCATCCCACAGGTGATGCCCAACCCCTCCACTGTTACTGTGGGCGACTACGTGCACCTCCACGACACCGGCTACGCCGGCGGTTGGGGCTGGGCCTGGTTCAATGTGACAGAGTCCTTAAACTACACCACAGGCACCGTGCTGAGCCGGGGCTTTGGGGAGCACAAGTGCAGAGGCACCCTGCGGCAGCTGCTGTCAAACCTGCCGGCACGTCTGAAGTATGCTGTGAGGAAGCCGAAGGTCCGCCCAACAGGGGTTGTGGGATGATACTGTCTGCCAGATTCGTAGAACCTGGCGGCAGGGTGAGCCATCCACCCACCCCTGTGCGGCATGCGTGGTGCAAGTGACGCAAGATTTCCCAGGCGTCGCACTCCTGCACGGTTCCAAACGCTTGGTGCCATGGTGCCTGCCTGGTGGCGGGTGTGGCTGTGCATGCATGCATGTGCTGACTGCACTGGCATATATGCACTATATAGTGCATGCGCGTGCACGGCTAGAGAGCGCAGGCGGGAGGTATGTTTGTTTGGTCATTTGGCTTGAGGTTTGACACCACACGAGCTGCGGCACAGGGTATGCATCTGCTTGTCAGTCTTCCTTGCTGTGTATGGCGATGTGCGTGGTTGGTGATTGACTGGGCAGAGGTTGCTGGCGTGTGCGGTGGGGTGTTGGCCATGCAGTAGCACCATGATGGTCTGGATACATTTGTGCATGTTTGTGCTTTGGAGCGTGCTGTGCTGATGGGAGAGGGGGTGGCAGGAGTGTCTTTGTTTGTCTAAGGGGCGGTCTCAGCCCGCTGACACGTCTGCATTGCTGAATTGTGCGGTGGCACGATTACTACCTGTTGGGGCTGTAGACTGGGGGAGGCAAGGAGCCATGCAAAGTGTGCATGTTGACTCAGGCCTTTTTGTGCGGCATGGACAGAGTCACTCACGGTTGTCTGCAATGTTCACTTGACAGATGTTGGTAAACAGCCGGCAGCAGTTTGCTGTGAGAGCTTCCTGCGTCTTTGTTGTCTATGTATGATTCACAGCAGCGCCGCCGCCACCCCGCGTATAGCGGCGCTGCATTTTGAGCTATCTATCTATGATTGATGTTGATCTCACCAGAGGGTCACGTAGTTTGCCAGCACCCCATAACATTACCACCGTGGGTGCTTGGACGTCAAAGTGTTGGGCCCTGCAGGCAGTGCTTGGGGCAGAGGTTTCTCTGCTGTAGCAATTTGATGCATCGACGGTTGGCCAGTGTTCTTTCTCCTGCACTTACTGCTCACTAGCACAGGTGTGGCATGGCGGTGCCAGGCGCAAAGCACGCGCAAGGCATGCGTACACTGTTACGTCGCCGTGCAGCTGCTTGGTGTGTTGTGATGTGTGTTTGCTGCATGCAGTTGTGTCCAGCACTATGTTCAGGTGCACATGACGACAGCGCAATGCATTTTTTGCAGCAGTAGCTTATGAAGTATGTGATGCAGCGGTGCCCTGCATCGGTGCCAGCTGGCAAAGTTGCCTCGACCTTGAGATAGTGTTTGGGAGTGGGACATCTGCATGGGTCACTTCCCTTTGTCTGCAGGCACTTGCTTTTTTAGTTGACACGGAGCCTACACGCACTGCCAGTACTGGCAGTCGTGCTTTCAGAGTCTGTGTTGGCCACAGGATCTCCGGATATGCTGATGATGTCATCCATGCTGATACGTACAGTATTTGATGCCATACGGGATCATTGCCAGCGTCTACTAGACAGTATGCAGCACAGGCTGTGCGAGGGATTTGAAGTGGCTGTTTGACATCTGCAGCCGCTGCCTTGTGTCGGGGCCTTACATGCACTGCAGGGTTATGGCAGCAGGATTTTGGTGATAGTCAGACGTTGTCTGCAGTGGACAGGGAGACAGCCAGGTTTGCAGGCAGTACAGACTGGACGGCGGTCCATCAACAGAATGGAAAGCACCCACCCTCATGTGTGCATTGAACACGTGTTTGCCAGTGGGGGTTAGCTAGCCCAGGCCTATAGGCAGTTGGTGGACCACTGGCATAGAGCGTCATTGCGGAGATGTCTGTTTTGGTCTTTCTTCCCATTGCAGTGCATGCTGATGGATTTTGGATTGCGAACAGGTGTGCATACCTGTGGCCCTGTGGCCAGGTGGTTGAGGATTCACCAAGGTGCCACCTGTGAGTTTGTCTGAGCTTTGAGGCTCATGGATGGGACATCAGGCAACAGCTCAGAGTTTGGATGTTTCCCTGTAGCGACGGGAGTCGCCCACTTGCACGGTGCAAGTGTTGGCCCGGCTGGTTGCTATTGCTAGAGTTGACGCGATGGCAGCTGGTGGGACAAGCTGTCTGCAAGCTTGATCAAATAAGGCATGAGATTGCAAGCTCGTGAGTGAGTGTGTGCATGCGTGTGCTGGGGTAGGGGTTGTGGATGTGGCTTGCCAGTGGGGGGGGTCTCATTGGTATGTTTGCCTGCATTGTGCCTTGTTTGATGTCGGCAGGGTTGCTTGGCCGGAATGTTGTTGATGTCATTGCGCAATGCTAAGCGCTGAGCGCTAGGTGTTGTCTACATCAGATTGTATGCTTACCGCCGAGCGCTGGATGTTGTCAGTCTTGCTGCACACTATGTGTGATGCAGGCTCTGCCTCATGTCACGTGTCCAGTGTGCCACCAATGGTCACTGTGTGCTTTATCGCTCCAGAGTATGAAAGCAGCAGTGTGGAGAACTGCTGTTGGTGTTTATAGCTGCATGCCTGTATGCTGTCTTGGCTTCCACCGCTGGCTAGCAGCCCATCATAATACACGGCATGTTGTGCCTGTGAGGATGATCGGGCGTGCTGTGCAGCATCAGCACAGCAGCATTCCATTGCAGGCAGCATGCCAGCTAGCCTGTGTGCACGGCAGGTGTCCTGCCAGGCCGGTATCTAAGGCAAGCTTACTCAAGCACGAGGCTGCATGGCGTGGGGGGGGGGGGGGGGTAACGCACTATGCACAGATTCACTGGCAACACCCTATTTTGTAATATTGTCTGCTATGGGGAAAGACCATCTGCAGAATTTGCTTCCTGGTGGCCACCAGGGCTGCAGCTACTAGATTAGTAAGACGCTGGCAACTGACAGCCTGTCGAAGGCACATCGTTGCCAGTGAGCTACTCACTTTTCCTTCTTTTCTTTGTTTTGAACTCCAATCAGGTGGCAGTGCTGAGCAAAACCTGGCCACACAGTGGTTTCTTTGCCAATACGCGAGTAGGCATAAAGGGTTGTCAGCTCCAGAGCCCCTGGACTACTCGCTGCACCCCAGGGCATGCTGGCTGCATGCCGCAGTGCCCCAAAAGTCACAACCCCTCACCATGCAAAGCACACCTGCCAACACTGAGAATGCTCCAATGCCGACGTCAATGCCAACAGTACCAGCTGAAAAAACCTACAACATGGCATCAAACATACCATGGCTTGTCAGCAGGGCGGTTACAGGGTCAGCGGCACCAGCAGCACCACCCCAGATTGTGCCATGACATGCTGTGCACCGTGCATGACATCAACACTCCGATGGCCGGACCGAAGCAGCTACTTCAGGAGAGAACTGCCCCCCCCCCCCGGGCGGTCTACATGGTACCATGGCGCTGACCAGTGCTGACACCATCCAGTCGACAAAGCTGAGGCCCACCGTGGTAGTGGCACAAACTGCCTCTGGCCAGGCATGATGTGCGCAGATCTAGAATGCCAGCCACACAACCCCGTGCCTGACATGCCTGTTGGTTTCCAACCAACGCCCGTCCTGCGACACTGAACATGCCACGCGTCAGAAAAAGCTATTTTCAAAACATAGTGCGTTGCGTGGTGCAGAGGATACAGACAGCCGACGTACAGCCGATCACCAGGCATGACCGGCGTATCACTGGGTCTGCTTGCCCCAAGCCTTGCAATTCAGACACCCTCCCCGCACGTCACCCCCCTTGAAACCCCCGTAGCGATTCACATACACTTTCGGCACCTCGGGCACAGCAGCACGCGTCAGCGCAACAAGCGTCTTGTTCGTTGCGATCCCGTTCGGGAACGACTGCAACTCCCCCATCGCACCAACTCTCACGACACTCGTCAACGCCCCGGTTGGACTCGCACTCGCGCCCTGAGGCCTGAACTGCATGCTGGGCCTGCTCGATTGCTGCAAGACTCGCTCAGCAAACAGCAGCCGCTTGGCTGCCAGCAGCCCTGCTGACAGAGCCTCTCCTGGAAGCTGCAGCAGCCTTCGGCGGTTTCCCGCCTCTCCGTCTATTGCTGTACTCGGGGTAGGTCCCCTGAGCACAGGTCGACGGGGTACTGCAGCACTTGTGCCACTGGGGGGTGTTGTCATGGGCTGCAGGGCCCCTGCCTGCGCTGTTGTGCTGGCAGAGCCTGCTGGTAGGTTGCTCCCTGCTGCTGCTGCCCTTGCAATATCCGTTGCATTCCTCCCCAGCGCCTGGCCTGCGTTGGCCCTGCCACTCCCACTCTCAACAGTAACAGCGCTAGCTCCCGGGGAGTAAGGAGTGCCTCTCACTCCTTTGATAGGTGAGGAGCTAGTGCTGCTGCGGCCTGCTGTACTGGCGGTACCAGCAGTACCAGCACCTGCTGTCCTGCCTGGCTGGAGCATGGGTGGCTGCTCGGTTTCGTTGTCATCGCCTGGTGTGTCCTCGGACTCGGGGCCTGCTAGCCCCACCTCTTCTGCTGGGGTGTCGGTGCCTTCCTCCGGTGTTGGACGGTCTGTGAGGTCATTCTTGGGTGGTGGGAGTTCGTCGGGGTCTGGAGGCAGGTTGGGCATGAGCACGCCGCCGATGCCATGCATGATTGCGGGGCCTGCATACATTCACACAGTGTGAGTGTGAGAAGAAAACAGTGGAGTAAGAACAGCATAACTAGCCGTCAAATGTGAGCCACTGACAGACACAGAAGCTGCAGGTAACTGTGACATCAAACAGCCGTAGTGTAGGCAGCACACTGGCAGCATCTGGCAGTTTGTTGACAGGCTGTAGTACCTGAGTGGCCTGATGTCAATGTGTGCTGTCCTGGTGCTGCTGCTGTATGTTCGGCTGTAGACTGAACTTACTGCTGCCAACACTCTGTTGATACTGACAATACCTAGAGGCATTGCTGGGGCAAGGCCCCGTTCATAATGATTGTCATATTAGTTTTTACCTGCGTATATGTTGTAGACAGACACCTTGGCTGGGCGGCCGACCTCCGGTGTGACTGCCAGCTGCGGCACCAGCACTGTCTTGTTCTTGTTGCCAGAGAAAGGGTCACTCATCATCTCACTGGGGTGGCAGCAGCACACAACAGCAGTAACAACAACACCGTTGTGATGCAAGGCCTTGGGGTTTTTTTGGGGGGGGGGGGGTACCAGGGGGGGGGGGGGGGAGGGGGGGGCCTAATCCCACCGGCTGGCCACACACACAGCAATCAGGCGAATCCAACTGCCGGGGGCCCGAGGCAAAACCTCACCAATGAGATCGCCTAACACCCCTATACCAGGAGGTCAGGCCTTGGGTTTGACAATGGGTACAGCCTTTACATTAGGGATATTGGCAGAGTCTCCTGCACCCCTATCCATAGTTTGCTGGCACACTACATGCTGCCGCTGATATGATATCAGCACTGCCAGCAAGCATGTGCGGTGAGGGCAACACTTGCTGTTCAGCCGAACCCGGGTTCCTTTGATGAGCCTCAGCCCCCCCCCCCCCACCCCTCCCTCAGCCCCCCCCCCCCCCCCTCTGCGCCTACATCCGTCCTCTGTGCACAGCTGATGCCTGCAATCATGTTTTGTGTGCGTATCCTTCTCCTCCTTGGTATGGGATCCCCTCCCCTCCCCACACCTCCTCCAACCCTATGTCACAACCCTACATGAGCACTATCACACTGCCCATCCGCAGCTGCTTCACTCCTGCCACGCTCGCTGACAACACTCATATGAAGAGTGTGATTTTTTCTTCAACGGTCCATTGCGGTCAGTGTAATTGCTGCGCACCTGGTGACGTTCATATCCAGTGTGTGTCCCTTGAGCAGTGTGGCAGCAAGGCCCTGCTCAAAGCCCCTAGGCAACCGCCTGACCTTCGGCAGCACATGGTACTTCAGAATCTCAGCCAGGCGTCCTGTGCTGGCCCTACTCAGGTTGCCCTCCAATGGCTTGAAGGCTGCATTGTCGGGTATCAGCAGAGTGAGGGGCTGGCCCTCTAGCTGGGGAAGGATGTTGGTCTTGCTGATGGCGTCTTTGGCGGAGATCCAGTAGGGTGAGTGGCCGAGGGCTGACTCTATGGTGAGGAAGTAGTTGCCTGCAGGGTGGATGGGCGGGGGGGGGGGGGGGTGGTGGGAAGGGGGGGGTGGAGTGTGTCTGGGTGGGAGGGGGGTGGGGTGGGGTGGGTGGGTGGAGGGGTGGGGTGGGGCAGGGGGGGGGGGTGAGTGGCCAAAATTCCAGTAGGGTGAGTGGCCGAGGGCTGACTCTATGGTGAGGAAGTAGTTGCCTGCAGGGTGGATGGGTGAGTGGTGAGTGGGTGGGTGGTGTCACTTCACAGGGCGGCATTGGGGGCATGTTACCTCACACATACTTTAGCGCGAGCTGGCCTCATTGGGCATTGAGTCACACAGAGTGAGAGCCGAGTGAGCTGTGCCAACACTGAATGAGGGGTTCGAATTTTGCTTTTCCACTGTCCTGGCAGGCACCGAGCTGCGTACATTGTATATCTGGGATATGCACCACCAACAGCTCGGGTTGCAGCCTCAGGCTGAGTGACTCACCGCTCCTTAGCACTTTGTCAATCACAAAGACTGAGATGCCAGCAGGGTTTTGTGGTGTGATGGGGCCGTCCACCACGTTTGCCCTGCTCCTCTGCACGTCTGACAGGGACAGCTGGCCGCCAGGTTGGGTGCTGCTGCTGACGTTCATTATGAACTGCTCATCCCCGGTTAGTAACGTTTTGGTGCCGTCAGCAACATCATCTGAGCCGCGCACCTGGTAGCCTGCACAGCAAAGTAGGATGGCATATGTGAAACAACAGCACTGGTGAGCGTGCCAGCAGCACAGCCGAGCATAGCACAGCAGCCTCAGCGTTGCTACCATCACAGCACAGCAGCGCAACTGCGTCGAGTGTGACCGACACCTTGCCCACAACTTCAAAGCCAACACCAGAGAGATCGATGTTGGAGATGTGTCACTATACCCTTGTCAACCAAAGAGCATGCAGCGCATGTCCTCAGCAGCAATTAGACACCTCAGGTTTGTTTGTACTGCAGGCCCCACCCTCCCCCCTTCCATCCATCTCACTCCCTCTCCAAGCACCCCTCCCAATCGGTCCTTCTGCCCCCTCCCCGCCTTCAAGGGGTGTGCCCCGCCCTACCTGGTACAAAATGGTAGCTGACGATTAGGTCAACAAGCTCAGGCCGTGCTGCCAGCTGCTTGGCAGTCATGCTCATTGACTGCAGGAAAGACTCAATAGCCTGCATGCACATATGGGTACACGAGTGGCACACAGTGGGGTGATGCTCTAATGCGTTTTACACAAAAGCCTGCTCTGATTGCCTTGGCACAACTCACATGCACAACCTCTGTCAACACACACAGGTTTGTAGCTAGGCACACAATACGACGGCTGGTCTGGCAGATGGTGGGCAACAGCTCTGAGCTGTGGGCTCTCCAAGCCGCACACACTAGCAGCACAAAGGCGCTGCCACAGACACACTTTGCATGGTCCCATCAGTGACCGCTGTCAACCACTCTGCTGACAACAAATGCTGCTGAACCGGATCAGGCCTTGCCCTGACTGTCCTGTTAGGAGCCGTGCCGCATCAGGCTTTCACTGATGCTTTCATATGCTGCTCCAGCAAGATTGGCATATGCATGCACATGCATGATTGGCATATGCATGCATGCATATGCTCAACTGTACAGGACCATGTCCTCCTACTGGTGCAGCTACAGCCAGCCAACCCACCTCGTCTGATGGTGCAAAGAACGTTCCCACGGTTGAGTCTTGTATCTGCTCGGGCGCAATGTTCAGCACGGTGAACAGCGACCTAAACAGCGGGGTATTCTTAGCCAGCACGTTGTGCAGGGAGCCTGCAGGATTAGCTGCTGCAGCACTGGCCTTAAGCCCTGCAGCTTGCGCTGCTGCTGCTTTCATGCCTTGGCCAGATGCTGGTGGTGTGGTTGTCATGGCCGCTGCTGTTGACAATGGTCGTGCGGGGGACCTGACACCAGAGGTCCCTGCCCCAGCCGAGGTACCAGCAGCAGCAGAAGCAGAAGCAGTGGGATCTGCAACTGCAGCAGTAGGTGGGCGCTGCATCTTGTTGCCTGCTGCAGTGCTGTCTGCTGTTGGCGCTGCTGTGCCTGGCCGCTTCCCAACAGGGCCGGTCCCATCTGCTGCATCTGGTGCTGGGCCGGGGCGCATTGGCACTGCTGCTGCTGCTTGCTGAAGTGTTGTAGTCGTGGTTGCAGGCATCCACGAGGCGTCATTTGTTGCTCGCCCTTGTGCCTGGGTGTATTGCACAGATGTGGGGACAGAAGGTGCAGTGAGGGAGTACTGCCAATGCATGGATCACAACTCAGGCAAGGGCGCTTCTGTGCTGAAGGTGTGAAAGGCGGAATGCTTCTGTTTGAAAATATCCGAAGGCTGTGAGACACTCCTCACCTGAGCTCCCGGCAGCAGCACCAGCAGCAGTAGCACCAGCGGTGCCGCTGCGTGCTGCAGAGGGTTGTGAAGGAGTCTCGACATCGTGCTACAAGCCAGTATCTTTCATAGCTTGATGTATGAGCCTACCGCGATCACACGACAGTTTCGAGCTCAACGCGGTCAGAAACAGAAATTCATGCTTTTCACGTTCTTCTGCTCTTCCGACCAAGCAATTTCTGCCTGCTGCAGCACACTGAGCTTCGTAGTTAGTGACTGTGCATGCCCTTGGGTTTCAGGCTTGGGACCGTAGGTCACCTCTTCTGCAGGTCTGCAGGCCTATCCCGCACGTTGTTTTCACAAACGTTCTGAACCCTTAATTACTTGGTCTCACCACCTCAGCACATAACTACCGCGGCACCTGCCCTGTACACAGCTGCAGCTGGATCAGCCGTGATCCACAGCAGCAGCATGGCGTCTCTCAGGCAATGGGAGTCGTTGCAGGCAAAGGTCAAGGAGCTACTCAACATGGATCTCAGCAGCTGTGACGTTCGCTTGGTTGACCGTATGGCATCGATCTGCCTTCAAGTGGCAGAAGATAGGGACTATCAACCCAGCGTGTCAGACTGGAGCAGGCTCATCCAAACCCTGCAGGCAAGTGGGCTGCTGCTTTACAAGTGAGCTGCTGCTGTGCAAAAAACGCAACGTTTCCGGCAGCAGCCAACAGCGCAGCCATGGTTGTATGTTGACACAGGGGCAGGACCACCTGCTGTAGGGAGCCAACTGGCATCTGCTAGCCAACTGTACAGCCCTGCTTGCCCTAAGATTTAATTACTGCAGCCAATGCGTAGTACGGTGTTCAGGTCGCTGTGCATCTGCTTCCTCTGTATTCCTCTTCAAGTCTTCAAGGCTTTGCAGGCTGCAACTATGGCTGACCAGCAACACCCCTCCTCCCTCCTTCATGGTGCTTGCAGGTGCCCCTCACTATCTGCACCGCTTGCAGTGCACCCCTACGGGACCCAGCTCCAATAACCTTTGGGCTTGTAGCCTTCAGCCTGTTGGAAGCTTTGATGACACAGGCCGGGCCTCTCATGCTGCACGCAATGTCCAACCCACCCTCACCTGAAGACCCCACCCAGCAGCAGCAGCAGCAGCAGCAGCAGCAGCAGCAGCAGTTGGCAGAGCAGTTCAAGCAGCAGGTGTTGCAGTCGGGGCTGCCGCAGGCGCTGTCTGCTGCCATGCATTCCATTGCTGCACTGCTGCATGCTGCTGTGCCGGGCAGTGTTGCAGCGCAGCGGCAGGCTGCAGCCACCGGAGACAGCAGCAGCAATGCCGCTGGCAGCAGCAGCAGCAGCAGCAGCAGTGAACCCAACAATTACGAATGGCTGCTATTATTGGCACTCCAGGTCATGCAAACGTCCTTCCAGCAGTTGCTGGACAGCCACAGCCCCCTACCCATGGAGTGCGCCTTGGGTGCAGCAGTCAACCTAGCCTTTGCAGCCCTGCAGCATACTGACCGGGCTCTCAAACACGCGGCGCACCTTACAGCCACGCAGCAGCAGCAGCAGCAGCCGCCGCCGCCGCAGCAGCAGCAGCAGCAGCAGCAGTGGGTCAATATTGCGCCCATGGGCCTCTACGCAGACTTATGCAGCGCAGCCAAGCAGATGCTGCTACGTGCGGCCCTGGTGCCAGGTCTAGCCATGGCCGAGTCAGACCCGCGTTTTACCAATTTGATCTGCAACAATACCCTGACGCTGCCTCACTACTTCCGCGCTGCCGCCACCGCCCAGGTGGTTATCGGAGGGTATGCCGGCTTGCTGGCAAAGCTTGCGCACTCAGACATTGCTGCTGCGCGCTTGCGCAGCGGCAGCAGTAGCGGCGGCAGCAGTAGCGGCGGCAGCGGCGGCAGCAGTAGCAGCAGCAGCGGCGGCAGCAGTAGCGGCGGCAGCGGCGGCAGCAGTAGCGGCAGCAGCGGCGGCAGCAGTAGCGACAGCGAGGCAGGTACAGCCACCTCAGCCCAGACACGCTTGTGCTGGCGGATCGCTTGCCGATACCAGCGGGAGCTGCCTGCATTGCCTGCTGCCCTCACAGACATGCTGGGGGTGGACAGGCTGCTGCTGGCCTGGCTGGCAGCCCAGGATGCAGTAACAGGTGTAGAAGCAGCCACGGAGCCTGCAATCATGATGACTGAATTAGTCATGCCTGTGAACAGCGTGGTATGGGTGGGTGGTGGGGATGGAGAGGGAGCAGCATCCTCCATTGCTCAGCAGTTGCCTGCGAGCGAGCGGCAGCTGCAGGAAGCGTTGGATTCGCTGCTGAGTCAGCAGCCGCAGCAGCAGCAGCTGCAGCAGCAGCAGCAGCAGCAGCAGCAGCAGCTTGAGGTGTATCTGCTGCTGGTGGTGCTGCTGCTTGAGTGTGCCGCCGGTGCGGAACACAGCCCGGGGACCTCCTCAGGCCTTGATGGACACAGCTTGGTGCTCTCTACAGCAGCAGAGGCACTCACGCGCTACATCGACTGCACACGTGCGATCGAGAGCCATTTAAGGCAGCAGTTGGCAGCTTTAGCCGCAGCAGCGGGTGTGGTAGTCCCCCAGGCTTGGGGCCGGATGACACGGATGTGGATGTGCTGAAAGCACTAACTCCCTTCCTGAATGTAGTCCTAGAGCCGCTGCTGCAGCTGATGGCACGTAACCTGGCAACAGTGCGGGCCACACCAGCAGCAAGCCACGTTGGCAGCAGCGGCAGCACCCTTGCACCCTCCGCTGCGTCCCCGGGGGGAGCAGCAGCGAGCAGCAGCAGCGTTACTGACAGCACGCCGGCAGCATCAGATACATCTGATGATATTGCATATGCAGCATGGAAACTGAAGGTGTCATGGCAGTTGGTTGGCCGGGGGTTTTCGCTGCTGTCCCTGCTCTCCAAGAGCACTGTGCTGCAATACATCGACGAAGAGAAGACCAGTCAGGATGCAGAGTCAGGGGGTATGGTATGGACCAGCTGCATAATAGCAAGCAGTGTCTACGCAGACAACTTCACACAGCTGACAGCTCTAAGTGAGGGCTACCTACGCGCCCTGGCAGCAGCAACAGCACAGGGCGCCGCTTCAGGTAGTGTGCAACTGTCGTTTGCAACACCACCAGCAGGCAGTGCTAGTGTGCAGCTGCCGACACAGGGTACTTACATAGCAGCGGTCATTTCGCACTGGTGTTCGCCCGGGCGGCGGGTTGACAGCAGCATCCCCGGGTTGCTGGCTCTCGCAGGGCAGGGGGCCAAGCAGGTGTCCGAGCGGGTCTACAGCCAGGATCCCCTCTTGGGGCTCGTTTGCAGCTTGGTGAAGCTCACTGGCTGCCCTGGGTTTATTGCGGGTGCTTCAGACAGCTATTATGAGGGTTTAGGGTTCAGCGCCCCGCAGATCTGCCGGCACAATGTGGCCTTCACGTGCTGCAGCCTCCTGCAGATGTCAGCAGCATCAAGTGAGGTCATGTGCGCAGCTGCTGCAGGTGCTGCTGCGGCAGCTGCTGCAGGTGCTGCTGCGGCAGCTGCCAGCAGCCCGTCTGATGTCGCTGGGCTGGCTTGGCTGGTGCTGTTTGGCCGTGTGTGCAGCCAGTGGGCTGATGCATTGGCAGGGTTTGATGCAGGAAAGTTGGGGCAGCAGCAGACAGAGGAGGCATTTCCAGGCTGGGCGGACCCTGCTAGGGTGCTTTTGGAGGGGTGGGGTTCGAACCTGTCTATGGCTGGGCCCTTGAAGGGGTGGCTAGGTGGCTGCAGTGGAACAGGGAGGGTCTGGGTGCTGCTGGGTATGATGTGCAGGGGGTGTGTGAGCAGCTGGGGGTGGTGCAGCAGCGGTGGCAGGCAGCATGTGAGGCAGTGCAGGGGCAGGAGACAGGGGAGGAGGAAGCAGCAGCAGCAGTAGCAGCGGTGGGTGAGCTTGCTGAGAGCTTGAGGGTGTTTGGTGCTGCAGTCAGCGCCTTGCCGGTGCCCCACTTCTGCAACAACCCCAGCTGCCGCAACGTCAGCGGGGAGTCGGAGGTTGCGCTGGTGTCGGGGCGCAGCTGCATATGTGCTGGCTGCAAGGTGGCCAGGTACTGTGGGCGCAGCTGCCAGAGGGTGTGTTGGAAGGTGCACAAGCCAGTGTGCCGCGCGCTGGCAGCAGCAGCTGCGCAAGCTACTGCCGGCGATGCGCATGTGTGATTCTGCTGTATGGTGTTGTGTTGTGTTGTGCAGCATGGCTTGCGACTGTGGCTGTGTCAGTTAGGTCATGTGTGGCTTTGTGTGCTCTCTACTATTGTGTCCCATTCACCATGCTAGGATTGACCTTCTGCCTGTACGTTTGGCCAGCCAGTAGCTTCCGCCCGGCTGTTTTTCTTCAAATTATGAGGGGTTGGCTGGCCGTGAGGGGGTGCCTTGTGTTGGCTGTGTGGCTGCTGTTGATGGTGTGGAGTCACCCTTGCCTTGTGTTGCATGCTGGTTGTGTGCATGATGGTTGATCAACCTCCACTACTTTTCTTGCTGCACACTGGTGCTATGGGTCCTATGCGTTGTCAGCTTGGAATGCAGCGGCCGTCTGTGAACTTCATCGCAAGTCAAATTCAGTACAGTACAGTACAGTACAGTATTTTGGGGACAGGGTCCCAACCTCAGCACTAGCCAGCGAGCCAAGGGCTCATGAGGGTGCCCCGAGGGGCCATCAACTTGTCGTACTCCAGTCTCTCAGGTCAGGTGTGTTCACATTTGGAATGGTACCAGGCTTACCTTCACATGGTTGTCCGGCATCAGGTGATGTGCTGAGCTGTGTACTGCTGCACTACAACTGCCGGCCCCTTGTCAAACCATCTTCTGACTGTGTCTCAGTCCCGTCTTGAAAAGCCTTATGCATTGCATATCACATTAAGGATTCTGGCTTTCAATCTGCAAGTTGAAATGGGTGGTGTCACAAGGCCGCACACAGAATGCAACTGTGGTTGGTTTTCAGACCTGTTGGGAAAGCTGTCAATAAGTGAGAGTAACTGCATACTTGATGTGCTGATGTAATGCACTTGTGCACTCCAACACCCCACGGCTTTCAGAGCAAATCTTGTTCCAACACTGTTCCAACACTCTTACTGCATTGTATGATGCTGCTCACATATGACAGGCTGCCAACAGGAGAATAAAAACCCACCAGAACCTCCTACAGAGGTGCATTACTGAGTGCAGACCCAGTCTGTACACTAACAGCAGCGCCATCTCTGTTGGCCGGAGGGCCCACACAACACCATCCCAACACAGAACACACAACACACAACCCATTTCAACCACTCCCTCAACAGGCCCCACCATGCCGTAAACAACTGTGAACTGATTCCGAACCAGTGGTGGCACCAGTGTTCCCAGCCTCTTATGAGCAGTCACGCCTTCACAGGACCTGTGCACCCGGTGGTGGTACGGTACCAACACCGCATCAGAGGCAAACAACCAGACCCTTTTCAGCAACTACAGACTGCATCAACATGTATTCACACTACCAGCAGCTGCCTGTGCAATTGCTGCTGCCAGCGCGCGGCACACCGGCTTGTGCACCTTCCAACACACCCTCTGGCAGCTGCGCCCACAGTACCTGGCCACCTTGCAGCCAGCACATATGCAGCTGCGCCCCGACACCAGTGCAACCTCCGACTCCCCGCTGACGTTGCGGCAGCTGGGGTTGTTGCAGAAGTGGGGCACCGGCAAGGCGCTGCTGACAGCAACACCAAACGCCCGCAACACCTGAGACAGCTCACCCACTACTGCTGCCGCAGCAGTCGGCAGTCCTGCTTCTTGCTCCTCCACTGCTTCACATGCCGCCTGCCACCGCTCCTGCAACACCCCCAGCTGCAAGGAAACCAACTGCGCACTGTACCCAGCCGCAGACAACGCCTCCTCATTCAGCTGCAGCCACTGAGCCACACCGCCCAAGGGCTCCACCATCTTCTGCTCGGCATCCAGGCCAAGCACCCGCAGCACCCCCTCACGGCAACTCCATTCTGGATCCCACCCTGGCTGCTGTGGGGGCAGCTTTGCGGGATCAAAGCCTGCCAATGCATCAGCCCACTGGCTGCACACACGGCCAAACAGCACCAGCCACGCCAGCCCGGGGCGGCTCACCGCCCAGCTGCGGCCGTTGGCTGCTGCTGCTCTGAGGGTATTGCCGCCAGTGGGCGCTGCATCAGGAGTGTGCATCGCAGAGACCTGCAGCATGCTGCAACACGCGAGGGCTGCACTGTGCCGGGAAATGAACACATTGTGAGCCCCCCACCTGATAAAGTTAGGGCAGCCTGTCAGCTTCACCAAGCTGCTCACCAACCCCAACAAGCATATGTTGGCCTTGGATGGCTATTGGATGGTTATGTTGGCCTTGGATGGCTGTCAGCGTTGCTGGTCGTATGGTGTGTTGCACACTATGTCTGGCTTGCAGCTCCTTGATAGTAGCTGGCGGCAGCAGCCTTTGGAGTGGGTGTTGCAGCAGCGGTGGCAGGAGTCAGCTGTGCAGGCTGCCTTGGCTGGCCTGTTCCGTGATAGGTGGCAGGGTCTTACAGAAGGCAGCCCTCGCACTGCACCGTCTGCCGGCATTCACAGGCTTACACACCATGCATGGGTATACCCTCTTGACCCTGGCTTTGATCCTTTCTCTAGAGACCATGCAGCCCCGCATATGAAGTTGTGCTTGTCTTTCAACGTGGCACAAAACCTGGCGCAGTTGCGTGTTGGCTCTGCACATCTTGAAATTGAGCAGGGTCGCAAGCGTAGGGAGTCTGTCCCAAGGGCGGATCGCATCTGTCGTTTGTGCTCTGGTCAGGACGCTTCGCTGGCCAACCGCGCTGCTGTGCTGGCCCGTACTGGCACCAGCAACAATGTTGAAGATCTAAAGCACTTCATTCTTGAATGTCCCGTGTATGATGATCTGCGCACCGCCTGCCCAGCCTTTGCTGACCCGGCTTCAGTCCAGTTGGGTGACCAAGATTGTGTTGCTACTGTGTTTCAACATGCCGAACAGTCGGCCCTGGCACACACTTTGTACAAAATGAAAGTGCGCAGAGCACGCTTGCTTGGCCTTACTATGGGCATTTGACTGACTTTGTTCTGTTTCTTGTGTCCACACTGGTATAGTTGCCTGCCCTCATCTCTGCACACAATAGGTTCCTAGCATGGCTGGCACTTGCTGCAATTCTGGTGGTTCTGCCTTCTTTGGTCAACCCGGTGTAGGTGGTGCAAACCACCGCAGGGGAGACAACTTATGAGGTTCACCTGGCTCGATCCTGGTGGGCAATGCCATTGTTGTTTGGCGAAAATGTCCATGTAACATACTCCCCCAATATGTGGCCAGGGGTGGGCTCAGACAGCCGAGGCTGCCCCGTCTGTTGCATCGACACTGTCAGCAGCCCGGGTGTGCTGATGTCGATCCTCCACACCGCACAACACCAGTGCGCTATGACCGCTGTTATTGCTGCCCCTTCTTGCGGCAGCTCATCACTGCCAGGGATGGCGCCCTGTGCTGTTGCTGCTGCAATGGCGCGCACGTACCCCTCGCATACAGCTGTGACCTGCGGGGTGTTGTTTGCCCAGGCCTGGGTCAACATGATGGCCTGGTTCATGTGCCCCGGAATGTGGTCACTGCGGCATAGATATAGGGTGTGCCTGCTGAGTTGATCAAGCAGTGACACCCCGTGCGCGAGAACACGGTGTGCCCACTTCAACTGACTCCAGTGCAAGGTTGTGGCAGCTGCAACCGCAGTTGGATCGCCACTGCTGTTGCTGCTGCTTGATGCAGCAGCATCTGAAACAGCGGCTGGGGAAGCAGCAGCTGCAGTTGCGCTGGCAGCTGCATTTGCGCCGCCGCTGCTGCCAGGGCTTGCTGCTGCCAGGGCTTGCTGCTGCCATTGCGCGGACTGCTGCCAGCTTGCGTGCCATCAGCTGCAGCAGCGGCGGCAGGACAGCCTCCAAGAACGGATTCACTGTTAGCATCCGCAAAATTCGCTCCTGCTCCGAACCTGGCTGCATAGTAGCTGCACCTGGTGCCCCCATCTGCATGGCACGGCTGGCAACTGCTGCTGAGTCAGCCACAAAGCGCTCTAACGTTTTCAAAGCGCTCAACATGGCAGTGAAGTGTGCGTCACTGTCAAAGATGGTGGTGCAGGGGTCCTCAGCACCCACTGCACACTCAAGCAGCAGCGGGGCCAGCACCAGGTACACCTCATGCTGCTGCTGCTGCAGTAGCTGCTGCGGGTGCCCTTTGCATGTCTGCTGGGTGAATGAGGGTGCTGCTGCTTTCCCGCTGGCTGTCCCTAGCCGCTGGTGTGCCATGTTGGTGGAAAGCTGTGCTGGCTGCATGCCTTGCGGGGCGGATGCTGCTGCTGCTGCTGCTGCTGCTGGGAGCAGGGCAACTCCCTGGGCTGCTGCCTGTGGGGCCGGTGCAGCGACTGCTGCTGCAGCGGCACCTGCGGGTCCCTGCTGCTCCTGCTGCTGCTGGTGGTGGTGGTCGCCTTGAGCGGTCTTCTGGGTGGTTGACGGTGCTGCTGCCTCCCCATTGGCTGCAGTAGAGCCAGGCATGACTAGATCGGCCGCCCTCAGCGCAGAACCCATCACCACCTCTGCCTTCCCTCCTATTGCCTCCTGCGCGGCCAGCCAGGCCAGTAGAGGCCTGTCCACCCCCAGCATGTCTGTGAGGGCAGCAGGCAGTGCCGGCAGCTGCTCCTGGTGCCGGCAGGCAATCTGCCAGGCCAGCTGTGCCTGCTTTGCAGCCTCTGCCTCTGTGAACATGCTGCTGCTGTCACACCTACTGCAGCGGGTGCCACTGCTGCTGCTGGTGGCACCACTGCTGCTGCTGCTGCTACCTCCGCAGTAACAAGCTGCAGCAGCAATCTCTGCTGGTGCCAGCTGTGACAGCAACCTGCTGTATCCCCCAACGACGATGGCAGCACTGGCAGCAGCTTGCAGCCGGGGCCGCAGCAGCAAGCAGCCCAGAGCGCCATGCCTTTTTGCGAACGTTGCAGCACTCCAGAGCACAAATTGTGCATTGGTGGCCAGCTGTTTGTACAAGGTCAACAACTCCCAACTGTGTTGCTGCTGCTGCTGCTGCGATGCAGTTTGCTGCTGCTGTTGCGATGCAGCTTGCTGCTGCTGCTGCTGCTGCTGCTGCTGCGATGCAGCTTGCTGCTGCTGCTGCTGCTGCGGCGGCGGCGGCGGGAGCTCACAGAGCCCTTGACTGATGCCCCAGTCGATGTGCTGCAGGGCTGCAAAACCCAGATCTACAGCAGCAGCGATGGTGTCAGGCCCCACACCCACCTCCCTTCCTGGCGCCACCAGCAGCACATATGCCCACAGCATACCGTCTGCCAGAGTTAGCAGCTCTTGGTAAGTTGCAGGGCTACCGACCCAGCTGCTGCTGCTGCTGCTGCTGCTGCTGCCACGGCCTGTGCTGCTGCTGCTGCTGCTGTTGCTGCTGCTGCTGCTGCTGCTGCCGCTCAGCTGTGCTGCGACAATGTCGGTCGCAGCAGCCTTCAACTGTCCTGCAACGGCGTTGAAGGTATGTGGCAGCGCTTGCAGCAGCCCAGACTGCTTCAACTGCTCTTTCAACTGCTGTGCTAGGAGCAGCAGCTGCTGATGCTGATTGTCTGTGTCCTGCTTGTGGGTCGTGGCTGTCTGCGGGGAGCGTGCAGCTCTCAGCAGAGGCTCTGCTTGGCTGAGCAGAGTGGCAAGAAGGCTGTATGCTGCAATGCTGAACGACATCTGTGTTGCATTGACAAGGGGTACGCTGCAAGCAGTGCATAGAGTGAGGGGCACCTGCACACAACAGGGAGAGAGAGCGGGTGTCAACAGCAGCAGTTGCATTGTAGTATTAAAGAGTTTCCAGGCAGAGCGTGGCAGAAGTAAAAGCTTACAAAATGATATGACATACCAACATGGAACGTTCTCACTGACATGGCACCCTGTCGCATGATTGATGTTGGCAAAAGAAACAACACCACTGGCGTGCCCCGCTTGCCTTTAGATCCTGTATGAGTTCCATCCACTCCGCGGTGCTGGGTTGGACACGAACTTGCTGCTGCCGAGAGGTAACCGCAGCAACATCAGCAAGCCAGGCGCTGCTGAGGATGTCAGGTCCCAAAGCCAGCTGCTCACTGAACAGTGCCTGCAACGTCTTCCAGTCGCAAAAGGAGCACATGCTACTGGCTTTTAACAGTGCTGTGCGGCGTGGGCAGCCAGTCCTGTCCTGCACTGCTGGTGCTGCTGCTGCTGGTGCTGCTGCTGGTGCTGCTGGTGCTGCTGGTGCTGCTGCTGCTGACGGGAGTGCAAGTGAGTGGCTTCAACGCACGCCGGGCAGGTTGATGCCCAAACCAACTAGATATTTTGAACGTTAATTACCCTGTGACTACCAACGCTCTCAGTCAGACCACAGTCTTTGCTCGTGGGGGTTGATCTATGACCGTTGCGCACGCACAAAATTGAACAGGCCACCCAGGGGTACTTATAGCGTATCTGCGCTGTTTTTAACCTTATAACACCACGAACTACCGACCAGCAGTAATCAGCTACGATGTATAGCAGCGCCGGTGCTGATATGCCGCCTTTTGCACCCCTTACACTAAGCAGCACCGGCAAGCACCATTGAGACGGTGTATGTTGCAGCCTTCAACGCTTCTAACCAAGGTCATAGCAAGCTGCTCCAGCACTGCCAGGCTTACTGTGACAGGGTTGTCCTGCATGAGGTGACTTGTTGTAGTAAGATCGCAGAGGCTGAAGCTGTCGTGCATGAGGTGACTTAGAGCTATGACTTGCAGTTATGGAGCCACAGCAAGATCACATTTTGCGGGGAGCTTACGATATTCAGCATCAGCTGTTGGTCAAGCCAACAGTGAGTGAGAGGTCCCACACACCACATTAGCTGTGCTGGAATGCACTTCAGCATGCCACAGCGCTGGTGCCAAGGAGACGTGATGAGCCTGACAGACATCTGATGAGCCGCACGCAGATGACATCAGCATGTCTGACAGGTTTCACAGCTTCTAAACCCTGTACTGTGGGACAGCTGCCAACCATCAACCATAAAGCCTTAAGCCTACTCGGAGTAGCCAGCCTTTCCGAAGGTCACACCACCACCCCATACGTGCTCAACAACATCAAAACGCTCACAACCGGACGGTTTGCCAGTACCTCAACCACCCAACAAACAAAACCTTCTCACACTGAAAAGGCAACATCTGCACCCCAGTCAGCGACCACAAACCACACGATCAAGTATGCACAGCACCACCAGATGCCAATGCAGGTGTGGTTGCAGCAGCTGCTGCTGCTGCTGCCAGCGCGCGGCACACCGGCTTGTGCGCCTTCCAACACACCCTCTGGCAGCTGCGCCCACAGTACCTGGCCACCTTGCAGCCAGCACATATGCAGCTGCGCCCCGACACCAGCGCAACCTCCGACTCCCCGCTGACGTTGCGGCAGCTGGGGTTGTTGCAGAAGTGGGGCACCGGCAGGGCGCTGCTGACCGCAGCACCAAACACCCGCAAGCCCTCAGCAAGCTCAGCTACTGCCGCTGCTGCTGCTGCCTGCTGCCCTGCTGCCTGCCCCTGCACTGCCTCACATGCTGCCTGCCACCGCTGCTGCACCACCCCCAGCAGCTCAGACACCCCCTGCACACCATACCCAGCAGCACCCAAGGCCCCCTCATTCAGCTGCAGCCACTCTGACACAGCGCTCAAGGGCTCAGCCAAGTCTTGCTGCGCATCTAGACCCAGCCACTCCAACAACTCACCAGGGTCACTCCCTACTGACTGCCGCCCCGGCTGATGCAGGGGCAGGCTTGCCCAGTCAAACCCTGCCAATGCACCAGCCCACTGGCTGCATGCTCGGCCAAACAACACCAGCCAAGGCAGCCCGGTGCAGCTCAACACACAGCTGTTGGCGCCGACAGCCGCAGCAGCGGCAGGCGGCAGGGTACCGGTGTTGCTGCCATTGGCCACCGCCATAGCAGTGAGTGTCGCAGTAACCTTCAGCATGCTGCAACACGCCAGCAACGCCCTGTGCTTGAGCGCCAACACATCACGCAATCCCCACACACAGAGCCCAGGGCAGCCTATCAGCTTGATCAAGCTGCACACCACCCCCAGCAGCCGCACATGGCCAGGGGTGGGGTCACACAGCGGCGGCTTCCCTAGCTGAGCGCACCAGGAAGAGACAAGTCCTGCTGCCACTGCACCCTCCTGCAGCAGCTGCTGCCTGCTTGCTGCGGCGCCCTCAGGGAGTGCTGTTGCTGCTGCCAGGGTGCGCAGGTAGCCCTCACAAAGGGCTGTCACCTGCAGGGCGTTGCTTGACCAGGCATCAGTCAGCATGATGGCTCTGTGCAGCTGCCCCGAGGTGCCCCCGCTGCTGCGTGAGGCGATAGTGTGCCAGCAGAGGTGGTACAGCAGTTGCAGCCCTTGTGCCAACGCACGGTGTGAACACACGAGGTCCCCACTTCTGCTGCTTGATGCTGCAGCGGCAGCAGCAGCTGCTGACGTGCTGGCAGCTGCACTTGCACTGCCGCTGCTGCCATGGCTTGCTGCTACCACTGCCTGCGCTGCTGCCAGCTTGCGTGCCATCACCTGCAGCAGCTGCGGCAAGACTGCCTCCAAGAATGGTGTCACTGCTACCATCCGCATCATGAGCTCATCCTTTGACAATGCCTCGACTGCTGCTGGGTCTGTCATTGTTAGCCCGCGCACGTGCTGCATGGCACGCCTGGCAACTGCTGCTGCGTCAGCCAGAAAGCGCTCTAGTGTCATCCCGGCGAATGTTATGGCGGCGTAATGTGCGTCACAGCCAAAGTTGGTGGTGCAGTGGTCCTCAACCCCTGCAGCACACTCAAGCAGCAGCCGAGCCAGCACCAGGTGCAACTCATGCTGCTGCTGCTGCTGCTGCTGGTCCCTTTCAGCTGCCTGTTGGGTGGGCGCTGGCGCTGCTGCTGCCTCGCTGGCTGTCCCTGGCCGCAGCTGCTGGTGGGCCCCACCCGGGGGGGTCACACTAGTCCCAAGCTGCGCTGGCTGCATGCTTTGCGGGAGCAGTGCTGCTGCTGCTGCTGCATCGGGTGCTGCTGCCACTGCTGCTGCTGCTGCTGCTGCTGCTGCTGGGGAAACATCAGCATCCTGGGCGCTGTGCGGCTGGGGCTGCAGCAGCGGCTTGGGCTTGCAGGCCGCCAAGTCCTGGGGCGTAACCTGCTCTGCACCCATTTGCTGCCTCTTGAGCTTTCTGAGCACCACAATCTGCTGGGTCATTGCCTTCAACTGCTCATTGGTGAAGTGGTTACTGCTGCCAGCAGGAGCCTGCTGGGCTGCTGACTGCCGGGGCGGTGCAGCAGCTGCTGCTGCAGGGGCTGCTGCTGCTGCTGCCGCTGCTGCTGCAGGGGCTGCTGCTGCTGCCGCTGCTGCGGCTGCTGGATTGGCACCTGTAAGCTGCTGCTGCTGGACCTCTTGAGCTGTCTGCTGGGTGGATGGTGGCTCTGCTGCTTCCCCACGGGCTGCCAAGAAGCCAGGTATGACCAGGTCTGCCCCCCTCAGTGCCGACCTCACTACCACCTTTGCCTTTCCTGCTATTGCAACCTGTGCTGCTGCCCATGCCAGCATCAGCCTGTCAGCCCCCAACATGTCGATAGCGGCAGCAGGCAGTGCCGGCAGCCTGTTCCTGGTGCTGGCAGGCAATCTGCCAGCACATCGGCGCCTCATCTGTGTGATCTGTGTCTGTCAGCCTGTTGCTGCTGCCACCACCCCTGCTGCCGCCACCGGCACTGCTGCTGCTGCTGCTGCTGCTGCTGCTGCTGCTGCTGCTGCTGCTGCTGCTGCTGCTGCCGACCCCGCTGCAGCAATCAGCTGCAGCAGCAATCTCTGCTGGTGCCAGCTTTGACAGCAACCTGATGTAACCCCCAATGACAATAGCAGCGCTAGCGGCAGCTTGCAGGCGTGGCCGCAGCGACAGGCAGCCGAGAGCGTCCTGCCTGGCAGCACAGCTCCCAGCTGTCGTCACAACACCCCTGGCCAAGCTGGCCAGCTCCTCGTAAAAGGGCCAGAACTGCGAACTGTGCTGCTGCTGCTGCTGCTGCTGCTGCTGCAGCTTGCAGAGCACGTGTGTAATAGCCCAGTGACTGTGCTGCAGGGCTGCAAAGCCAAGGTCTACTGCAGCAGCGATGGTTTCAGGCCCCACTGTTAGTTCCTTGTCTGAACAGATAAGGTGCATGTATGTGGACAGCATGTTGTCTGCCAGCAGCAGCAGACCCGTGTAAGGTGCACCTCTGTCGACCCAGCTGCTGCTGCTGCTGCCATGGCCTGTGCTGCTGCTGCTGCTGCTGCTGCTGCTGCTGCTGCTGCTGCTCCCGCTCAGCTGTGCTGCGACAGTTTCAGTCGCAGCAGCCTTCAACTGTGCTGCAACAGCATTGAAGGTAGCTGGCAGCGCCTGCAGCAGCCCTGACTGCTGCACCTGCTGCTCGAACTGCTGTGCTAGCAGCAGCTGCTGCTGCCTGTGCTGTCTGTCCTGCTCGTTGGTGCTGGCAGCTGTCTGTGGTGGGCGTGCAGCAGCCAGCAAAGGCCCTGCCTGGATGAGTAAAGTGCTGAAGTAGCTGTAGGCTGCTAGGGCAAGTGGCAGCTGGGTTGCGTTGACGAGGGGCACACTGCAAGCAGTGCATATGGTGAGGGGCACCTGCACACATCAAGGAGAGAGAGGGTGTCAACAGCAGCCGGTGATAGCACCAGAGAGGCTGGAAGGTGTCCAGGAAAAGTGTGGGTAGCGGAACACACAGACAATTAATCCACCAACAGTATGCAATACGACCGGGCTGTTGATATTGGCAAAATTCAAGGAGAGAGAGGGCGTCAACAGGAACGGGTTGAAGTGCCAGAGGCTGAAAGGGGTCCAGGAAAGATGTGGCAGGCGGATGAACACACAGACAGTCATTCCACCAACATGGAACAAGACCATTCTGTTCAACGTTGGTGTGTGGGATTTGGCACTAGCATTTGTCACCAGGCCATGCATGTTGGCAGCAGGCACATATGCACATGCCGTGCATGTTGATGTTGGCAGCAGACACACCACCATCCGTGGCACTTGCCTTGAGATCCTGTATGATCTGCATCCACTCAAGGGTGCTGGGATGGAATGTCTTCTGCTGCTCTTCAGTGCTGACCACAACAAGCCTGGCAAACAAGGGGTGGACGGAGACATCAGGCCCCAAAGCCAGCAGCTCAGCGAATGTTGCCTGCAGCGTCGTCCACTCGTCCAGAGAGCCCATGCTGCTGATAATCAGTGCTGTGTGGGGTAGGCAGCCGGTCCTGCGGCACTGCTGGTGCTATGATGCTGCTGCTGACTGGAATGCAGACGAGGAGTCTCTTAACGCATGCTGAACGAACCGCGGGATAAAAAAAGGCGCAGATGAAATCCAAGAACGAAGAGAAAAACCCTCTTTGTGAGCGCGACACTGTGGCAATCAGCGCTGCCAGCAAGGTGATCTATGATCTGATCGCGCCATAACAGAGTTTGAATCTAGTACCAACTCCGCATCATGTTGAGTGACCCCATCCACTGTTTGCAGCTAGCAGGGTCACATCGCACCTGCTTCGGAGCTGGATCTCTGCCGTTTGCAGTACTTGTACATCCTCGGCTACAGCACGCCTGAGAGACACTCCTCACAGCAACTGCCAAGTCATTGTCGCACATTGGTCGCGAGTCACCGCGTGTATTAGTCACCAACATGTCCTCAGTTCAGGAGTGGGAGCAGCTGCAGGCACAGGCCAAGCAGCTACTGGCTTTGAAGCCCAGTTCACAGCAGTGTCGTGTCTACTAAAACAGCTGCGATCAGCGCGATTGAGGGAGCAAGAGGGTATCAACCCAGCATTCAAGAGTGGAGGAGACTTATAAGGACCCTACAGGCAAGGGGAACACTGGTGCTGCTCGTATATCTCGTGAAGAGCTGGTACTGCCAGTGTGCCAGTTGCTGTTGTGTGTGCATACTGTGCTCGCTTTCTGATGCCGCGGAAGGGTCTCGATCCCCGTAGTATCAGTATCAGTATTTGTTGTGCAATCCTCTCCCT
The DNA here is from genome assembly GCA_007449985.2 of Desmodesmus armatus. Taxonomy (NCBI): domain Eukaryota; kingdom Viridiplantae; phylum Chlorophyta; class Chlorophyceae; order Sphaeropleales; family Scenedesmaceae; genus Desmodesmus; species Desmodesmus armatus. The sequence continues at coordinate 246,800 of VIIQ02000068.1, read as the reverse complement.
GCACACCGTAGACAGGGTGCTTTTGCTCCATGTTGAGTGATGCTCATGTAATCGGTGTGTTTGTTTCTCATGTGGCTGTGTTTGTGCATCAGACGCTGCAGCCATTGCCTTTAACACACGCACACAGCCATAGCTGCATAACACATGGTCCCACTGGTGCTTGCAGGTGCCCCTCACTGTATGCAGTGCCTGCAGCGTTCCCCTCACAATTGCAGCCCAGATGCAAAATGCCACAGAGGCCTTTGGCCTCCTGTGCACCCTGATGAACCAGGCAAAAGGTTTGCTGCGGTGTGCATCCTCGCCACAGTCTGCTGCGCCCAAGGACCAGCAGCAGCAGCTTGCAGATCAGTTCAAGCAGCAGCTTCAGAAGTCCAGGCTGCCGCAGGCACTCCCTGCTGCCATGAACACTGTTGCGTTGCAGCTCAAGGCTGCTGCAACCGACAGTATCGCAGCAAAGCTGCCGGGTGCCTCCTTATCAGCAGGCATGCCGAGCGGAAACCGTGAAAACAGCCACCCAAGCAGCAGCAGCAGCAGTGGCAGCGGCAGCAGCAGCAGCAGCAGTGGCAGCGGCAGCAGCAGCAGCAGCAGCAGCAGCAGCAGCAGCAGCAGCAGCAGCAGCAGCAGCAGCAGCAGCAGCAGCAGCAGCAGCAGCAGCAGCAGCTGGGTTGACTGTCCCGCACATTACAGGGGGCTGCTGCACCTGGCAGCCTCCATGCTGCACGCATTCCAGGGCCTAACTGATGTAGGCGGGATGATGCTCGTGGGCACTGATACTGTCGCTGCCACAGTCGATCTAGCCGTGGCAGCTCTGCAACACATTCAGTGGGGCATACAACGGGGACTCGGTGACGTGCAGCAGCTGATGCTGCTGCCGCTGCTGCCAACACGACACCAGCAACAGCAGCAGCAGCAGCAGCAGCAGCAGCTGCAGCCTTTTTCCTTTTTGTGGTCCCTGTATGCGGACTTAGGCAGCAGGGCACAGTATGCGCTGGTGACTGCTGCCATATGTGCCCAGCATGAGGGTGTCCTTGGGTGCCTGTCAGTGCGGCCCCGCCTAAGGGCTGCTGCCAGTGCTGCCATTGTCATTGGGGGTTACAGCAGGTTGCTGTCACAGCTGGCACCAGCAGAGATTGCTGCTGCACGCCAGCGCAGCAGCAAGGGTGGCACCAGCAGGGGCGCCCGCAGCAGCAGCAGGGGTGGCAGCAGCAGCAGCAGCGGCAAGGATGGCAGCAGCAGCAGCAGCAGCAGCAGCAGCAGCAGCAAGGGTGGCACCAGCAGGGGCGCGGGCAGCAGCAGCAGGGGTGGCAGCAGCAGCAGCGGCGGCAAGGATGGCAGCAGCAGCAGCAGCAGCAGCAGGGGTGGCAGCAGCAGCAGCAGCAGCAGCAGCAGCAGCAGCAGCAGCAGCAGCAGCAGGCGGAGCTGTATGTGTGGCTAGCTCCGCTGCTGTTTGAGTGTGCTGCAGGGGCGGAAGACGGCCTCGGGACCATTTTCCGCCGTGACGTTCACCACAATGCACTCACGAGCGCAATGCATTCCTTAGAACGCTACCTGGACAACCTGGGGCTGCCAGGTTGCGCCCCTTTGCCGCAGGCAGCAGCAGCAGCAGCGGCGGCGCCACTGCTGAGCGTGGCTATGCAGCGGATGAATGCGGTGACACCGTTCCTACGGGCGGTGCTGCCGCCGCTGCTGCAGGTTATGGCTCGCAAGTTGGCAGCAGTGCGGTTGGTCGAAGCAGCAGCAAGCCACGGCAGCAGCGGCAATGCGCTGACACCTGCTGCTTACCAAGCAGCAGCAGCAGCAGGCCGCAGCAGCAATGACAGCTCAGCAGCAGCAGGAGCAGCAGCAGCCGCCTTCTTCAAGCACACACACTGGTTCCTCGTGCACAGTGTGTCACTGCTTGCCAGCCTATCCAACAGCACTGTACTGTTGCCTGGCAGCCTTCAGGGCGTGCTGCTTGGGGCGCCCTGGAGCAGCGAGGGTGGTGCCTCTGTCAGCAACCATGGGGCATTGTGCAGCAGCAGCAGCAGCAGCAGCAGCAGCAGCAGCAGCAGTGGTTCCTCTGTTAGCTTCCTGAGTGGAGCTTGCCTCCCCGAGGCCTGATCAGGCAACTCCCTGCAGCTGACAGCTGTATGTGAGGGCTACCTGCGCGCCCTGGCAGCAGCAACAGCACAGGGAGCCACACCTGGCAGTGCAGGCATTGAGCAGCTGCCGCAAGAAGGGCCCTGGGCAGTAGGGATCATCTCACACTGGTGTAGTGTGGGCGGGCGGGCTAACAGCAGCATCCCCGGCTTGCTGCCGCTGGCAATGCAGGGGCCAGGGCAGCCGCCGCTGTTTGAGCCCACCCCTGGGCACATGCGGCTGCTGGGGTTAGTGTGCAGCTTGATCAAGCTGACAGGCTGCCATGGCTTTGTCGGGTGGGGGGTTCAAGACGCGCTGGTCGCACGGTACAATGCAGCCCTTGCATGTTGCGGCATGCTGCAGGTACAGCTGACACACAGGGGTGGGGATCAGCGCCCTATGAGTGAAGAACAGCAGGAACAGCAGCAGCAGCAGCAGCAGCAGCAACAGCAGCAGCAACAGCAGCAGCAACAGCCTGTAGCTGGTGTTGAGGCTGCTGGGTCCGACAGCATGCTGCACAGCTCAGCAGCATTCCCCGGGCTGCCTTGGCTGGTGCTGTTTGGCCGTGTGTGCAGCCAGTGGGCTGATGCACTGGCAGGCTTTAAAACCGGTGCAGCTGTCCCAGCAGCGGCCATGGAGCGCCGCCGTTCGGGTGGTGAGGCTGCTTGCCCTGGACTCACACAGGATGGAGGGGCCATTGCAGAGTGTGGCTGGGTGGCTGCAGCTAAATGAGGGGGCCTTGGCTGCTGCTGGGTATAGTGTGCAGGGGGTGTCTGGGCTGCTGGGGGTGGTGCAGCAGCGGTGGCAGGCAGCATGTGAGGCAGTGCAGGGGCAGGAAGCATCTGCAGGGGAGGAGGGGACAGTATGTGAGCAGGCAGCAGCAGCAGCAGCAGCAGCAGCAGGGGCAGTAGCTGAGCTTGCTAAGGGCTTGAGGGCGTTTGGTGCTGCAGTCAGCAGCGCCTTGCCGGTGCCCCACTTCTGCAACAACCCCAGCTGCGGCAACGTCAGCGGGGAGTCGGAGGTTGCGCTGGTGTCGGGGCGCAGCTGCATATGTGCTGGCTGCAAGGTGGCCAGGTACTGTGGGCGCAGCTGCCAGAGGGCGTGTTGGAAGGTGCACAAGCCAGTGTGCCGCGCTCTGGCAGCAGCTGCGCAAGCAACTGCCGACAGCACAACTATTTAGATCTGCGGTGTGGTGTGTTGTTATGCAGCATGGCTGGTGACTGTGGCTGCACATGCCAGTTAGGCCATGTGTGCCTTTGTGTTCTCTCTACTTTAGTGTTCCCTTCCAGCACCGGGGCAAGTTTAATGTGACCTGTTGGCTGCACTATGGTTGGGTCACACTACATGACGCGTGATTGGTTACGGCGCGCAGATCATAGATCGCCGCTGACTGACTGCCCTGATAGCTACAGTGTCGCGCTCAACAAGCGAAATTTGTTCACTTGAAAGTTAGTTTCAGCCTTTATTGGCTTTCTTCATTTCGCTTGGCTTGCTTTGGAGACTCCTCAACTGCAAGTGCTGGAGTGCTCCAGTCAGCATCATAGCACTAACAGTGCCATAATTCCGGCTGACTATACCTAAGCAACACTGATTAGCAGCAGCATGGGCTCCTTGGACGAATGGACAACGTTGCAGGCAACATTCGCTGAGCTGCTGGCTTTGGGTCCTGACGTCTCCGCCCACCCTTGTTTGCAAGACTTGTTGTGGTCAGCAGTGAAGAGCAGCAGCAGAATTTCCATCCCAGCACCCTTGAGTGGGTGCAGATCATACAGGATCTCAAGGCAAGTGCCAATGGGTGGTGGTGTGTCTGCTGCCAACATCAACATGACGGGCATATGCATGGCACAGTGAGCCAACTTACCACTGCCAACTTTCATGCCACTGTTCAACAGCGCCGTCCTGTTCCATGTTGCTGGGTTGACTGTCTCGGTGTTCCTGCGCCTGACTGGACACCTTCCAGCCTCCAGCAACCCGTTCCTGTTGACACCCTCACACTCCCTGATATGTACAGGTGCCCTACACTCTATGCAGTGCTTGCAGTGTGCCCCTCACCAACGCAACACAGCTGCCACTTGCCCTAGCAGCCTACAGTTTCTGCTGCACCCTACTCCACCAGGCAAGGCCTTTGCTGGCTGCTGCATGCTTGTTTCAGTGCTCGCCACAGACAGCTACCAGCACCAACAAGCAGGACATACAGCACAGGCAGCAGCAGCTGCTGCTGGCAGAACAGTTCAAGCAGCAGGTGCAGCAGTCAGGGCTGCTGCAGGCGCTGCCAGCTACCTTCAACGCGGTCACAGCACAGTTGAAGGCTGCTGCGACTGACACTGTCGCAGCACAGCTGAGCGGGAGCAGCAGCAGCAGCAGCAACACAGCTGCAGGCCATGGCAGCGGCAGCAGCAGCAGCAGCTGGGTTGACACAGGTGCATCTTACAATGGGCTGCTGCTGCTGGCAGACTACATGCTGTCAATATACCTGTATACCCTGGAATGGTTAGGCAGGGAACCAACAGGGGGGCCTGAAGTCATTGCTGCTGCAGTAGACCTGGCCTTTGCAGCCCTGCAGCACAGCCACTGGGCTATTACGCAAGGGCTCTGCAAGCAGCAGCAGCAGCAGCAGCAGCAGCAGCAGCAGCAGCAGCAGCACAGTTTGCAGCTCTGGTCCTTTTACGGGGAGCTGGCCAGCTTGGCCAGGGGTGTTACGATGACTGCTGGGAGCTATGCTCTTAGGCAGGGTGCTCTTGACTGCTTGTGGCTGCGGCCCGCCTGAGGGCTGCTGCCAGTGCTGCCATTGTCATTGGGGGATACAGCAGGTTGCTGTCACAGCTGGCACCAACAGAGATTGCTGCTGCAGCTGATTGCTGCGGCTGGGGCAGCACCGGCAGCAGCAGCAGTGCCGCCGGCAGCAGCAGCGGTGGTGGTGGCAGCAGCAATATTCCAACAGGCACAGAAGACACATGTGAGGCACAGCTATCCTGGCAGATTGCCTGCCGGCACCATGAGCAGCTGCCTGCACTGCCTGCTGCCCTCACCGACATGCTGGGGGTGGACAGGCTGCTGCTGGCCTGTGTAGCAGCGCAGGATGCAATAGCAGGGAAGGCAGCGGAGGTGGTGGGGTATGCACTAGTGGGCGCCGACCTGGTCATGCCTGGCTTCACTGCAGCCAGTGGGGAAGCAGCAGAGCCACCATCCCCCCAGCAAGCAGCTCAGGGGGACCTTCACAGGCACCCGGAGCAGCCTGCAGGTGCCGATCTTGCAGCAGCAGCAGGAGCAGCCCCCGCAGCCCCCGCAGCAGCAGCAGCCCCTGCAGCAGCCGCTGCACCAGCTCAACATTCAGCAGCACAGCAGGCCCATGTGGGCAGAACCGTGCCCCCAGCATCAGCAGTGGCAGCAGCCCAGGAGCCAGCAGCAGCAGCACCCGGCCCAGTAGAAGCAGCAGCAGCAGCAGCAGCTGTACTGTCCCCACAGAGCATGCAGGCAATGCATCCGAGAATCAATATGGCAGCCTCAGACGGGACCCTCCAGCAGCCGCGGACTGGGTCGGAAAGCGGGGATGCAGCAGCACCCTCAACCACCCAGCAGACAGCCCTGGGGGACCAGCAGCAGCAGCAACAGCATGAGTTGCACCTAGTGCTGGCCCCGCTGCTGCTTGAGTGTGCTGCGGGGGTTGAGGACCCCTGCACCACCACTTTTGGCGGTGACGCACACTACGTCGCCATAACATTCGCCGGCATGACGTTAGAGCGCTTTGTGGCAGACTCAGCAGCAGTTGCCAGCTGCGCCATTCAACACGGGCTAACAGCGGCAGCGGCAGCAGCAGCAGAGCCAGGTTCAAAAGAGGAGCTCGAGGTGCGGATGGTGGCAGTGAAACCATTCCTGGAGGCTGTCCTGCCGCCGCTGCTACGGCTGATGGCACGCCAGCTAGCAGCAGTGCAGGCGCTGACAGCAGCAAGCCATGGCAGCAGCGGTGGCGCACATGCAGCTGCCAGCACAACTGCAGCTGCTGCTTCCGCTGATGCTGCGGCATCAAGCAGCATTGACGATGCATTGGCGGCCACCGCGAGTGACCTCGTGTACTCGCACCGGGCTCTGGTGCAGGGGCTTGCACTGCATCACCTCCTCTTACGTGTTATGTCACACGGCAGCGAGGGCACCCCAGGGCATGCGTCAGAAGCCTTCATTGTCACCGAGGCCTGCCAGATCACCGGGGCCTGGTCAAGCAACGCCCTGCAGCTGACAGCCCTATGTGAGGGCTACCTGCGTACCCTGGCAGCAGCAGCAGCAGCAACAGCACAGGGAGCCCCTGCAGGAGCTGAGCAGTTGCTCCAACACCTTGAAGAAGGGCCCTGGGCAGCAGGGCTCGCTTCTCAATGGTGCGCCAGCCCAGGAATGCCGCCGCTGTGTGGCCACAGCCCTGGCCACATGCGCCTGCTTGGTCTAGTGTGCAGCTTGATCAAGCTGGCAGGCTGCCCGGCAGGCTGTGGCTTCCTTGGGACACACGACGTGCTGGCCTATCGGGGCAATGCAGCCCTTGCATGCTGCTTCATGCTGCACATGTCGGTAATACAATCAGTTGCAGACAAAGATGCGGATAAGTGCGGTACATGCGAGGAGCAGCCTGCGGCTGCTGTCGCTGCCAGCAGCCTAGCAGGCTGCCCCGGGCTGGCTTGGCTGGTGCTGTTTGGCCGTGTGTGCAGTCAGTGGGCTGATGCATTGGCAGGCTTCGACCCAGTGAAGTTGTCCCTGCAGCAGCCAACGAGTGCCCATGTGCGGTGCTGCAGCTGCTTGCCCTGGACTCACAGCATAAGATGGCCCAGCCCTTGGGGCGTGCAGCTGGGTGGCTGCAGCTGAATGAGGGGGCCTTGGCTGCTGCTGGGTACAGTGTGTCGGCAATAGCTGAGCAGCTGGGGGTGGTGCAGCAGCGGTGGCAGGCAGCATGTGAGGCAGTGCAGGGGCAGGAAGCAGGAGGGGAGGAGGCAGGGGAGGAGGCAGCAGCAGCAGCAGCAGCAGCAGCAGCAGGGGCAGTAGCTGAGCTTGCTGAGAGCTTGAGGGTGTTTGGTGCTGCAGTCAGCAGTGCCTTGCCGGTGCCCCACTTCTGCAACAACCCCAGCTGCCGCAACGTCAGCGGGGAGTCGGAGGTTGCGCTGGTGTCGGGGCGCAGCTGCATATGTGCTGGCTGCAAGGTGGCCAGGTACTGTGGGCGCAGCTGCCAGAGGGTGTGTTGGAAGGTGCACAAGCCAGTGTGCCGCGCGCTGGCAGCAGCTGCAGCAGCAGCTGCTGCAACCACACCTGCATTGGCATCTGGTGGTGCTGTGCATACTTGATCGTGGTGGTTTGTGGTCGCTGACTGGGGTGCAGATGTTGCCTTTTCAGTGTGAGAAGGTTGTGTTTGTTGGGTGGTGGAGGTACTGGCAAACCGTCCGCTTGTGAGCGTTGTGATGTTGTTGAGCACGTATGGGGTGGTGGTGTGACCTTCGGAAAGGCTGGCTACACTTTATGGTTGATGGTTGGCAGCTGTCATGCAGTACAGGGTTTTAGAAACTGTGAAACCTGTAAGACATGCTGATGTCATCTGCATGCGGCTCATCACATTCCTGTCAGGCTCATCACGTCTCCTTGGCACCAGCGCTGTGGCATGCTGAAGTGCAATCCAGCACAGCTAATGTGGTGTGGGACCTCTCACTCACTGATGGCTTGACCAACAGCTGATGCTGAATATCGTAAGCTCCCCGCAAAATGTGATCTTGCTGTGGCTCCATAACTGCAAGTCATAGCTCCAAGTCACCTCATGCAGGACAACCCTGTCGCAGTAAGCCTGGCAGTGCTGGAGCAGCTTGCTATGACCTTGGTTAGAAGCGTTGAAGGCTGCAACATACACCGTCTCAATGGTGCTTGCCGGTGCTGCTCAGTGCAAGGGGTGCAAAAGGCGGCATATCAGCACCGGCGCTGCTATACATCGTAGCTGACTACTGCTGGTCGGTAGTTCGTGGTGTTATAAAGTTAACAACAGCGCAGATACGCTATAAGTACCCCTGGGTGTCCTGTTCAATTTTGTGCGTGCGCAACGGTCATAGATCAACCCCCACGAGCAAAGACTGTGGTCTGACTGAGAGCGTTGGTAGTCACAGGGTAATTAACGTTCAAAATTTCTACTTGGTTTGGGCATCAACCTGCCCGGCGTGCGTTGAAGCCACTCACTTGCACTCCCGTCAGCAGCAGCAGCACCAGCACCAGCACCAGCAGCAGTAGCACCAGCAGTGCCGCACAGGATTGGCTGCCTACGCCTCACAGCACTGTTCAAAGCCAGTAGCATGTGCTCCTTTTGTGACTGGAAGACGTTGCAGGCACTGTTCAGTGAGCAGCTGGCTTTGGGACCTGACAGCCCCAGCAGCACCTGGCTTGCTGATGTTGCTGCGGTTACCTCTCGGCAGCTGCAGGATCGTGTGCAACCCAGCACCGCGGAGTGGATCGAAATCATACAGAATCTAAAGGCAAGCGGGGTACACCAGTGGTGTCGTTGTTTTTGCCAACATGCAACAATGCGACAGGGTGCCACGTCAGTGGGAACGTTCCATGTTGGTATGTCATATCATTTTGTAAGCTTTTACTTCTGCCACACTCTGCCTGGAAACTCTTCAATACTACAATGCAACTGCTGCTGTCGACACCCCCATCTCCCTGTTGTGTGCAGGTGCCCCTCACTCTATGCAGTGCCTGCAGCGTGCCCCTCGTCAATGCAGCCCAGCTGCCGTTCAGCATCACAGCCTACAACCTTCTCGCCACTCTGCTCAGCCAAGCAGGGCCTCTGTTGAGAGCTGCACACTCTCCGCAGACAGCCACGACCCACAGGCAGGATACAGACAACAATCAGCAGCAGCAGCTGCTGCTCCTAGAACAGCAGTTCAAAGAGCAGGTGCAGCAGTCAGGGCTGCTGCAGGCGCTGCCAGATATCTTCAACGCCGTTGCAGGACAGGTGAAGGCTGCTGCGACCGACACTGTCGCAGCACAGCTGAGCAGCAGCGGCAGCAGCAGCAGCAGCTGGGTCGACAGTCCAGCAACTTACCAAGAGCTGCTGAATCTGGCAGACGGTTTGCTGTGGGCATATGTGCTGCTGGTGGCGCCAGGAAGGGAGGTGGGTGTGGGGCCTGACACCATTGCTGCTGCTGTAGATCTGGGTTTTGCAGCCCTGCAGCACGTTGACTGGGGCATCAGTCAAGGGCTCTGCAAGCTGCCGCTGCAGCAGCAGCAGCAGCAGCAGCAAGCTGCATCGCAACAGCACCAGCAGCAGCAGCAAGCTGCATCGCAACAGCACCAGCAGCAGCAGCAGCAGCAAGGTGCATCGCAACAGCAACAGCAGCAGCAAACTGCATCGCTGCAGCAGCAGCAGCAACAACACAGTTTGGAGTTGTGGACCTTGTACAAACAGCTGGCCACAACTGCAGAGCTTGTGCTCTGGAGTGCTGCAACGTTTGCAAAAAGGCATGGCGCTCTGGGCTGCTTGTTGCTGCGGCCCCGCCTGCAAGCTGCTTCCAGTGCTGCCATTGTCGTTGGGGGTTACAGCAGGTTGCTGTCACAGATGGCACCAGCTGCGATTGCTGCTGCAGCTTGTTACTGCGGAGGTAGCAGCAGCAGCAGTAGCGTCGGCAGCAGCAGCAGTGGCGCCAACAGCAGCAGCAGTGGCGCCAACAGCAGCAGCACTGGTGCCCGCTGCAGTAGGTGTGACAGCAGCAGCACATTTACACAGGCAGAGGCTGCAAGGCAAACACAGCTGGCTTGGCAGATTGCCTGCCAGCACCAGGAGCAGCTGCCGGCACTGCCTGCTGCCCTTACCGATGTATTGGGCGTGGACAGGCTGCTGCTGGCCTGGCTGGCAGCCCAGGAGGCTATAGGAGGGAAGGCAGAGGCGGTAATGGGTTCTGCACTGAGGGCGGCCGATCTAGTCATGCCTGGTTCTACTGCAGCCAATGGGGAGGCAGCAGCGCCACCAGCCACCCAGCAGACCGCTCAAGGCAACCACCACCACCAGCAGCAGCAGGAGCAGCAGGGACCCGCAGGTGCCGCTGCAGCAGCAGTCGCTGCACCGGCCCCACAGGCAGCAGCCCAGGGAGTTGCCCTGCTCCCAGCAGCAGCAGCAGCAGCATCCGCCCCGCAAGGCATGCAGCCAGCACAGCTTTCCACCAACATAGCACACCAGCGGCTAGGGACAGCCAGCGGGGAAGCAGCAGCACCCTCATTCACCCAGCAGACATCCAAAGGGCACCCGCAGCAGCTACTGCAGCAGCAGCAGCATGAGGTGTACCTGGTGCTGGCCCCGCTGCTGCTTGAGTGTGCAGTGGGTGCTGAGGACCCCTGCACCACCATCTTTGACAGTGACGCACACTTCACTGCCATGTTGAGCGCTTTGAAAACGTTAGAGCGCTTTGTGGCTGACTCAGCAGCAGTTGCCAGCCGTGCCATGCAGATGGGGGCACCAGGTGCAGCTACTATGCAGCCAGGTTCGGAGCAGGAGCGAATTTTGCGGATGCTAACAGTGAATCCGTTCTTGGAGGCTGTCCTGCCGCCGCTGCTGCAGCTGATGGCACGCAAGCTGGCAGCAGTCCGCGCAATGGCAGCAGCAAGCCCTGGCAGCAGCGGCGGCGCAAATGCAGCTGCCAACACAACTGCAGCTGCTGCTTCCCCAGCCGCCGCTTCAGATGCTGCTGCATCAAGCAGCAGCAACAGCAGTGGCGATCCAACTGCGGTTGCAGCTGCCACAACCTTGCACTGGAGTCAGTTGAAGTGGGCACACCGTGTTCTCGCGCACGGGGTGTCACTGCTTGATCAACTCAGCAGGCACACCCTATATCTATGCCGCAGTGACCACATTCCGGGGCACATGAACCAGGCCATCATGTTGACCCAGGCCTGGGCAAACAACACCCCGCAGGTCACAGCTGTATGTGAGGGGTACGTGCGCGCCATTGCAGCAGCAACAGCACAGGGGGCCACTCCTGGCAGTGATCAGCTGCCGCAAGAAGGGGCAGCAATATCAGCGGTCATAGCGCACTGGTGTTGTGCGGTGTGGAGGATTGATATCAGCACACCCGGGCTGCTGACAGTGTCGATGCAACAGACGGGGCAGCCACGGCTGTCTGAGCCCACCCCTGGCCACATACGTCTGTTGGGGTTGGTGAGCAGCTTGGTGAAGCTGACAGGCTGCCCTAACTTTATCAGGTGGGGGGCTCACAATGTGTTCATTTGCCGGCACAGTGCAGCCCTCGCGTGTTGCAGCATGCTGCAGGTCTCGGCAATGCACACTCCTGATGCAGGGCCCACTGGCGGCAATACCCCCAGGGCAGCAGCAGCCAACGGCCGCAGCTGGGCAGTGAGCCGCCCAGGGTTGGCGTGGCTGGTGCTGTTTGGCCGTGTGTGCAGCCAGTGGGCTGATGCATTGTCAGGCTTTGATCCTGCAAAGCTGCCCCCACAGCAGCTAGGGTGGGATCCAGAATGGAGTTGCCGTGAGGGGGTGCTGCGGGTGCTTGGCTTGGATGCGGAGCAGAAGATGGTGGAGCCCTTGGGCGGTGTGGCTCAGTGGCTGCAGCTGAATGAGGAGGCGTTGACTGCGGCTGGGTACAGTGCGCAGTTGGTTTCCTTGCAGCAGGGGGTGCTGCAGGAGCGGTGGCAGGCGGCATGTGAGGCAGTGCAGGAGCAAGAAGCAGGACTGCCAACCGCTGCGGCAGCAGTAGTGGGTGAGCTGTCTCAGGTGCTGAGAGCGTTTGGTGCTGCGGTCAGCAGCGCCTTGCCGGTGCCCCACTTCTGCAACAACCCCAGCTGCCGCAACGTCAGCGGGGAGTCGGAGGTTGCGCTGGTGTCGGGGCGCAGCTGCATATGTGCTGGCTGCAAGGTGGCAAGGTACTGTGGGCGCAGCTGCCAGAGGGCGTGTTGGAAGGTGCACAAGCCAGTGTGCCGCGCTCTGGCAGCAGCTGCACAAGCAACTGCCGGCGGTGCACGTGTGTGAGTCTGTGGTGCGGTGTTTGCAGCAGGTTTGTCGCTGTGGCTGCCCAATGATGCCCTGTGCGGATGTGCTGTTTTGCTGTCATTAGCATTTGATGGGGTTGACACGAGGCTTGGTTCGTAACCAATGTGTGGCTTGAGTTGATTCGTGTAGGCGCTATCTTGTCCTGCGTTGGGTGGGCGCAGGAGGGTTGATGTACCCCCGCGTCTTTCACAAAGACTGAAGCATCTCCACACCTGGCTGGCAGCACTGCATTCTCTGTGTTGTAAGTGATTTGTTGCCTCACGCATGGCACGGTCAAGGAGCTCCTAGGCTCGAGCCCTGTGATGGGGCTGTTTGGTCGATGGAAAGGGACGCACTGATGCATGTTCAAAGCACAGACCACACCCAGCCATTCATAGCATACCACCAACCATGTGAGACGCCAACACAACCTGTACACAACAGTCAACAGTCAAAGAGCGGTCAAACAGTCAAGCACAGCTGCTCTCAACCCACTAGAAGCACACACTGCCAGCTGCAGAGGACACCCTCGATCAAAGTCAGCCCGGCAACTCTGCAGAAAACACCCTCAAACAAGGTCAGCACAAGCGAGTCTGAAAACCTTCAGCACAACACCTCAACCAGACTGCTTGCTCTTTGCGAGCTTTGCTGCAAACGACTTCATATCAAACTCTGCCTGGTACTGTGCATCGTCCCACAGCTCCCCCATACCATCCAACATCGACTGCAGCGCAGACTTCTTCTTGCCTGCCCCCGCTGCTGCCGCCGCCGCATCTACTGCTGCCGCATCCCCAGCCGCCGCAGCCGCCGCTGCCGCCCCCTGCTGCTCCTGCTTCGCCGCTGCCTCTTTCGGCGTCCCAAACAGGTCCAGCAGCTGCCCGGTGTCCATCGCAGCCATACTGACGTTATCTGAGTTCACGACAGCATTTGCAACGTCGAGCTTGAACTGCTGAAGACCCATGATACGCTGCTCGAGAGTGTCCTGCATCAGAAGGCGGTACACGTTGACGGTACGGGTCTGGCCGATGCGGTGGGCCCTGTCCATGGCTTGGAGGTCCTTCATGGGGTTCCAGTCATGCTCCAGGAAGACTACGGTGTCAGCAGAGGTCAGGTTGAGACCCAGGCCACCTACGTGGGTGGTCAGCAGCAGCACCTGCGGCGGAACAGGGGCAGGAGAGGGAGCAGAAAGGGTGGCAGGGACAGGAGCAGGAAGGAGTGAGATGCCTGCATCCGTCGCCGCACAGATGTGTTGGAACATAAGCAGTACAAGATCTCCTGATGTGACGACTGCAGCAGGCCCCATCATCTACTCAACACCACTCGAGCTTGGAAAATACAATATTGCACCAATGCCGATGCCTGCTTTTTCAAACATGAAGTCCCTCGTGTTCAAACATGAAGTCCCTCATTTACCACGGCCTGGCAAGCAGCTGCTGCAAAACAACCACAAAGCTGCCTACACAAGACCACACCCTCCCACACCTTGCCCATCCCCCCCCAAACCCTCCATCTAATCACCTGTATGGTGGGGTCAGTGTTGAACCGCTGCACCACCCCAAAGCGTGCCGACGCCTCCACACCACCGTCCAACCTCAAGCTCGACACTCCAAGCGGCTGCAGCAGCAGGCTCTCCACTAGGTCCAACATCCCCTTGAGCTGTGCAAACACCAGCAGCCGATGCCCGCTGTCCGTACTGCCCTCAGAGAGGTCTCCCGCCTCCCCTGCTGCTGCCGCTGCAGCAGCGCTGCCGTTCCCGCCAAGCCCGCTGACAATCCCGCACTGCACAAGGATGTCCTGCAGGGCTAGCAGCTTGGGCGCATGATCCAACCCCCGCATCGCCTGCTCAGCTGCTGCCTGCGTGCTGACACCTAAGACGGACTGGCATGCGTCCCGGTGCGCTGACACAGACCAGTCCAGCACGAGCAGCGGGTGGCTGCACAGCTTGCGCAGGTACAGCAGTGCGCTGAACACGTGCTGCGCGCCCTTGCCGCCGCCGTCGCCGCTGCTGTTGCCGCCGCCCTCGGCTGCTACTGCTGCCGCAAGGGTGGACTTGACCTCTGTCAGAGCCTGTGACATACAATCACACACATGCAAACCCTTACCAATCTTACGTCTGGCACAATGAAGAGCCAAACATTTTCTTCTTCCTGCCATGCACTACACGACAAAGACAGTATATGTGCTGTCCCATCCCTTGTCAGCTGAACCGCAACATCTACTGCTCACACAAGCACAACAACAGCAAACCAGAGCTATAGCAACAGCACAATCGATCAAGAAGGGAAGACCTGCCACTTGAAAAAGTTCATCCACTCCCACCCACCTGAGACTCCTGGAAGTCCTCATACAGGGCGTGCTGGATAGCCGACAGGCTGCACATCACATCCGTGACGATCTTAGGCGGCAGGTCCTGCAGCACCTGAGCCTTGGTGCGGCGCAGGATGAAGGGCATGACCTGCTTGTGCAAGGCATCTAGGGCTAGCATGCCTGCCTCAGCCTCCTTGCTTTCCTTCTTGCTGTAGCGGGCTGCAGTGAGGTGCTTGCCGAAGCGGGCCTGGAAGTCGCGCTCAGCTGCGGGTGGGAAGAGGCGTACAGTGCGGTGCAGTACAATACATGGTGAGGATGGCACATATGTATAAATTGCTGTAGCGGGCTGCAGCAACCAGCTTGTCAAAGCGGGCCTGGAAGTCAGCTGCGAGCCAGGCAGGAAAACAACAAAGTCGAAGACAGTCGGCGTGCAGCTGCTACCCGTCACTATGCCAGTGTGTGTTTCAGAAGCCACGCACTGCACAGCGTAAGCACATTAGAGCAGGGCAGACTGCTGGCGGTGCAGCAGGGACGCGTCAGTGCGAAAGGAGCTGGCAACACAGCAGGTGTGGACCACCACCCCGCAAGGATTGCGACACTTATCCTGCATCAGGTTGGACACTGCGGGTGGCTGCAGCATCAAGCTGCTCTCAACAAACCATGCAGCAGGTGTTGCACATGCTGGCCATGCCCCAAGTTTGCAGCCCCCTCACCTCCCAAGAAGCCTGGCATGAGGAAGTCAAACAAGCTCCACAGCTCGAGGGCGCTGTTCTGGATGGGCGTGCCACTCAGCACCAGCCGGTGCTGCGCCTGCAGCCGCTTGACAGCCTTCACACGGCAAACACACAGACAACCACTTTGTGAGGCATAGACACATGGATGTCACTGACAGCGGCCAGCCAGCCAACAGCTGGATGTCCCACTTAGCACGCTGTGGCAGCATGCCCTATTCTCCTAACCATGCCTTTCAAGACAGATCTGTATGCTAAAATATGTACCAAGTCTCCCTGTGCCTATGCAGCCCCCGCTGAGTTGTGGGTGCCTGGGGTGTGCTATACTGCATCATGATTGGGTGAATTCATGATCTCACACTTTGCTGAACAGTGTGCTGACAGGCAAGTTGCAGCGGCCAGGTGCGCAGACTCCTGAAAGGCATCTTTCAAAAAGCCACAACCCACAGCCGGCACAGTGCAGCACATCGACAGAACACAACCATGCTGTTGCTGCTAATCCCTGAACCCTACTATGCCAACACCCCCACCCCACCTGTGCCAGCTTGCTCTTGGTGCTGCGGATGACATGCCCCTCATCCAGGATTACGTAATCCCACATGACAGCAGCAGCCCAGTCAATATCCGACCGCAGGGACTCGTAGCTGATGACAACCACATTGAAGCCCTCGTGCCCCTGCAGCCGCCGCTCAGCAGCTGCCCGCTCCGCTGGGCCCCCGGTAACAGCCAGAGGCTTCAGCACTGAGGGATCAACATACTTGTTGATTTCATGTGCCCAGTGACCCACTAGCGTTGACGGGCACACTACCAAGGATATCAGCCTCGGCTGCTGCAGCTGCTGCACTAACAGCTGCAGCTCTGGCAGCAGCTGCTGCGCATGGCCGACTTGGCTTAGTAGCTGCTGCTGCTGGGCTGCGTGCTGCACAGCCGGGTCACTGACATGTACCCCTCCCTCTCCCTCTACTCGCTCCTGTTTCACACTCTGCTCCAATCTCACGGTCTGCTGCTGGTTGAGTTGCTCGCTACCCTGCTCGAGTTTCACACACTGTGCAGCTTGCTGTCCCAACAAGCTGCCTATCTGTTCCAGCTTCGCGCTCTGCTCCTGCTTGATACTCCCCAGCTGCTGCCCGACAGACCCGCTGAAGCTGCTTCCGTTGCTGTGGATGCTGCCGAGTGCCGCAGCTGCCTTTGCTTGCCGCTCTGCTGCGCTGCAGGCCATGATGGTGGTGGCCTGCAGGGTCTTGCCTAGGCCCATGTCGTCTGCCAACACCCCACTCAGCCCAAAGCGGCGCAGGAAGGATAGCCAGTTGATGCCCTCCTGCTGGTAGCGGCGAAGCTCGACCTACAGGCAAGGGTGCAGTACAGCACACCATAGCACAGCACGCCAGAACACACAGCATGTCAGCGCACAAAGCATGTCAACCTCTGCCGGGTATTTGTATGCAGGCAGCACAGACCGAGGCCTGTACACTATCCACCACAAGCGCATGCCGCACTGCTTCACAAAGCTGACCAATCTCTCCTCTAGCAGCGCACAGCGGGTAGATGCGTCGAGTCCGTGGACAATGCGTCAGTGCACCACTGCGACCCGTCCAGAGCAAGTGTTACCATTAGGCCCATCGAACCCCAACATCAGCCGCACAGGCAGGCTGCGATCTGCCTACCACTTGCTGCATCATTCCAGCATCATTCACACGAACCAAACCCTACAGAGTGCGACAACTCCACAGCACGCCGTCCCTTCTCGTCTCCAAAACCCCAAAAAACGCAAACCCCAGCCGCACCTTCAGCTGCACTGGAAGGCTGTAGTCCTCCACCCGCTTGTTGTCCAGCAACTGGCTCAAAAACTCCGCATCCTGCTCAGCCGCCTTCCGTTGCACCTCATCCAGCCCCGCAGGCAGCGGCATGCCCTGCGCCAGCGGCAGCAGCGCCGTCAAGCCGCCAAAGCACAGCGCAGCACGCCGCCGCACGGCAGCAGCAGGGTCACTCATGCGCCGCAGCAGCGGCACCACCAGCAGGACCGTGTAAGGCACCAGCTGCCGCTGCAGCTGCTGCATGAGGGCTGCCATGACCTCAACTGCACCCAGCCGGCAGGGCAGGGGGTTGGTGCCGTCCAGCATTGGCGCTGCTTGTTTCAGCAGCGGGGGCAGCACTGCTTCCGGCTGCGCTGCCGCCAGGCTGGCTAGACACCTGCAGGGGACGAGTTCAAGACACACAATGCCAAGTGACTACTTGAGCTGGCCGCCAAACACATACCGCTTGTTTGCTGATAGTTTGCCGCATTACAGCTCCCTGTCTATTCATCACACAAGTGTAGCTTTTGAAGAAAGGCCAGCGTTCGCATCCAGCTCAGCTTTTGATGACAGAAGTGCTGAGACCGAACCAGGCCTCCAATGCTGCTGGCACTACAGCTCATGAAGCTGCCTACTGACCTTGCAGAGGCCAGCCGCACGGCAGCGTTGTTATGCTTGAGGCAGCCACACAGGGCAGGCAGCAGCTGCAGGCCCTGAGGCAGCAAGGCCCCATGCAAGTATGGCACCACAGCCTTGACAACCTGCAATCAGCAGCACCAGGAGCACGTGACGGTCACGGTATCAGTAGGGGCACGGAGGTGTCGAAAGTCGGTAGCAATAAACTGACATACAGATGGATACCCGCAGCCTCTACCTGCCAACCTGTCAGCACCAAAGGTGTGGGGCAACACCCAAAGCGGTGCACTATACAACAGTTTATCTAGGGGGTGGTCCCATCCTGGCACTACCTAGCGGCCCAGCAGCTCATACACTTTTTTTGCTAGTAATCTTATCAATAAACCGCTGGCATAACAGCTACACACCTGCACAGCATGTATGAGGCCCTGTGGATCGCCCCCCGGGGCACCATCAGGTCCTGGTGCTGCCTCCAGCGCCGCTGCCATGTGTTGCCACACGCTTGGCAGATGCTCAAACAGCCCAGCACCAAACCTCACACACACCGCCTTCAAGGCCGCCTCAGCCCCTAGCCGCGCTGTTATGAGGGCAGGGTCAGGTGGCGGCTGCGGCGGCTGCTGCGGTGGCTGCTGGCCCCTGCGCACAGGGCTGCCTGTGCCGCTGCTGCTGCGTGCCAAGTTGGGAGCGGACGACCGGCTGAAGCTGGGTTGGTTCTGAGATGGCACACGGGCTGCTAGCACGTCGTCATCAGGCCTGCAGGTACAAAGCAAAACCACACTGACATCATTCTTCATGCCTCTCTCTTATCCACCTCCATTTCACTCAAAAACGTTGTGCAATGTGGCACAGCAGCAGGGAGGCCTGAGGCAAGGCTGCTCACTCAGCATTGCAGTGCCGAATTCCGCAATAATGCCTCCCAGACATCCAAACAGCCGCTCCACCTAGCAGCCCACATCACCCCACATCCCCAAGCTGTCCCCTTCCCGCCCGCACCCCTCCTCATCCCACGTCCTCCGCCGCCGCAGCATACGGCGTCTCGCCAGGATCCCCACACAGCATGCCGCACAGATTCTTCACCAACTTCTCATTGGGGCACGGCTGCCGTACCGCACACCCCACCATCAGCTCTGCCAGCGCCTCAGCCGCCACATCTTGCAGCTCCCTGACAGGCCATCTACAGCCCCCCCCCCCTAGCGGCCCACATACCCCACATCCCAATGCTCTCCCTTTCCCGCCTGCACCCCAACCCCCTTCTCACCCGACATCCTCCGCAGCCGCAGCACACGGCGTCTCGCCAGGGTCCCCACACAGCATGCCACACACATTCTTCACCAGCTTCTCATTGGGGCACGGCTGCCGCACCGCACACCCCACCATGAGCTCCGCCAGCGCCTCAGCCGCCCCCAACAGTGCCACCCACACATCCATAGCCAACCCGCCTAGTACCCCACCTCTCCCACATCCCCAAGCTCCCCCCTTCCCGTCCGCACCCCTCCTCACCCCACGTCTTCCGCCGCAGCAGCACACGGCGTCTCTCCAGGGTCCCCACACAGCATGCCACACAAATTCTTCACCAGCTTCTCATTGGGGCACGGCTGCCGTACCGCACACCCCACCATAAGCTCCGCCAGTGCCTCTGCCGCCACATCTTGCAGCTCCCTGACAGGCTCCCGCCGTAGCCCTGCCATGAGGTTCTGTAGGACACAGTTGAGCTTGGGGGGCAGCCGGCCGCCTGCTACTACTGTGGACGCCAGCACCAGCAGTGCTGAGGTGTGGTAGTACAGCTCAGTGGCCTGCAGGCAAGTACGGTACAGTATTTGGGGACAGAGTCCCAACCTCGGCACTAGCCAGCGAACCAGGGGGCTCAGACGGCCTACTGACATACCCCATTTTCTCAAGTCAGGTGTGAGGCGTAAGGAACGGGCCGCCGGGGCAGGCAGGGGTGACACCGCGAACGCCACACGATCAGCGGGTGATGATATAGCGACTGCATTTGCTGTCGCTTCTGCAGAACACAGACAGAAGCGGAACTGGTATAACAGCACCATATAACAAGAAAACCATGCCGTCACAGCAGACAGAGTAGACAACTCCCCACCTTTAGGTCGGCTGCAGTTGACTGCACAGCAGCCTTAGCCAGCCGTACGTCCCCGGTGTCGGCCTCTGCTGGCACTGCAGCAACCATGGCCAGGCAGGCATCAGGGCTGACAGCCTCCACAGGGATGCCCTCGGGGGTGGGCAGTGCCAGGCCCACCTACACAGCAACAACGGCAGCAGCAACAGCCGCAACCAGCCTTGGTTACTGACTGCTGTTGAGGTCTCTTTCTTTTAGAGGGTTCCAGGGGGACTGACTGCTGTTGAGGTGTCACTGGCAGGAGCTGCTGTCTACTCCAAGGGTGGTTAGCACAGCGCTAGAATAATGCATCACATGACCAATGTGCGGCGTGCAGTACCACACTTAATAGTGGTTTTGCCGCATGATGCACATGCCTTATGGTTCAGCTTACTGCTTGATGAATTCTTGCACCTGCTCTTGAGATGCATTCTATGTGTCCTCAAACTTGCGGCTGCAGCAGCATGGTACAACTATACTGGATGGGTATGACTGCTGGTGCAGCAGCATTATCGTACCTCCAGGCATACGTGCATAAGGCGGTACAACTCCCGCCGCATCTGCCCATAGCTAGCCGCAAGCTCGCTGTAGGGCTCTGTGGCAGGCAGCGACGGCAGCGACGGTGCAGGAGCACCCAGGTACACCAGGCAGCTGTCTGGCAGCTGCTCAGGTACACACGTGGCCAGCTGAGCGGCCAGCGACACAGAAGATGCTGCGACGGCTGCTGCTGCCTCGCCAGCAGCGACAGAAGCTGCTGCGGAGGACTTTCGGATGCGGTCCGCCACAAGCAGCAGCCACTGCAGTATGACCAGGGCGGCGCCCACCCTGCTGGTGGCTGCAAGCTGCTGCAGCTGCTGCTGGACGAGCCCTGGCAGCATCGACGGCTCCTGCAACAGCAGAGGGGCACCCCATTCAGCTTCCGGGTCCGGTTGCTGCAATGTTCCAAGCACACACACCAACCGGATACGAAGCAACAAATGTGAAGCAACGAACCTTTATTGCACTGAAAGCACAGCACAAACAGCTTTGCAAATCATGAGGCCCAAGCAGACAGACTGTGACAATTGTTGCAGATCCCAAATACTCGGTGACCTCCAAGCTCCCTCACCTGGCCTGTCAGCTTGTCACACAGCTCAGCCAGGGCCCTGCTGGCCAGCAGCCGCACATGCACAGCAGCCTGCTGATCCTCCATGCCAGGCCACGCCTCAGGGTCAACCGTACAGCCAGCCATGCTGCCGCCACCACCACCACCGCCAGACCCAAGCGAGCTCTGAGAGCCAGCCCCCAGCCCATTCATGCTGCTGCGTTTTCCAGGTGATGGCTCCCCCTTCGCCCTCTTCGCCGGCCGGGAGACCAGCCCCGCCATTTCTGCCTCCTGGGAAGACCAGGCTACTAAGCGGCGCTGCACAGGCACCACAAGCACTGCTGTATCTAGGGGCTGCCCGGCTGGCGAGCACAGCAGGCTCAGCATAGCACGCACGTCCCGCGCAGCTAGCCCAGCAGCTACGTCGGCCGCACGGCTGTACTGCAGGAGCGCCCGCCAGGCCTGCAGCAGCATCTGCCGTACTGCCTCCGCCTTCTCCAACACCAGACTCTGCAGCACTACACGCAGGCAAGGACCAACCACAGGCTGCAGCCAAACCCCCGGCTCCAACACGACCCCACTCCCTGCAACTGATGCCATCATCGCTTCCGACGCTGCTGCCGCTGCAGCTGCGTCACCCCCTGCTGCTACGATAGCTGCTGCTGCTGCCTCTGCGGCAGCCTGCGCCCAGCCTGCTGCGTCCTTGGCGGCGACAATGCAGGCAAGGCATGTCGCGGCTGCCAGTCGCACACTGGTGAGTGTGTGTGACAGGAAGGGCCATAGGATTGGCAGCTGGGAGGCCAGGTTGGCGTCGGCCATGACTGCAGCTGGTGGGCTGTACAGTGCTGCCAGTAAGCTGAGGGTGCTACTGGTGGCTACTGACAGCTCCTCTTCCATGTTGGTGAGGAGGGACCACAGGGCTGAGCGCAGCCAGGCCACATGCTGCACAGCAGACACAATTGCGAGGACAGAAGTCAGGGTCGTGAAGCTATGCTGTCTGCAACCTTGCAGACAGATTCCACAGGGTCACGCACATACCACAGGGTTGCACGCGGTCATGTAACCGACCTACCATAGGACATACATACGATGCCAACAGCAGTTCATGTCGGCAGGGCTTGTTCGGGTTGAAACTTGCTGTGTTTCACAAGATGAAGCCATGGCTGGTACAAATGTTTGGTGGGAACCGCACAATGGCCAAAACCGCACGCACCTCCTCAATCTGCATCTGCAGCAGCATGGGCGCCAGAGGCACCAGCGCCTCTGCGGCAGCAGCTTGCACGCTGTCATCCCTGTCCTCCAAGCCATGCATCAGAAAAGGCAGGGCCGTGTGCAGCAGGCCCCCCACAGCCTCAGGCCTGCATGAAGGATACAAATACATCCCTCGATTTATTACACGTTTTGGTACTCTTTTGGGTGCACCGCAGTCTCTCTTAAGGATTCTCCTTCTCCAAAGCAGCACGGCACAGCACACCACAACAGGGCAATGATCCTAACTGCCAACAGGACAGCAGACCTCTGCCACCTGCCGATTTGGCAAGCATCTGCACTGCTTGGCTGCTTGCTGGGGTTGATTTGCTGGGCTCCACACATAAGCATGACATGTACGTGAGTGTGACGAGGCAAACGCATCACTGCTGAGTTTCCCTCGTCACACTTCCGCACACATTGTGTATACTCCGCACACATTGTGTATACTTACCTGCAAAAGCCCAGCAAGCTCAGTCAAGCAAGTATTCAAGCAGCGCTAGGCAGGCAACAAAGCAAGCTTGAGAACAACAGCTGAAGGACACTTGGCAGCGCTTACCTGCTTGCCAGCAGGTACTTGATGCCTGTGTAGGCCCCGTGTCGGACGTGCCATTCGCTGTGGTTGTACATGCTCGTCAGCAGCTCCAACACACGCTGCAGACTGACCAACGGCGTAGCCTGCAGGGCTGCGGCCAGCGCCTGCGCAGCTGTCTCACGGACCGGCACCACCACCTGCACATGGCCATACCAGCACACCGCAGGGTCAGCTGCTGAATATTATCCTTTGCCGCCTTCATGGGGCTGTGTCAAAACCCAAGCGCCCGGCAGGTTTGTTCCAATGGCAAGTTTTATGCACAGAAGTTGCGATGCGCGGACCTAATGCAACTGCGTGGGCTTTGGAGGCGCCGCTACGTGGGCCAGTGTCTAGCTACAGGAGTGAGGCCAATAGCTAGCCACTGAAGCCTGTAACCCTGTTGCCTATCCACAGGTCCCAGTCCCCTAGCTAACCACCAACCGACCGCTGGTTGTTCACCAACCTGGTCCGAGACGTAGTCAGCAAAGCGGTCCAGTGCCAGCACACACAGCAGGTGCATCACCACATCCTCCAGCCAGGCAGCGTTGGACACGGCAGCTGCCTCCACCTGAGACGGTGCCACGGCACTCAGCTTGCGCAGACCTACAGGCACACATAGCTTACCCCTGTGAGTCAACTGCCACCATGCTAAAACTCTGCGCCCCTTGAGGGCAAAGGCCCGCTGCTGCTGCTGCTACATGTAGCACAAGCAACAACTGCCAATTGTCAGGCAGTCTATCCAATGGCTGCCAAAAGTGTTGCTGGCCGGAACCTCACAAACAGGCACATCAAAGCGAATACGCGTGTCATACCAGAGTTGCCTGGGCATGCCCAGCCGGTGTTGATGTCTTCCAATGGTGCCTCCACTGCTGCTGCAGCCGCCTGCTCCCTCAGCAGCTCACGAAGCCCAGCTGCTGCCCCGTGCCGCACCGTCCACACAGGACTCAGCACGTCACAGCACAGCTGGTCTGCAAGGCGCTGGAAGGGCCAGCCGCCGGACTCGATGCAGTGCCACTGCGCACAGACAAGACAACACAAGATATCACACAAGGTTGTCATGGAGAGCGCTATACTGTGTGCATCACTATTGAAAGGGAGCGGCCACCCTTGACCGCCTCGAGCACTTCTGCATGCCAAGCCCCACAATCACGGCAGTCCCACGATCCCTCCATGCCAATCCTTCACTCCTGCATACCAACCATAGCACACCCTACAACCAACTGGCATCCACAAGCTGCTGCTGCTGTTGTGCTCACCTCCTCCAGATCCTGTTCAGCAGCCTGCTCGTCCGACAACGCACTCGCCGCTCCTGCTGCCGCTGCCGCCGCTGCGGCTGCTGCTGTGGGTGACTGTGCGCCCCTGCCTGACGGGCTGCCCTCCCTGCTGCGGCCCGAGCGCTGCTCCGCCAGCAGCTCTGCAACCTGCAGCAACACCACACACACAGCACATTCGCTGTGATTTGTGTCCACCTGCTAGGATTCTAGGTGCAGGTTTAGCAATAGCATGTCATCACACGCCCCTCCTGGTTTGCAGTCGCATGTCAGTCCAACTCGCTTCTACATTTGGTTGTACTAACATGTACTACAGGTACCCACTAGGTGGTCACGAATAGCCGGCCAGCTGCAACACACATTATCAGCTGCCTTTCCTGCAGGCCCCCGACCTACTGCTGCATCACATGCCAAACACATCACCCTCCTTTCCAACGGCCCTGACAAGCCACCCCAGCAGCCCCTCCTCACCCTGCCCTTGCTGTCCAGCCTGGCTGAGCTCTGCCGCTCCATTGCCTTGGCCTTGCGTTTGAGCTTGTTGCGCTCTCGTGCACTCAGGCTGTCAGAGCGGCCCAGCAACTCAGACGCCGCCTGCTTCTCTGGTGAGGCCGCTGCCTTGCCCTGCTGGCCCCCCTGCCGCGGCGGCCTTTGCTGGGGGCAGGCTGCTGCATTGCTGCTGCAATGTCTTCGTCATTCACCAGCTCATCTGTGTTCAGGACATCATCAAGACCCTTGCCCAGACCTGCAGCAGGGTGGGCCATGCCCGGAGCATCCATGGCAACACATTCCGCTGAGCATGCCGCGCAGTGTACAGGTCCAATCGAACGAGCCACCTTTGAAGGATGTTGCTGGGTGGGTTCCGTGTGCCATGCCTACATGACACCAGTGGCTCACTTCTAACGCATGTTGTCCGGCAAGCAAGTGCACCCACACCCCTGCTGCCGCCTGGCCCCCCTGTGGCTGCTGCTGCCAGGTGCGGCTCGACACACCAACACCAAACATGAACTTTGACACAGGTGCCTCGGCACGCCTGCCTGCTCACCAAGGCGCTTCTTTATCTGCTCCCGCTGTTTTGCCACCCTCTCGGCCATAGGCAGGTTGGAGTCTCCCAGGTCGTATTCCTGCACACAAGGGAACACAGCAAGGCACCCACATACCAGTGATCGCCTTGGCACCCTGCCGCACCAACTATTTGTTGCTCTAGCTGCACAAGGCAGCGCCATAGGTGGTGTGGTACCTCTACTGTGTGTCAGCAACGCCGCAGCTGCCCCCCCCCCCCCTACCGCCCATCACAACAACAAAGGTTGGACCAGGCAGGACCAGGCAATGCCATGCCTGGCAGCCATGAAGCGAGTCCCCACCTGACCACCAGATGCCAGGAGCGGTTCGCCTTTGTTGAGCACATTGCTGAGGTCAAAGCTCTTCAGGGTGATCTGACTGCCCTGCTGCAGCTGCTGAAGTTGTTGCAGCTGCTCGGCATCTGCTTGTGCTGTGCCTGCAGCTGCCAGTTGGCTGACGCTGTGGTGTGGGAACGCCTCTGCCAGCAGTCCGATTGTTGCAGCTGCGGCTGTGCGTGTGTCCCAGTTAGCACTGTACAGCAGGCCATGCACCTACAGGCCACAGCAACAGCAGCAGCAGAGCAGGTACCCCAGCACAAGGGCAGCACGGCAAAGGTCACGTGCACGCCTGTTTACAACATTTTCAAGTCGTGCGAGTTCAAACCACTGCAGACACGCAACCAAACGTGCACTGGTGGCTCCAGCAGTTCGAAGCCCCCACCTTTCGGGTGATGGACACCACTTGTGACGGGTGAGCCTTGGCAATCTCACTGATCTGCTGAGAGGCTGCTTTGCGCGTTCCATCATTATTGCCTGCGGGCAGAGAGAGCTGTCGGAGTTACAGGGAGGGTGCTGGCCCACAGGCTGTTGCTGTTGCCTCACAACAGATACAGACTGCAGCTGACATTGCTTGCTTACTCTCAAGGAGCTTCAGCAGCTTCTGCAACCGGGAGCCCATGTCACCAGCAGCCCCAGAAGCCTCACTGCAGGCAAGCCTGGGACCTCAGCTGTTGCATTGCCACCTGCGCCTGCTGCTGCAGCTGGACTTTACCCAAACGCCCAAGCTTTTCAAACAGCAAAACTGCCACTACTGAACTTAGCCTGCTTTATATGGTGACAGGGTGAATTGGGAACGGAGGTGGGCCCCTGCTTGCCGTCTGAATTGTCGTGCACCAACAGCCTGGCAGGAGCTCGCATGACAGCAGTGGGCGCACACAACCAATCCACAGACAGAGGGCGGCACAAAAGATGCACTAAGTTTTATGTCAGCAGTGCTGAAAGTTGTCATAAAGTTGCTGGCAGGCAGAGGCCTGGGGGGTTGCTTATATCCTGGCCCCCAGGGCTAGCTGGACCAGAACCCTGAAACTCAGTGCGGCAAGCAGAACCCTGCAGCGTTGACTTTAGGGTTTCGAGGAAGTCAATCTGGTGGGAGGCATTGGGGCATACTATCTGCCAGGTGTTGCTTCTCCTCCACTGAACAACCAGAGACCTGCTCACTGAGCTGACTGTGGTCATGTGCTGTGTCTGTAGCCTTTCAGGCATGCAACCAAGTCTGCAGTTTGATAGTTACACTTAATAAGTTACAGGTGTCATCCTTGCTTCAGCCGAAATACATGCCCAACCCAGACAATTATGTGATGACAAAGCAGTTGATAACCCCCACCGGGTTGCCGTCTGTGTAAGTAAGGACTCCTTAGGAGGTGTTGCTGATGATGCTGTTCAACCGTCATTAGTTGAGTGCACCAGTTGCGGACTAGCCTCTTCTCGCACTTCACTTGGTCTCAGTGAGTCACCATCAAACAGATTTGAAAGGGAGACGCTACCACACCAGCCACCGAGCAAGTTTTGAGATATTAATTTATTACATACCTTTAAAAAGCTGCCAGCCATCCGTCATCATGGTGCTGGTGAGATATCACAACAGCAGCAGCAGGTGCAACATGGTGACAGGAGGGAAACTGGCATGTCTCACGCTGTTTGCACCTTGATCACAGACCAGCGCCATAGAGGCACTGGAGAGGATCTCAAAACACAAGGTACGTGCAAGCAGGACAATCAGGCGTCATGATGGCCAGGGCTGCACCAGGGAGCGATCACCTACACTCACCTCAACTCCTGTGTGTGCTCCCCAGGGTGTCGAAGGTGTGCTGATTGCTGGAAACGATGGGCAGATACACAAGACCACCCTCAATGAGCAGCTGACTCAGGAGTATGCCAGCCAGATCCCCAGCCTTGCAGCACTGGCACGCAATGTTGTCAGAGACCTTGATCCACAGGTGAGCAAATGGGTTGCTTGCCGTAGTCATGGCTGCAGACATGATAACACCCAGGCAAGCAGCAACAAGTTCCTGTAGGAATACACACTGTCTGGCTTTTCAACTGCGAACAAGTGTGCTGACTGGTTTCTTCTGGGTGCAAGCAGGGCCAGCCTCTTGCTGCCATCAGTACACCAAACAGCCAATGATGCTGGTGCTTATTGCCTGCAGAATGACTTCCAGTTCCTGCGCGTGAGGAGCCAGAAACATGAGATCATGGTAGCACCAAGTGAGTCACTCACAGCGGCGCTGTACCTAGACAAGCCTGCCTGCAAGGTTGGACCAGGCAGTCCGTTGCATGCCAGCTGCACCAGCACAGGCTCACTGAGCATGGGGTCGATGTCTGGTTGACTGCCTGTATGTACAGTGTGCTGAGCTACACAGCTGACAATACTCCTGTGTGTTCAGCACAGGTGCCAACGGTACCAAGCCGACTATGGTGTAGAGATCCCTCACCTCTAGCTGTGTTGTTCTGTGCAGAGGGCGACTATTGCATGATCGTGATACAGAATGTCGGCACAGCGTGAACAGCAGTTTTGGTGACAGGCAGCTGAATGGCAGTACAACCTGGGGCATGCTGGTGCCCTGCTCAGCACAGTGTCAGGCGCGGCAACTGCAGCTGATCAGTGCACAAGCAGCCGGAAGGCTGTCACTGTGGCTGGCGGGAGTGGTATGTGTGATGTTCTGGGCTCGCTGCTGTCCAGCCTGTTCATGAACAGTGTCCTGTACTGTAAACTATGAAGGCGTCCTGTGGCGACATGTTGCCCTGTTTGGGATTCGCCGTGTAATTGCAGCAACAGCCAGGAGCTGCAGCCGATGTCGTGCAAGCATGAACAGACACAGAAGGAGACTTGTGCGGATGCACAGCTCAGGCATATCCTGGACACTGGTCACCACAGCCCGCTGCTGATTTGGTTTGTCTTTACAAGCTCAAGCAGAAAGATGTACACATAACAGTGGCAGTCACCATGCCACACAACGATATGTCACAGTGGCGCCATCAACCAAACAAGCTCCCAAACCCTCGTTGCTTCCGCGAGCCCAGTGTCGACAGGCCGCTGCCCCCCACTTGCGCAGGCCCAGTGCCTATCAACGGCATGTGCTCGTCACCACTCTCTTTGCTGACAGGTGTGCCGTTAACTATCCCTTTCTCAGCAGCATCTGCCTTGACCAAATCTAACGCACCGAGCTCCATGGAGGCTGCGCCCTGCGGCCGCCGCTGCACCACCGACCCTTGGCTCAGTCCTGCACTGCTGACCATGGCTGCAGCATCCTTACTGTCCAGCATCTGTTCCAAGTGCACCTGAGACAGGTCCAGGTCCTTTGTGGCATGCAACAAGAACGTGCCGCTGACTATGGTTATGAAGCCGCACGCTTGGGTTGCCAGCTGCTGCGATGTTTGGTCGTCCTGCACAGCAATGCACACCCACACAGTCAACATGAGCTACAGGTCGTGCACACCCACGGGCATACTCTCCAATGCATGCTACAGATGCTGTGTAATGTCATGCCGCAACCACTGCACACAGCCCAAACAGCAGGGGACTTGAGTTGACACATCGCATGCTTACCTGGAACATGATGACTGATGCAATGATGGTGAGCAGTGTAAACATCACGTAGTAGATGGGGCTGACAATGGCTGTGTTGAACAGGTCCAGGGACTTGTTCAAATAGTTCATCTGTGTCAGAAGGCACGTCACCACGATCTGCAGGTGCACAACACACGCACACAGTCAGCGTATCCTGGACAGCCTTGTGAGCCACACCTGACTAGCCAACCGTCAAAAGGCGTCACAACGTCAGCAACTTCAACAGGGAGTCGCAGGAACACATGCATGCCAGATAGGGCACAGTGTGGTAGGCCCCTGCACAGTGAGGCACTGCTGGGCAAAACCATGGCAGCTGCACTGTAACAGTCTTGCTACCACTTGTAGACTGGGCACGGCACAGCCTGCACTCAACGCACCCCCAAAAACACGTAGAACTGCAGGTACGCCAGCTGGTTCTGCCCCTGGAAAGTGAGCTTCAAGGCCACGCCCAGCGCCTGCAACAGAAACACGACATGCCTCACAGCTGTCAGCCTTTGACCCCCCACCAGCATACACTACTTAGGCCTGCACACTGAGGCAGTGAGCAAGCAGGAGCCTGGCAACCTTGTCACAGCCGCCCTAGACTGGTTGGTGGCCGCCACCACTCAGTCAAGCTGCACACAGCACCCTTCCTTGCTGCACCCACCTTGCAGCTGGTGACTGTGAAGGATCCAGCAAGCGAGCAGATGGCCAGGTATATGAGCACGTT
The DNA here is from genome assembly GCA_007449985.2 of Desmodesmus armatus. NCBI lineage: Eukaryota > Viridiplantae > Chlorophyta > Chlorophyceae > Sphaeropleales > Scenedesmaceae > Desmodesmus > Desmodesmus armatus. The sequence continues at coordinate 217,257 of VIIQ02000068.1, read as the reverse complement.
CTCAGTGCCATAGACTGGCGCTACCCAGAAAATGAGGTAGATGATGAGCCCTAACGCAACTAGGGAGTACAGCAAAAACCCTGCGATGCAAGCAGCAGCACGCGTGGTCAGCAACACCTGGGCAGCATAGCTTCCAACACTCACCGATAGCTGGGCCATGCACGCGGATTCACCCACAACAACATGGCAACTAAGTCAAGGTTACCAAGCAAAATGCAACATTGCAAATGCTAGCAGCAACTGCTGGTGCACATGCCCGGCTGCCAGGACCAGCTGTGGATGCCAGGAGCCCCCCCCCCCCTGGGGATGCCCTGCTGCTGGTGGACCGTGCTCACCTGGCTGCATTGCTAACTGCCAGACCTGCGCAACTGATTCAATAGGCTGCTCTGCCGGCACATGCATCACTATTGTGATGGATCCCGTGATACACAGTACACAACCCAGGATGCCAAAAATGTTGAGCTGCTCCTTGAGAAAGATGTGCGCCAGCACAGCACTGCAAGCAATACATAACAGCACACATCAGCAGCAGTTCATCAGCGGCAACAACTTGGGAGGGGCAGGTTTGGGCAACTGCTGCTTCTTGAATTCGTTGGAAAGTTGCATTTAATATGCTGCTGTCAGACTGCTCCTGCATTTTGGCGAACCTGCCCATGCGTGCCATGGGGTATGATGTGCTCTGGGTGTGGTACCTGTGGACCTCAATCTGCCAGGCTGCCAGCACACCTGACGATGATGCTCAGAGCACCCAGTGGGGTGACGAGCACAGCTGGTGCAAACGCATAGGCGGCAAAGTTTGCCAGCTCCCCCACCACCATGGACAGGAGGCCTGCCCACCATATGGGCTCTCTCAAGTAGCCAAACCCGCCGGCACCTGCCACAACACGGTGGTCGCACTATGAGGTGCCTTTGTGGCAGTTGCTAGCATGCAGGTGAATGCAGTCCGGAGTCAAAAGCCACGCACAAGCTGCGGGATGTTGAGAAGCACACCTACCTGCTCGCAAGCCAGAGGCACCTGCTACCCTCAGCCCTCGCTTTTTGATGATGAAGCTGCTGCCAATGAAGACACTGCTGCTGATGGCAAGCACCAGTCCCACTGTCTGTTCCTTCATGTCTAAGCACTACAGGCTGGCCTACTGTTTGCTCCTGACCTCCTTCTGCTGCCCCTTCATGCCCAGGCACTGCCAGCAGCTGCACCAACCACTGTCTGAAGGCCGCACCAACATGCACAGCAGCAGAAGAAGCTCAGGGACCTGGCTGTCGATGTGCCTATCTGTCTAGTGTGTGTGGCAGTATGAGAAGGATTGATTTGCCGATTTGACACCTCAACACGCTGCTTCACGTCTTTCCACAACAGACAGCAGATTGGCCGTTTGCACTTGACAACGGCGAGCACCACGAATGTCACGATCGCATTGCGGCTTGACAAACTAGCATGATCGTGCGCACAGCGTTCAACGAAGCTGCCTGGAAGTATTTCCTAGGTTTCTGGCATTTTTGACCACTCAGCAGCTGCTGGATGGCACTTGGGGTGACAAACTGGACAACATCCAATACCACTTTGTCACATGCTCATAGATACGATCAAATGGCCTTGTGATGCCGAACAACAGCAGCAGCTGGCAACAAAGCACACCCTGTCACACAATCACGCATCTGCAGGCTCCAATACCTGCATCGGCGGCCCCTCTGCAGCAGCAGCAGCCGCACCAACGGCATCCTGCTCCACTCTCAACCGCTTTCGCTTCCGCTTGCCAGCTGCTGTTTTGTGCTTCTGCCACCACTGCTGCATATACACAAACATGCGCTTGTCTGCATCGCTGAAGTGGACGCCGCCAGCACCAGCTGCTGCTTGCCCTCCTGCTTCTTGAACCCCATCCTCTGCCTGCTGCACCACATCCGTCACCACCTGCTGCTTACCGCCCTCAACACCCTCCGCTGCTGCCTCAACCCCATCTTCTTCCTCCTGCTCAGCATGCTGCTGTGCATCTGCTGCAGCCGCGCGGTCGACCTGGCCGGCAGCTGCAAACCGCATCACCGGAAAGTGGCCCATCAGAGGGATGAAGCCACCCCGGTTCTGCAGCTCGGCATCCACCCGCGCCTTAGCAGCAGCATCACCACCCCTGGACATAGCCATGCGTGCGCGCTGCGCTGCCACCGGCGCCAGCCTGCTGCCAGCCCTGGAGAGGCCGTAGGCCGGCAGGAACCTGTGCTGCACATCCAAGATCTTGAACATGTCACGCACCATGCCGCCCTGCACAACAGGGCACACAGCACACACAGCGGTACACAGGCAGATCGCGGCGAAGTTTGAAGTCTTTCTAAAACACACTCGCAAAGCTGCCTTACGACGGGAGCAGCAGCGCTGCGGCAACCCGGAACCTTGCACCATGCCCAGGGAGGGTGAGCACCTGCTGGGATTGATTTCAACCATTGGATAGACATAAATCAAGGCATTTGCTCATGGATGGCCTGGTCAGACCGTAAGGGCCCACCTACCTTTGCATCCTGTATGAGCTGCTCCACTGCTGGGTCATGGTGGGCCACAGCCAGTGAGGGGGTCCCGTTCACCTCCAGCAGCCACGGGTGGCCGTCAGAGTCCACAAGGTAGTCCAGCCCCAGCAGCTGCAGGTGCAAGCGCAGCAGCATGAGCAGGGTGACCCAAGTCACAAGTCGTCAGGAGAGCGCATTGGGGGGACGCCGTCTGCCACAAAACTGCAATGTTTGCTGTGCTGTGTCTGACACATTGTGGTTGTCAACATCCAAGTTCAATGCCATCCCCAGTTGCAAGATGACCATTGCTGATACTGTGGCAGATGCATAGTGTGAGGGTCGCCATGATGCCAAAAAGTTCACCTCGGCCCCCCGCCTTCCACCCACACGGCACACCCGCCCCCGCCCCGCTGCCACCCAATTGAACTCCCACACTCGACATCCTACCTCCTGCCGGCTGACGCGCAACAAAATAAACCAGGAACCGCCATTGTACATACCTCGAACGTCCCATTGGGTGGCACCCGCTGCCGCGCATGCTCCTGGCGAACTTCATCAAGAGCTGCACACGCCACATGAGCTGCATTCTTCACCATCTTGGACCACAGCCGCCTGTACGCCTCACTGCCTGCACACACAGCAACACAAAGACGATTATGAGCTTGGGCGATACACGTGCTGTCCCTGCCAGTTGCCTGTGGGCACCATTGAATGCAACTGCCTGACACTGTGTCGACAACATACGCTCCGTACAACAGCTCCTGCGTACCCCAGCACCCACACTGCCAAGTACCAACGTGCCTAAGTACACAGGTACCAACATGCCCTACCACTGTTCCAGAAGAATGGTTCAGCAAAGCCTGCAACACCCAGCAGCATTCATGCAAAGACCATGCATCGATGCACCTACCCATGTGCTGCTTGAGCATGGCCAGGTTCCAGACTGTCCCGTTGACATTCTGGGCGTAGTTGGTGATGTGGCCCTTGCCTGCAGTGCCCTCCTGGTCACTCAGGCTCTCCATGTCAAAGCTGCAGGGTGACACAGCAAAGGAGGAAAGCATGCGGGAGCGCACTTGAGTGCATGTACGAAATTCTAAATGCGCACTGCAGGTTCTGTGGTGTGCAGGGGGCGCCTCCATGCAGCAAGGCTTCTGTTGAAACCATAGGCAGAACGGCACGAGGTGAGGTGGGGTGAGGTGGAATATAGTGCGGCGGGGCAAGGCAAAGCCCTCACCTCACCATGAGGTGAAACAAGCCCCTTGATAGGACAAGGGGCTTGTTCGAAAGCCACACACAAACAAGCGCAAACATGGCACTACCCAGCTAGCTTTTCCTCAATGCTCAAGACTCCAATGTCGATCCCAAGGTACATGTAACTGCACAGAATGCACAGAATCATACTGCCTCCTCAAGGCCTGCCCCACCTATCAGTGCTGAACAGCACCAGGCCTTGACTGTGTAGGTAGGCGGTGAAGGGCTCCACACCAGTCACCAGCAGCCACAGCCGGATGCCAAACTTGCAGCCGTCAATGAGCAGCGGGTCTGACACATAGCGCTGGGCCAGCACAAACGGCTTCGCACTCGGCAGCCTGCATGCACCACCACACACATGTACTGCTGCTTGACTGCAGATGGTGGTGAAAAGTTGCAGCAGCCACAGCCCAACGCCCGCTGATGGGACACCGCATTGTCAAGTGCGGTGCCAGTATGGCGCACGGCATGCACTAGGTAGTAGCTACGTAGTGTACCCCCAAAAACCCTAAACCCTAAACCAACAGATGCACCTTACCTGGGCTGTGTGGCTGCATGGTAGGCCGCTGCACCCGGCAGCAGCACCAGGCCCTTGCCAAGGTGCTGTGCGGTCTTGAGCATCCATGGTCCCGGGTCTGCTCCTGCTGCTGCCTGCTGGTCCAGCCACGCCTTCCACTCCGCCATCTCTGCTTGTACTGTGTAGGACTGTGGCATGTACTGCCAGGCCTCCTCGCCATATGCTGCCTTGAGCGAGGCACTCAGCCGCCGCTGTGCAGCCATACATACATACACATGGTGACGAACAAAATGCATACGTCGTGATAGGGTCGTGATTGTGTTTTCATTCCGCCGCATGCCATGCTGCAAGGGAATGTGCGGTTTGGGGACTGCGGCTGCCGCATGTAGGGGGGGGGTGACATCCCCTCGCATGCTGGGGAGCAGCATAGTTGCCACGGATGGGGCATTGCTCCCAACCACTGTATGTGCATGAGCAATCCTATGATGCATAAGTAACCTCATACCAGTAATCACAGCTGGCACCATTTGTGTGTCTGTTCACCCGCCATTCGAACCAATAGACCACCAGTGACACTTTACAGATGAACGCCCTGCCTCCCTGATGACCTAGGGTAGGCCTGCGCCCCCAGCATGGTGACTACCAATGACTAATCAGTGCACACTATTATTACACGTACCTTCTTTGTCAGGCTGTACAGCCCAGGTACTGCTGACACCAGCTGCCCGGCCCGCAGGCCAGGTACTGCCTTGAGGGCTGAGCGGGCAGGGCTCCACAGCAGGTCCCAGTCAGAGGAGCGCTGGAATCCCAGGGGGCCTGACACAGGGGCAGTCTTGGGGTAGCCGCCAGTGCGCACACCACCTGAGGGGGTGGGTGGGTGGGGGGGGGGGGATGTGGTGAGACATAAATGGAGTGTGACGCGATGCCTTGCAAGCCCAACAGCTAGTTGCTGTTGAGCAAGACGTCCAATGCAGTTGGCGGCGTCCACAATGGGGCTTGATCAAGAGCTGCTGTTTGCAAGGCTATGGCTTGGCACTGCTGTCTCAAGCAAGTTCAAGAGACAGATGCGGCACGTCAATAGGCCACTCAAGCTCTTCTTCTGTTCTGCTGTGGTTGCTGCTGCTGCTGCCTCCACGAGCACTGTAGGGCAAGCCTGGTGCTTTGTTGGTTGGCAGGTGCCCGTGGCAACAGTCGCTGGCTGCTGCTCACCTGCCTCAAAGAGGGCCTGCTGCACCAGGCAGCCGTCTATGCCACCCTTGAACCTCCTCTCATCGTGCCAAAACCTGAACTTGCCCGAGTTGCGTTCTGTCAGAGGTGCTGCTCCGTCCTGCATACATGCAAGCGCCTCATCAGCACGCATGCAGGCTGCTGCCAACTCCAACAGCAGCGGAAGCAAACTGCCGGCAGCAACTGCACATGCGACAGCAAAAGGCACATGCTGCTGCTGCTCCGATGCCTTGATAGCTCCGTCGCTACATGTACACCTACCTGGCCAGCATGCTCTGCCCTGCCAGAGCCAACAGCTGACTGTGGATGGCCACCAGCGGCAGTAGCAGCGGCGGCGACAGCCTGTTGGTGGCGCCGAGCGCGCAGCTGCCCTCCTGGCATGTGCTGGATCGCTGTGTTACCACGGGCATGCAAGAGCATGATATGAACGGCTTAAAGGGCCATCAGGAACCGCCACAGCAGTGTGTGCTGAGGTTACTGCTGTTGCATGCAGTGGCTGCAGGTCAACAACAGATGTGCATACAACGTATCCAGCAGCCACAACGTGTACTGGTGATGCGATAGCAAACAACAGCCATGCAGGCTACCTTTATCCAGTGCTATTCAGGCAAGTGTTGCTTTTTTGAACAGTTGTCCAGAGTTATCAGCAGGTTGTCTCATATGGCGCGTTACGCTTTTGCTTACTGTGAAAGGTCAAATCTTGCAGTCCGAGCTGATCCTACTGCACTGCGCGTTGATCGAGCGAATACTGCATCCGCACTCTACAGCGAGTTCTGTGGTGTGTAACAGCCTGTAACCGTGTTATCAGGGTGCTAGTGTCCTCTCCTGGCCCTGTGAAGTTTACGTCGTCACCAGCAAGCATGCAAGGCTGCCTGGTATGTGCACCAGTGGTGCCTACATCACACTCAGAGCACCAGCCAGCGCTGCAGGCCCGAAAAGCACGTGCATTCTCACCTAAAAATTACTCTCACAGCAGCTAACCACTCTCTCTGCCTGCTTGCTGCCTATTCAGAAGCTCCGCCCAGCACCCAACGCAGCAGCTGTGCTGACAAGGCGTCCCCACAGGCTCCCAACCACCCAGGCTTTCAGGTCAGATGATGTCAATGCAGCCCGAAGTGCCAGCACAGCCAGACTGCAGCCACAGACCAGGCTGACAGGCTCATCGGAGTCAGATGCTGCCTTGCCCCTTTGGAAGAAACCCTCGTTCCCCGGTGTGGTTGCCATAGCCCTGGCAACTCTCCCCTACGACCTTGCATACCACCACATGCAGCCTAGACACAGCACCTCACGCCGCTCAGCTACCAGCAGTAGCACCAGTGCGGCTCCAAGGCACGCCAAGCCAACAGGACGCAGCCAACGCAACCCTGCAGTAGCTGCAGCTGCACCAAGAGACATCAGCGCTGTCAAGCGTGAGGCTGCAGCAGCAGCTGCTGCTGCTGCTGCCGCCGATCAAGGCAGCCAGCGCCAGCGGCCACAGCATTCGCAGGCTGCAGGCAGCAGTCAGGCCCGCGGCCCACCAAGCACTCAGCAGAGCTCTGAGCTTTGGCCCCTGGCCGCTGTGGGTGCAGGGGCTATGGGTGTGCCTGCTGGTCCTGTGGACAGCTGGGATGCCAGTGATGCGGGTGGTGGTGGGTTCAGCGATGAGGAGGCAGAGCAGCAGGCCAAGGCAATGGTCATCGAGCTACTCACACACCCCAAGGTACGCCTCCTCTGTTTTCTTTCCTGTGTGGTGGTTAGGCTCTGCTGTTATCATCAAAGAAGTAGCCAAGGGGTCCTCGCTTTGTGGTGTTCATGGATGCTTGTGGTTGCTGCAAGACGCAGCATGATTAGGTCGGGGGACTGGCGTGATTGGGGTGGGGGGCTGGCGCGTTGGGGAGCCAGAAGGCTGTCCGAGAAAGGCACACCATAGTTTGTGGAGGATGCCATGCTGGCAGCCATGTACGTGGCGATCTGCAAGCACGTAAGGCCGCGCGTGCGCGTCCTTTTGTGTACACGTATGACGAGCCAACACTGCTTGCCGGTCCCTGGATACCTGTAAAACTGTTGTCCTGCGCCCCTTTACTGACGTAGGAGAGCTAGCTGAAGTGCTCATGCTTGTATCTGTGCCGCAAACCGCTTGCCACTTCGCACCCTCCTCACCCCCTGCCCCCCCGTGACACGTGGGTCGTCTTATCTGTGTCGACAGATGGAGTACTTGGATACATGCAAGCTCACTAAGGCTGTCCTGTGTGTGCACGTTCCCCAGGACACAGAGGAGGCACTGATGCGTGCTGCAGCCGCAGGCCCTGGCAGCATGGACAGCTCAGGGGGGCGCCCTGTGAGTGTGAGCCCAGAGTACATCGACGGCCTGGTGCACGCCATACAGGACCCCAGCATGGGTGAGAGCTTACGAGCTATGGTCACAGCAAGCACCGCTTCACTATTAAGTCCTGGGTGCACCAGCGCCCCGACATGCTGTGGGAGTCATCGGAGCAGCTGCCACAGCTTGAAGTCTTGATAGGGAACAAGTCATGCAAAATGGGTGTGGGCAATGCGCACTAGCTAGCTGGCGACCTTGTGAAGCTGCCCTGCCCGTGGCATTACCACAGTGGGTCACCCACTGTGGTTGTACAGACAATGTGGGAAGTACCAGACCCAGGCAGCAGAGTGTGGCACTCACACATGTGTGAGGCAGTGCAGCATCGGGAGTTGCATGCGTGCATTTGCTGAGAAGACCCCCCCCCCGGCAACACGCACATTGCCTCACACCGTACCTGCAGAAGCATGTGGTGCAGACATTGCAATACAATATTGGGCATCTTTTGGTGTATATGAGCTGAAGCGGTCGCATGCTGCATCATGCTGTCCTGCTGTGACTGTTACCATGTTGCAGGCATGCCCCACCACCAGCCAGCTGCACCAGTTGAGCCACCCAAGTCTTCTACCCTCAGCAACAGCAGTGGCAGTCTTGGTGAGCCAGGTGGGTTGAGACTAATGCCACTGACCTGACGACGCCGCCGCTGCAATCTCAGTAGGGTGCAGCTGTCGCTGCATTGCGTTGCCCCTGTGCTGTCATTGCCTCGTTCACTACTGGTCAAATTTAGCCTGACACTCCCCTGCCAGGGTCACCATTAGCCTGACACTCCCCTGCCAGGACGGTCCTCATTGGCAGGGAGGAATTTGCTTCTGCGGACGTTGGTTATGGGTGTCCTGAGCCTGCACATAGCTTTATGCAAGTCTGACAATGGTTATATGTGGTGAATCCCAGGTACAGAAGAGGCAACAGCGAGCAGCAGCAGCAGCTCTGAGCGGCGCAGGCGGCAACCTTCCAATGCCACCCTCTGGAGTTGGATGGACGCCAGCCCCCGATCATATGATGATGAGGATGAATCCCAGGAGGAATTTTGACGATGGGCACACGAAAAGCTATAGTTTTTGAGTGTCGTGCACCCCAATAAACAGTGTTCAGACAGACACTGCTTCAGCAGTTGACATAACTGCCAGCGTCGACCTGATGCTTGTCGCCAGCGCAACTTCGGTGGGACTATAATCTATCATATACTCTTTCGCCAGCATTTGTTGTTTGCTTTCAGTTGTAACAGTACTGTTTCGGCGGGTCCGATGTGCTGCGTCATGTCGATGACAACTACGTCATTGTTACCAATGTAAAGAAAGAAGCAAGCAAATGCACTGAACGAGCACGGTATTCAGCGAAAAGGCGTCAAGTGTGCGCATTGTGACATTATCTTGTCAATTACTCTGGTGGTTCTCCTCAAGTACACGTCCACAGACAGAACAAACACAGCAAGGTGAGTACTTCCCCTTTGTGTCCTGGCAAATAGGCTTTCCCCACACCGTCAACAGTGCTTCTTGTGCATTCATTGCAATGATTGCTTGTCCGCCATCTGCATCAGCTGCTGCAGCACCCCCACTCAAGCGCATTGGCGTGGAAATGCACGCATGCATGCCCGCTGTGCCGGCATCCAAGCACAACCCACCTAGTCTCACACCTGCTTTTGCTTTGCTGCATTTGTTTTGCTGCATTTGCATTGGTTTCAACCCCTGTTTCTGTCCTCTCTGTTCCCCACTTCCTCCCTTGCACAGGCCTGGAAGGACTCCCTGCAACATGCTGCGCCAGCAGCCACTTCGGCCTGGCCTGCTGACAGGCCTCCCATGCCGTACAGTACCCTTCGGCACCCCACTCACCCCACCCCTGGGCTCCGACAGCCACAGACGCCGCAGGCTCTTAGGGGCCCCCTGCATTGCTGCCGCAAGCCGCTCCAGCAGCAGCAGTAGCAACAACAGCGGCAGCAACAACAGCAGCAGCAGTGGGCACAAATCCCAGGGTTCCAAGGGGCCCGTCCCCAAGGGCAAAGGCTTCGGCACAGTCCCCCCTGCTGCCCCACGCTGCTTGAAGCCACAGCAACAGCAGCAGCAGCAGCTGAGCAGGGGTCCGGGCCCTGTCATTGCTGCTGCTAGCAGCAGCACAGGCCGCAGCCAGGAAGACAATGCAGGCAATGCAGACTCTACCGACCCCCAGTCGGCCGCAGTTCCCGTTTCCCCACAGGCCCCACCCTCCCAGGTGCAGCCACCGCAGTCCAAGGGTCCCACCCCGAAGCCTCCTGGGCCCTCCTCAACAGATCCCGCCCCTCCTGCTGCCCCAGAGACACCCCCAGTAACCCCCAGCACACCCCCCGGCAGCCGCCCAGACACCCCAGTAGATGTCCTCCCAGAATCCCCACCCCCCTCAGACCCCGAACCAGATGAACCCTCTGCCTCTCTACCACCCACAGGGCGGGACAGGTCAGATGAGCAGGGGGGTGTGGATCCAGAAGAGGCCCAGCCTCTGCCACAGGGCTCAAGGGCAGCAGTCAGTCTGGGACCGGATCTTCAGGCTTGGGACAAATGCAGGGTGAAGGGGGTACCAAGGAGCAGGCAGGGGAGGGAGGCAGGACTGACAGCACTAGCAGCACAGGGGAGGGTGTGAGGGGTAGGGAGGGAGACGGGGAGGATGCTATGCCAGGGGATGCTGCATCACTGCAGGCCGTCCCCACTGCTGCTATCTTGCTTGAGCGGCCGGGCACTATGCAGGAGGGCAGGGCGGCAGAGGGCGGTGACAGCGGCAGCAGGGGTAGGGACAGTAGCGACAGCAGGGATGGGTACAGCAGAATGCAGCAAGGGAAGTCTACCAACCAGACAGCAGAGGGACAGAGCAGCTTGTACAGCCGCTGGCAACGGGAGGGAGGGGCTAGCAGGGAGCCAGCTCCCGACTCTGCTGCTGCTGCTGCTGGTGTCACTAGTGACACTACTAGTGACACTACTGCTGCTGCTGCCGGTGGCAGCAGCGGTAGCAGCGGCGGTGCTTCAGGCCTGCTGAACCCTGATGCCTACCTAGCAGACACAGGGGCAGGTGCCGAACCAGGCCTTAGCTCAGAGCTGCAAATGATGCCAATCGCTGCTGCTGATGCTCCTGCTGCTGCAAACACTCGCGGTGCCGCTGCTGCTGGGGACAGCGGCATGCAGCCACGGCAGGCCACGCAGGACGCCACCGAGCCGCCATCAGCAGCAGCACCAGCAGCGGCAGATGCCGCTACCGATGCTGGTGTTGCAGCAGGTCAGCTCCTGCAGGATGTGAAGTCCAAGGTTGGAAGCTTCAAGGCCTCTACAGGCCTCGACAGTGCAGCATTCCTGCAGAGCCTCAACGAGCCAGCCATCAACTCACTCAAGTCCCTGGACGCAGCAGAAGCAGTCAGGAAGGGCCAAGCTGGCCCTGGCAGCATTGCGAAGCTCTCCGAGCCTCCGGCTCCTGCTGCTGCTGCTGGTGTCACTAGTGACGCTAGTGACACTACTGCTGCTGCTGCTGCCGGTGGCAGCAGCAGTAGCAGCGGCGGTGCGTCAGGCCTGCCAAGCCCTGATGCCTACCTAGCAGACACAGGGGCAGGGGCTGAGCCAGGTCTCAGCTCAGAGCTGCAGATGATGCCCATAGGACCTGAAACTGCTGCTGCCAAGCCACCAGCTGGCGAGTCACCACAGTCTGGCACACCTAAGCAGACAGACACGCCAGCAGCACAGTCACCGGCAGCAGCACCCACAGCAACCCAGGGCACCAGCAGCAGCAGCAGCAGCACCACAGGGGCGCTGCCAACTGCCTCTCTGTCAGATGACTTCAGCATGATGTCAGAGTCAGGTGGTGCTGCAGCCTCAGGCCCTGCGCCCAAGGCCCCTCCAGCAGGCGGCATCAGGGCCTTTGAGGTGGCTACAGGGCAGGTCAGCCCTTCACGCATGCAGCAGCTCTCCGAGGCTGCTGGGGAGGTACCTTCCCCCAGTGATGCGGACACTCCCACCCCCACTAGCAGCACCACCAAGGGTACCAGCAGCAGCAGCAGCAGCAGCAGTGGTGCCACAGGGCGTTCCTCACCCCAGCCCCAGCAGAAGGGTGCAACAGCAGCAGCAGCAGCTCGTACAGGTACATCTCCGAAGCAGCAGCAGAAGCTGACAAGGCCCACCCTGCCCCCCAAGCCCAAGCGCACCCAGAGGCCTGGCTCTCCTGTCAGCTTCAAGGCCAGCCAGCAGAACAGAGATGGCTCAACTACCTACAGCTTTGATGAGGGAGACCTGGCACCAGAGCACCTGGATGTGGCTCCTGCCGCCCCCTCACCCAGCCTTCCAGGGACTGCAAAGGCTGCAACCCCAGGTGCTGATGCAGGTGTGTGTGAGCTCATCTGTTCTTGTATATGCCAGTAGCCAACATAGGCGCTGTGATCTCTTTAGGTACTGAAGGTGCACCTTGTGCAAGTAGATACACGCACTGGCTGGCTTGGTGGGGGGTTTTGATTGCCCGCGCACCTGACATGAATGACCGGGGTACGTCAAGTAAAAGGCCCTGGGGGACTGCATCTTGTGCGTGGAGACAAGGGTAGCCAAGGCACATTGCATCCTACAGGACAGCTGGAAAGCCTGGCAGCCAAGTCAGGACAGTGACTTTGCATGGCGATACCACAGCATGAGTACTTAGCACCTGTATGTCTGTGACTGTGTGCATGCAGGGCCTTCCAGCAAGACCCAGGGCACTGCCCCAGCCCTCCCTCGGCCCCGCAGGCCCAACACCCCCACAACCTCCTCAGGCAACGTCCCCATAGCCATGGGCATTGCCCTAGGCCGCCCCAGCAAGAAGCCGCTCCAGCAGCTAGAGCAGATATCAGGGGGTGTCCCTGTGGCAGGTATCGGCAGCGGCAGCACCAGCAGCGCTGCTAGTAGCCTCTCCACCCTCATGGCACCCAGCATGCCACCAAAGCAGCCTGATTCTGCCGCTGCTGCTGCTGCTGCGGCGGCTGGCGGAGATGGAGAGGGCGGGACCACAGCCGCAGATTGGGGTCCTACAGATGCCTCAGGTAAAGCAGTGGCAGACGATCTGCCTAAGTCTGACCTCTCAGAGGACTTCACCATGATGTCAGAGTCAGGTGGTGCTGCAGCCTCAGGCCCTGCACCAAAGCCCCTCCAGCAGGCGGCATCAGGGCATTCGAGGTAGCTACAGGGCGGGTGGAGCCCTCACGCATGCAGCAGCTCTCCGAGGCAGCTGGGGAGGTGTCATCCAGTGCCACTGACAGCGCCAGCAGCAGCAACAACACCCCAGCAACTAGCTCTACAGCAGCAGCAGCAGCAGCAGCAGCTCCTGAGGTCCCCACAGATGCTACAGGCCAGCCAGTCTCCAACCTGCCCACAGCCTCCCTCTCTGAGGACCTCCAAATGATGGCAGAGACAGCGGGTGCTGCTGCTTCAGGCGCTGCCCGTGTGGCCCCACCAGCAGGCGGCATCAGGGCCTTTGAGGTGGCTACAGGCCGCGTGGCACCTGCACGCCTGCGGCAGCTCGAGCAAGCAGCTGGGGAGGTGCCAGCACCTCCTCCTCCTGCTGCTGCTGGTGTCACTAGTGACGCTGGTGACACTGCTGCTGCTGCTGCCGCCCTTGAAACCCCTGCTGCTAAGGTTGGTGAGGCTGGTGGGGTTGATAAGGGTGATGCCAGTGAGGAGAGTCCCAGTGTTGCTGCAGTGTCAGCAGCAGCAGAGCCTGGTGCAGCTTTCTTTGCACCTGGGGAGCTTGCACCTGCTACTGCTGCAGCGGACAGCGATGCATCACAGCAGGTCTCCGAGTCTGCTAGGTCAGCTGCAGCCGGTGCTGTGAGCTCAGGGACACAGGCCCCAGGGGCAGTGAGTGATGCAGGTAAGGCCGCTGCAGGCAAGGCAGAGCAGGTCGGGAAGGTTGCGGCAGTCAAGGGGCAAGAGGCAGCACAGCAGCTGGCCTCTGCTGGTGGTGCTGCTGCACAGCAAGTTGCTTCTGGCGGTAAGCAGGTTGCAGGCGCTGCTGCAGAAGGCGGAAGAAGGCTGCAGCGGCGGGGCAAGTTGCTGCTGCAGCTCTCTCCGAGAGCAGCAAGGCAGCAGTAGCTGGCCTCGGGGAGGGTACCCAGGCAGCAGGAGAGGCTGTTTATGACATTGGCACAGCAGCAGGCAGCGTAGCAGCACAGGCCTCCCAGGCAGCGGCAGCAGCAGTGGTGGAGGGTGGGAAGGTGGCTGCTGCCGGGGCAGCGAAGGGTACGCAGGTAGCAGGAGAGGTAGTGTACGATGCTGGGACAGCAGCAGGTGCTGCAGCAGCTGCTACCGCGCAGGTCTTGGGACAGAGTGCCAAGGCAGCAGTGAAGGGTGCAGAGAAGGGTACCCAGGTGGCAGGGGAGGTTCTGTATGATGCCGGGACAGCAGCAGGGAGTGCAGCAGTAGCTGCTGGGAAGGCTGTAGCAGCAGGCAGCAAGGTAGCAGCCGATGGTAGCAGGGTGGTGGTGGAAGGAGTGCATGAGGGGACCAAGGTTGCTGGGGAGGCCCTGTATGATGCAGGGACAGTAACAGGGGATGTGACAGTGAAAGCGGCCCGGGTTGGCAGCAACTGGCTTGCTGCTGCTGGCATGGCTGCTGCTAAGGGTGCTGATGTGCTGGCAATCTTCCTCAGGCGCACGTGGTCACGTAAGTACACAGCTATTCACTGCTTGCAAGTGACAACATGCAGGACTGCACACAGCATGGCATGCCGCTTTGCCCTGCTTGACTTTGGCACGCTTTGCTTATTGCCGTTGCAGCATTCAAAAGGGTCATTCATACGATGTAATGTGTACATGCATAACACATTTTGTAACAGGAGTTCTTGCTGCACAAGCACTGAACTTCAGTGAGCGGCTCACAACACAGTACTGCCTACCCTGCCCCTGTCACTGCCCCTGTTCCTGCCCCACAGTCATCTTCCGCCTGACCAAGTTTGCCTCCCTCCTCCTGCTGGAGGCTGGCCGCCGCGTCATGTCAGTAGCAGCAGGCCTCCTCTCAGCAGCAGCCCACCACCTGCTCCTCGTCACAGCACACCCAGCAGAAGTGGAGAACGCTGTCTCCACCCTGGCAACACCCAGCAGCACCCCGCACCTAGTGCCTGCAGAGTCCCTCAGCGGCCCTGCAGGTAGTGCTGCAGGGCCTGCTAGCAGCATGCCAGCTGCTGGTGCTGCTCAAGTTGCTGCTGGAACTGCTGTTCCTAGCAGCACTACACAGCCTGCAGGGGCTAGTAGCGCGGTCAGCACAGACAGCATTGCTGCAGCACCCAAGGTACTGTCCAGCATCCTCGAGGCCGAGGGTGATGGGGACCAAGGTGCTGGTAGTGCTAGCAGCGGGCGTGTGGTCAGCACAGGTATGGCTGGCAGCACCCTGCAAGCCAGCTTCACCAGTAGCAGCACAGGGTCGTCACAGCAGGGCAGCAGCAAGCGGGGAACACGCAGCAGCTCCGCGGCAGCAGCAGATGTGCCTGCGGATGTGTTTGCTGTCGACATCCGGGACATCAGCAAGCTGTGGGGCATCGTTCCAGGGGGTGACCCACTGGTTCCTGCAGTACCAGCATCCTCCTTGCCTGCAGGCCCCACAGGCAGCAGTCCTGCAAAGAGTGAGGGTGCTGCCAGCACAGCAGGCAGCAGTGCTGCAAAGAGTGAAAATGCTGCCAGCACAGCAGGCAGCACTCCTGAGGGTACTGCTGGTGCTGCTAGCAGCAAGCAAAGCCAGCAAGGCAGCAAGCCTCACAAGAAGGTAGACCTCAGCAACAGCATCGCCCATGCAGTGCCTGCAGTGCCAGAGCCCGACAAAGCAGCACAGAAGGGCGCAGCAGGCGGGATCGATACCCTTGCTGCTGTATCCGCCAACACCATCGGCTCGATCCAAGCCAACACCATCAGCACAGCAGCAGGTACCATCAGCGCAGTGAAGGATGCAGTGGCCGATACACCTGTAGGAGCTGCTGCTGCCGATGCAGCAGGTGCAGTCCAGCACGCTGCAGGCCAGGCAGCAGCTGCTGCGCAGGCAGCCACACACCCTGCCGCATGGGCCAGCGCAGGAAAGGCAGTACTGGATGATGTCCAGTCCATGGTGACCCCTCCTGCAGGCGTCTCTACCTGGGATGCCCCAGATGCTGCCCTAGCAAGCCAGATCCCGCAGGCTGCTCCTGCAGGCCGTGCTGAGGCATCTAGCCGCAGCAGCAGCAAGGCTTCCTCTCCCAGCACGGGACCCAACAGCAGGACACTTGACAGCAGGGCTTTCAGCAGTGCAGAGGCCTTACCCAAGGCTCCTCCCACACAGCAGCAGTCAGTTGCTGCACAAAATCATGCCCCAGGCGCCTCAGGCACTCCTGCAGCAGCAGCAGGGGCTTCAGACGCACCAGCAGCAAGGGAGGAGGGAGTCCACGAGGCAGCAGCAGCTCTGCTGGCTTCAGGCCCACCTGCAGGATCCAGTGGGTCTATGGTGTTCGATGATCGCCATGCCAGGCATATGGGGGCTGTGCACGAGCTGCTGCATGAGCTGCTGTGCCTGGAGGACACAATCCAGGCACAAGTGCAGCGCATGCATGAGCTGCAGGACAGGCTCAGCACAGCCGTGTCCATGCAGCAGTCTGACTCACCCACAGATCCAGCAGGAGGAGACGCCTCTGCCTCTGCAGCAGGCAAAGCAGCAGCAACCTCCCCTGGTACTGCTGCGGGCACAGATGCAGATGCAGCAGATGACTTGGACACCAGCGGGATAGTCAGCACCCTGCTCGGTGACCTGCGGTCTGAGCTAAGGCATGCTGAGCGGAAGCTTGAGCACCTAGAGCAGACAGCTGCCAGCATACTCACTGAAATGGTCTCTGCAGGGTCCACAGCAGCAGCAGAGACCGTGGTCGACTCCGGCAACACTGCAGGGGGTACCGAGGCACTGCTCCAGCCTTGGGGATCCTCTGATGCTTCCAAGGGTGCTGCTGCTGCCTCTGGCAGCAATGGCAGCAGCCGCAACGGCAGCAATGGCAGCAGCACTAGCGCCCCCAGCCACCTGCACGGCAACAGGCCAGCACTGGGTGTGAAGGCTGCCAAAGAAGGGCGAGCCGGCAGCTGGCAGTTTGCAGAGCGGGAGGAGCGGCGGGTCCTGGCACAGCAGCTGCTGGCAGCTGGCAGCGCAGGGCTCCTAGCCAATGGGGAGCTCAACGAGCTGCTCAAGAGGGTCGCCAGGGGAGACTATGACAACTACAGCAACATAGACCTGGCAGGACAGAGCAGGGGTTGGTTTGGGGGCAGCGAGGGCGCTGGCAGCGGCGGTGGCAGTGGGGGCAGTGGACTCGGCAAGGGCAAGGGTGGTGGCGGCGGCGGCGGTGGCAATGGGGGCGGTGGTGGTACCCGGCGCCGGGGTGTGGGAGGCAGTGGGGATGAGGGGCACCATCACAGGGGGCTGGGTGGTGGGTTTGGCCGCTTTGTGCACTGGCTGACCCACATGTCGGCTAAGCAGGCGGCCAGGGGTATCTTCCAGGTGTGGCTGGCATCTGTGGTGCTGCTGGGTACCTTCTGGTATGCCTACCAGCTGCTTTACAAGATGCCCATGGAGGAGATTGCTACCATCACACACACAGCAAAGCATGTCGCAGAGGCCGGCGGCGCAGTAGCCTCTAAGACAGCGAGTGTGGCCGGCCATGCAGCTCACGCAGTCATCCCGGGACACAGCAGCAGCACCCAGTCTGATACTAGCTCAGGGTTTACCTCAGCAGTCAAGGCAGGGTTTAGGAAGGTGGGCGGGTTTGTCAAGGGCTTGGGGAGCAGTGGGGCCAGCCTTGCACGGGAGCCTCTGAAGGCTGCAGGTTCAGCTGCTCAGGTGTCTTACAATGGCGGTAAGAAGCTGGTAAACTTGCTGGCAGGCGCTCCAACAGCCACAGCCAGCAAGAACGGCACAGGAGGTGGTGAGGCAGCTGGGGAGGCGCCCAGTGCAGCAGCTGTAGCTGCTGCACGTGTGGGTGTGGGCGCTGTGCTGCTGTACCTAGCCAACAAGGCAGCAAGCAGCGACAGCGGCAGCGGCGGGAAGAAGGGCCGCAGCAGCACTGACAGGGCTGCCAGCAGTGCCTTTGATCTGGATGCCGCTAGCTGGGGCCCTGTGTACGATCGTGCGTCGAACGGGACCTACACCAACAGCAGCAGCAGCCGCAGTAGGGGTGCGGCAAAGGCGGCAGCCGCAGCTAAGGCCAAGGCTGCAGATGTGGCAGCCAGTGTAGCATCGCAGTCCGCCAGCCTGGCAAGTGCCCTGTCAGCAATGCCTAGCTGGTTTGCGACCAATGTGAAGTCTGTGGCCAGCCACAGCCACAACCGCCGCAGCACAGCACACCCTGGCGGCGATGCAGACAACGGCAGCAGTGTGCAGGGTGGCCGGGTGGGGCGGAAGGGCAGGGGTAGTGCCGCTGCTGCTGCGCCTGCAGGTGTGATGGGGTTTGAGGATGGGGTTCTGTATGCTCTGCCTGAGATGTCATCGGACAGGGGTCAGGCAGGCAGGGAGCAGGACAGGGAGATGGTAACAGGTGGAGCAGCAGGGGGAGCAGCGGGAGGGTCGGGGGGAAGGTCGGGGGGTAGGGGCTCCAGGGGTGGCAGCAGGGCTCAGCAGCACCATGGTATGCTGAGTGATGCAGAGCAGCAGCAGCTGCAGGTGCTGTACAGGAGCCTCAGCACTGCACAGGGCAGCTGGCGTTGAAGCGATGCGATGCATGTGCATCGAGAGCCAGTCAATGGATTGTGGGCATGTGCTGTCCATTAGTTGTTTGCTTGTTGTAAGTGTGCAAGACATTATGCGTAAGAGCAAGGCTGGGCACAGCAGTGGTGATGTGGAAGTTGTTTTGGCCCTATAAGCCAGGTGCACTGGTTGCTCTTTATCGTGTTGCATCAACACCAGCTGTGTGTTCATTTGCTGAAGTGCTTTGTGAACATCATTGCTGGCACTGGACCATGCCCAGCCCTGGCCACATGTGGGGGCAGACAGAATCTGTATGCTGGCAGCGGGAATTGTATGTTGCGGCAGCCCTTGTTGGTGTTTCACGCAGTGCCTTGTCAAGGTACCAGGGTGCTTCGGACGCAGGCGTTGTGTTTTGAAGGCAGACTTGTTCAGGCGACTTCATGTGGCGCATACAGTCTAACTTGTAAAGAGAAGTTGATTGTCACTTGAAGGATATCTGTTTGCAACAGCCGAACATAGTTTCAGCGCCTCAGGGTGCACAAGCTGTGTGCAAGCCTGCCTGTGCACTACGTCAGACTTGCCAGCGTCATGTCAATGTGGCGCGGCTGCACAGAATGTCTGACTCAGGGCCACTCAGGGCCTGAGTGTCAAGCTGCCAATCTCTGCTCGCACTGCATGCATGCCTGCTGACCAGCCTATGAAACAACCTTGTACGCCACAGTCTCAGACTGTGCATGCCGTGCAGTGCAGAGTGTGTCGCAGCCCCGTATCACCACTGGTGCTGGTGGACCGGGTCCAAGTCCTGGACATTGCACTGTGCAGCAACACAGGGGAACAATAGGTTACAGGGAAATCACCAGGCACAATGTGTCCCACAAGGCAACATGATCTCTGCAACCAAGAAATGTGACCAAAGCAACAGGGCTGCACACCACGTGACAACATCACGGGACAGCATGCAGCAGACTTCACCCAGCCAGCAATCGACCTTCAACCTGGCCTTGGGTTGTCGACCAACTGGCAGCAACACCACTTGCAGCTGCAACATCAGACACACCGCAAACATGCATACGGCACATCATCCCGCCAATCCCTGCACATGCTGTCAGATGGCGTGACAGCAGTGGCACTTGGCACACCTTGTGTGCAGTTGCCCAGCAATGCAACAGGTGCCAGCTCATAATGTGTTGCCTCTATAGGCAGCTACGACGGAAGTCACAACGGTAGCTTCAACGGTACAAACAACTTGACAAACCCTGCAAGTCAACACTTGAGCTGAAGTGTCATGCAGCTGGCCTGCACATAAGCTGGAGACCAATCAGGCACTGAACTGGATTTCACGATGATTGTGTGACGGCCAATGGTCATGATATCAGTGCAAGCTGAGCAGTACAAAGTACAACAAGACAATAACCACACCATGCTGTGGCTAGATGCAACTACTCAGAACAAGTCACGTTTTTCTTCAACGTCATAACTACAGGGCAGTTGTTCTCTGAGGAACAATGCTGCACACATAGCAGTTCATCAACAGCCTGCCGCCACCCAGCATGTGAACCTACATTGGGCGCGAGGGGACCCGCAGCAAGACCAACAACAGAGCCCCAAGCAACATGCTGCCGCTGCAACGAATCAGGAATGACAAGGCCCCCTTGTCACCAAGCACCAGTGGGCGTTGGCAAAATGCAAGGGGTCATAAGCAGTGCTCGTGTGCCACAGCTGCACCTGCAAATAGCTCCTGACTAATATAAGCTTGCGCATTGCCCACATTTGTGCAGCCCCTACACATGCAGGGAATGTGGATCCTTTGCCCTTGGGCCTGTGAACACACAGGAGTTGATATTGTCCTGCAGATCAGGCATGCTGGCCTAGAATGCCACACAATGTACAAGCTACAGATCAACAGTCAGCGCCAGTGACAACCACGCAGCTTGCATAGCCTATACTGAGCAGGGCCAGATGGCCTGCAGGATCACATGCAGCACCATCAGCCATGCAAAAGTGCCACTAGTAGGCCTATCTGCAGCTGCATGCATTACTGCATGGTTAAGGCTTGATTGGTAGGGTGCCAGCCTGAGGTGACCTCCCATCAGGCTGTGGAATGGGGTCGCATGGTGCCACAAATAGGGCAATGTTGCTGCTTGACTCGACAGGCAATGCATTGACATCAGCTCGACTGCGGCTGAGGCAGCCGCAGCCACTTGGCATGTAGCTGCCTAGGAACTTCCGCACGGTGTGGAGCCCATGTCCCTTCCGCTTGAGAAGCACAGCGATGTAAACAAGAGCGACTGAACCTGCCCCAGCAAAGGCCACACCAATGCCCACGGCCTTTGTGTTGACTGTACCAGGACTTCTGTCTGCGAGCTGCTGCCTGGGAGGGCACCTCGAAGTCAAGAATACCTGCGTTGACTCCGACTTCAATTTTGTACGAATCCTGCAGGAAGAAACAAGATGTGAACAGGTCATCAACAGCACTGGCCAGCACCACAAATGCATTGTCCTTCATGTCAGTAATTAAATATTGTAAATTCCTTGCCATGGCTGATGCCGATGCTGCATGACGCCGTCCTTCCAACTATCCTTAGATCCTTGTGGGACGCTATAGGTATGCATGCATCACGTTACCAAAATAATCCTCTCTGCCACTCTGCCCGCCCCCAACACACAAAGTGGACGCTTTATGTATGGACAGCATCCAAGCAATCGTCTAGCAGGACAATGCTGTCTACCTTCTCCAACAATGCTGCATCCCCGGTAGGGTTGCATGTATTTGTAGGGCCATTGTTACGGGATGCTGTCACAGTGTGATTAGAAACGCATGCATGTGTGCAACGTAATCCACATGTTGGGCAACACCCACGATCTTCCTTGATGAGGTGTATTCAAGGCTGCGTTGGTGCGCCAAGCTGCAAGTGAGACATGCAGACGTGTGGCAGTACTTCATGCTGTGCATCACTTACGGGAGGTCAGTGATGTGCACAACTGCAGCGCCGGCCTTTATGTCCCCCTTGATGATGTGGACATCCTCATAAGTGTAACGGGTGCCTGGCATGCGTATGGCACTCGCATTCCATAGAACCATTCCTGTGGTGCCATTGCTGCGCAGGCACAGCGGGTGACAAAAAGACAGGATGGCATGGGAGTGACAGACCATGCAGCCTGAAACAGATTTGCGCAACGCAGCTATGAGCCCCGCTCAGACATATCAAGCTCATTAGGCGAGCAGTACCTCCCATCTGATGCTGCACACAACGATTTTGCAATCAACCCTCCCTTGCTGCAGCCACAAGCCGGGTAGTACTATCAGTGTGTGTGTGTGTGTGTGTGGGGGGGGGGGGAGGCGGGGATATCAAGCCCCATCAAGCCCGGGCCTCAGCGAACTCACAATGTTGCACTCCTTCGTTGACGTTGCAAAGACCTCAGCAACCCATCAAAAAATCCTGCGATATCCCTGTCAACCCTGTCAAACGGAGATTCTACAAAGAAGGAAGAGAGATACATGCCTGGTGTCCTGGCTTTGTAGCGTAACTCCCACTCCATGGCTGGCAAGCTCATGCAATTTTCCTGTGCCAGCCTTTCCCAGGCCTTCTTGGGTCCTGGCAGCAGCACTGTTGTCTCATACGTGGAAGACTGGGCAGTTGTACCCGTGGAGGCATTTAAAACGTTTGCAAATGCGTCAAGGTGCAAAGGTTCACCATCCACTTGCCACACTTGCTGCCAAAACCATGATTCGCTGCAGCGCACGCAACATGAAGTAAGGTTACTCAAGGAATAGTGAGGATGGATCCAGGCATACGATGGCGCTGACATCAGGCTGCTGCACCTCCTGCAGGAGTGCGAGCATAGGGGCGAGCAAAGGTCAACGAGCAACAGCCACAACAATCACACCGCCCTTCAAACCTCCTGTATCCTGCCTACCTCAAGGCTGCCTCCCAAATGTTGCCATATGATGGTGGGGGTTGGCTGTGGTTCCTGTGCTGGGCCAGGCAAATTGGCAGCTGCCAATGCAGCAGCAGCAGCAGCAGCAACAACAATCCTGTGTGTGTGACTGCCATGCAGCGCAGCACAGCACAGAAGGTGATGATACCAGATGAACAATCAAGAGCGTGAGGTCATTAAAGCTGACGCAGCCGTTGATCTTCACTTCAAGCCGAAGTTCAAGTGTCGCTTCCTTGGGGACCAGGGTCCACAAGGGTGACAAAGTCTCAATATGATTGACTTGAAGAGAACACGACCCACTGAAGAGCCTGCCGTTGTCTTGCAGTAGCGCTGCTGCACATAGCTAGCCAGTGGGCCAGCTCTGCAGATCCTTGAGCTGCGTCGACTAGCACCAACACACAAACGGGACTTGATAGTCGCTTGAAGCTGTCACTAGTTGTCACATAAAGCTGGCTGTGCCCTGAAGGGACGGGAGGGGCGCAGCAACTGCTATTGCTGCCATGGGACCATATGCAGGGTGAGTTTGATGATTTCCCACTGTGATTTCCAGTTTGGATTACAAACGATACTTAACTGCTTATTGGAACGTGTATGCTGCACAGGCCGCTCGTGATCACCCTGGCGGTGCTTGCAGCTGCTTGGATCACACAGGCTCAGTATGATCCAAGTCCCGCAGCTGACAGAAGACCGGGCAAAGCAACATGTGTGCTGCAGATAGAAGGTGATGCCGGACTTGAAGCTCTGGGCAGCAGGCCCCTCATCACAGCAGCCAGCCTGCAGTGTGCTGGTGCCCGTGTGGTGATGGCAGGCAATGACACCTACCTTGGCAGATTCAGGCGGCAGTTTACAGGAGTGTCCTGGGACAACAGATGTGCAATGGCTGGGTGTTTGCTGACGGTGTGTAGTGACACTGATGTGATCATTGCCAACAGCTCATTGAGTCGGATTGTCCCCTTCGATGCATCTTTACAGGCTGCCTTGTGCACCAAGGACAGCGCCAGGGTTCCACTGCACAACACCTCCGTGAGCTTCAACAATGTTGGTGCAATTGTTGCTGCTGGTTGGTCACAGCTGACTGTTTACAAAAGTGTCTGTGCCCAGAACTTTGGCACGACCTTTGCAGGGGGCATCTCTGCTGTAGGCAATGCCTCTGTAGACATTGTACAGACTCGCATCAGGGCAAATGGCAGGCGTGCCGCAGAGCCAAAGCCTGGCATGAATATGAGTGATGATTGCATTGGTGTCGCTTTGGCTGTGCTCGATAACGCGAAGGTGGTCCTGAACGCCAGTTCTGTCACGCACAATGCAGGCACAATCGCTGGTTGTCGTGGTGGTGGGGTAGCAGTGTATGATTCTGGCCAGTTAGTCATTGCTGGGGCCAGCACCATTGCTGACAATCATGCGGACTTATTTGGTGGGGGGGTGTACGTGGGTGGGAGGGGAGAGCTGGTGGTCGACGGCGGTACCAGCATAGTGCACAACGAAGCTTTTCAGGGAGCAGGAATTTCTGCTTACGGTCTTGCCACTGTGAGGATCACTGGAGGTTCCTTGATTGCTGACAACACGGCATTTGCCGTTGACTCTATAGGGTCTGCTCTGGATGCTCGTAGCAATGCCAGGGTTTACCTTGTTGATGATGTGCGTGTGTTTAGCCGTGTGGGAGATGGACAGGCTTCTGTGTTAGCATCAGGTAGTGTGTTCCTGAGCTTGACAGGCAATGTCCGTGTGGACAGCGGAAGCAGGGGTGCCAGCATTGTGACAGTCGAGGATGCCGACTTGCAGATTGCACCTGGGGCGACATCGAACGGCAAGCCGTTGACAAGGTGCAGCAGCACTGTCAGCATGGGTGGAAGGGCCAGAATGCCTTGTGGCATTGGAGAGGTTCCTGTGCAGATGCGAGAAGAGTGCCAGTGCTGCGCTGCATTCAGCTACACCTTGAGGGCTGGCGGGGATCCAGATTCCTGCCAGCAGTGCCCCAGCCATGCCAAGTGTCCTGGTGGTGACCAGATAGTGCCAATGCCCGGGTTTTGGCACAGCAGCCCCAAGTCTGTGCAGATGCATCAGTGCCCCTTGGCTACGGTAGCATGTGGTCAGGACGGTCGTTGCATGAAGGGGTACAAGGGGAACCTTTGTGGGGAGTGTGCCGTTGGCTATGGCACCTCCTTGCCACTCAGGTGTGTCAAGTGCACATCCCCCAGGCGCCAGGTGATGACATACCTCTTGCTGTTTTTCGGGACTGTCACTTTGATCTATATCACAGTGCATTTCACATGGCATGACAACAGGGTTGGTGGCGCCGCTTTGCGGCCTTCAGATCTCCTGAAGATCTTGGTGCAGTATCTGCAGTACTTGGTTATCCTCGGCAGCATATCTGTGCCTTGGCCGGATGTGTTGACGGACATGTTTAGTGCAGCAGCGATGGTGTTTAGTGTCGCGTCTGGGCAGTCGTCAATGGGTTGCTTTTTGCAGTACTCCCGTGTCACCCGCCCTCCCCAGGCGGTGCAGCGGCAGCTCATGCTGCTGGTGACAGCCCCTGTGGCTGTCCTGGTCGCTGTCATGCTTCTCACTTGCTTGTGGCACTGGGCACAACGCTTGTGGGTTGTTGTCACTTCAACAGCATCACGTGGTGGTGGTAGGGGGCATGCCACGGCCTCGCTACAGTTGTGGAGCAGGCTGCGTGTTGCAGCTTTGGTTGTGATGTTCTATGCGTACCCCACAATGGTGAAGGCAGCCCTCAGCTTTTTTGCGTGCTTACCAATTGATGATGTCAGCAAGTTGTCCAGCCCAGAGTCTCAGTATGCCATCAGGAACCACACTGCAGGGTATTGGGTCAGCGCCATTCAGCAGAGGTGCTTTGTAGGCTGGCACAGGGACTGGGCCCTTGGTTTGGCTCTGCCAGCAACACTCATCCTGTGCATTGGTGTGCCTGGGGCTCTGCTGTTGTTTCTGTGGCGCAACCGTGCTTACGCAGCAGACACAGCTTTTCGAGAGCATTATGGGTTCCTGTACCGCAACTATACGGACAGCAAGATGTGGTGGGAGGCTGTATGGGCCGTGCAGACTGTCCTGCTGACAGCAATATCTGTCTTTCACTTCACTATGAAGGCTTATTACTCTCTGCTGTTGATGGGAATGATTGTACTGCTGAGCGCGGCAATACAGCAGGTGTACCGCCCATACCTCCACAGGAGCTTGCACCAACTGCACATCATGGCAACGTGCTGTCTGTTTGTCAACATCTGGCTAGGCCTCACTTTCTTTGCTGTTGAGTTTGATCAGTCATCACTTACTACTGTCCACACAGCCGCTGGTGCTGTTATGGTGTTCATGAATGCTGCGTTTGTGACCCTATGTGTCCTGCGTATCCTGGAGCAAGCGCATGCTCCTGTGCTGAAGGCGGTTTCTGCTGCAGCAGCATGGGTTAAGCGGAAGTGTGGCTTCTCTGCTGGCACTGGAAATGCTAGCAGTCAGTGTACTGGGCAGCAGCTGCCGGTTCAGGCTGCTGTGGCAGCAGCAGGTGTTGGTGGTGCAGCACGCAAGACGGCAGAAGAGGCAGCATGATTCTGCCCTTATGTGTTGCTGTTATGGTGTTGATGTTCTGCGGCAATTAAGTTGCCTATCAGGGGGGTGGACAATGAATCTCGCGGGTGTTGCAGTCAGCTGTAGAGCAAGTCCTAAGGAACAAAGTAATATGCTTAAAAAATGCAGCCTTGCTCTGGTGTTTCCGCAATTTGAATAAACGTATGCCCCGCTGCGCAGATTGGCGGTAAGCGGAATTCTCGTTTTTTCGGCCCAGCTGGCCCCAGCACTGGCTCTCAAATGTTTGTCCTGTATCTCTGCAAGGCCGTGCTAGCTTGTGCCTTGTATCTGTGCGGTGTACATGCAGCAAGAGCGAAGTATTGCTGCAGTGAGATTGTGCTGTCTCGCCCTGTACTGTGTTGGAGCGGTGAAATTGGCATTCTGGGACCTGGGGTAACTGATGTGACCTTCAGCATACTGTACCACATAAAGGCCTCACCGCGGGCTCATCTGCGTAGCTGATTCCGCTTGATAGTGTTGTTGTGAGTCGAAATGTGCTGCCAGTCGCTGCTGTGTGGTTGCTCTTTTGTCCGTGGTTGGCTGACGTAAGCTGGTAACCGTTGACTGTGTTTCTGGCGCTGCTGAGCCTCTCAGGGAGTCTTTGGACCGAGCTACGCGAGAACAGCCTGGCAAGCCTCGTAACTTTGTGGAAGGAATGCGCACATTAAACGCAATTGCTTTGCATGAGAAACGCTGCACACGAGTGCGTCTGCTTGGGCTGAGCCGGCGAAACCCCCAGAGAATCATTGTCCACCCCCCTGTATGGTTGTGTTGCAGGGTGCAACTGCCGTCACTGTCTGTTGTACATGGTGTGATCTGGGGCCGCTCCACATGATGCGACTCATCCATTGAGTTATGTTCTGAACATGAAGACTACTAGTATGACCCCGGACCTCGTGAACTTGAAGAGTACGCCATTGGCTCTGGGTATCCCTGCAGTCAATCTGTTGGGCAGCAGCTGCCGGTGCAGGCTGCTGCCACAGATGCTCTGGGTGCGGCAGGAAAGACCCCAGCGGATGCAGCATGATCCTGCCCCTTATGTGTTGCTGTCACGCTGTCAGAGCTCTTCGGCAGTTGAGTTGCCCCTGTTTGTGATGCAGGGTGTCGCTGTTACTGTCTGTCGTATGTGGTGTGATCTGAAGCATGCGACTCATTGTTGTGTCATGATTGAATCGCCTGAATAGGAAGAGTGAGACCTCTGCTGGGGCGATCCAATGGGCAGTGTGCTTTGCCGGGCATCCAAGTGTGGCGTGTGGAGTAGTAGGTTTTGGTGGAGTGCTCTAAGACAATGCCCGGAACCGGGGAGGTAGCGTGATTTCCTGTGGAGACACTGGGAACACACAAGATGGTAACACAATGTAGCTAGCACTGGGGTCCCCCACCGCCACCCCAGGCAACAAAAGCCTAACAAAGCAACCTCACAGTACAATAGAAGGCGTCCAGTCCAAAGCTGCGAGTCCAGCAGCCCCATCAAGCCTAACAGGATTACCTGCAAGCAGCAACACCACCGCGTAGCGAGCGTCAGGAACAGCCCACCAGGATGCCAGGAAGGAGCATGTAGGCACAAGGGGGGAGGGTGGGGGTCCTCCCCCACCCCCAGCGAAGGCTGGCAGCACCAAGTAGGCCGTCACCGTGGGACCTGAACAGGCACAGCAGACAGAAATAACACAGGACAGGCGGGGCACACAAAAAAACAGACAGCCGGGCGGCAAAGAGCACAAGGCACAAGAAAACCACCCTGCCACCCAAAACTTAACACAATGTGAAGTCAACCACCAACGGGGCAAGAAGCCCCGCCGTTGCTGAGCAGTGGCACTCACACAGCTACAGGAACGCACCGGGCGCAGCCCGGTCAGAGACAGGCTGAATGATATGCATATGTGGATGAGTGACAGCAGAGAGGATTCATGTAAGTGAGTGGGCACAAGGTGAAGAGAGGGTGAGAAGAAGGATGCGGGGCGGGCGCCGAAGCGGTCCCCACCCCCAGCGTGGCCCAGTGTCCCTGCAACAGGCACAAGACAAGGGGAGGGGAGCAAGGCAGTGTGACACAAGGTGGGGACGGGAGGGGGAGGGGATGCACTATGCAGAGGCGACTGATGAAGTGGGGTGTCCGATCTGGGGGACTGTTCTCAGCAGTGCTTGATTATTGTGATTCTGTTCTTGAAACCGCTGGTTCTCTGTTGGCTACTCCACTAGCCTCGGGCTCCCCTGTGGGTTGTACGGCTTTGGTCGTGCCAAATGCCGTATCTGTAACTGAAAAGAGTCCAAAGTCATCTGTTCCAAGTGTTCAAGAATCACGGACGGCCGCCACAACATCATTCCACAAAGGGTCCACGTAAATGTCGCCATAAGTGTCAAAATGATGGGACAAAAACCGACGAAGAACCTTGAACAACGAAGACCGAACGTGCCCGCGCTTTTCCAGGTTCACAATGCACCGGGCTGCCTCCTCCACAAAGTTAGACCTGTCCATAATGATGGTGCTGAAACGAAACAACTGCCCGTGCAGGACGTTCGGGCCCACGCGCGCTGAGACTGCGCTAGCAACATGAACGTAACCCACCACAGGAATATCAGCATAGCAAGACTCCCGGCGTTTGTCATATAAGTGTGTAGTGCTGCAAACCCGTCCGTCCACCACATGTGACACAATGCGGATGTCCAAGGTAGGGTAGCCCCAAATGTCCCCTGGCACCCGTGCCAACTCCAAAACCTCCGGCCCTGGGTAGATGCCAGTGATGGCGCCCCCGGCAATAGATTGGCTGTCATACCACAAGAACGGCAACAAGCGGTTGGGACCGGATGTGAAATCGTCAACAAAGCGAGCCGTAAACCGAAAACAGCGCCAGACATAACGGGCCACGTCACCTAGGCGGTGTGGGGGTACATGCGCCCCCACCCAAGTTGGCGTCGGGCTGGTATCAGCAAAGAAAGCCTCAGCATAAGTGTCGCCGTCCTGATTGGGCGGGTGAGCCTCCACCAGACCGGCAAGCCGCTCAGCAAAGGAGACCTCATAGGAGTACAAGAAATAGTTAGCCATGTACACAGCCGGGTTTATACCCATGGGGATACCCATAGTCTGCTGAAACACAGTGTCCCCCAGCCGCACGTAAGAGTTGCACACCAGTAGCTGCAAAACTGCCTTAGCCCCGGCTCTATCAAACATGTAGCAGGCGCCCTTCTGCTTGTGTTTTCCCAACCTCACGCCCTGTAGGCCAGTGCCAACCCAAGTGTAAGTGGTGGAGTGCTCTGAACGTGTCAAACCTTGGTGGTTTAGGGTTCAAGGTAACCTGTCTGACTAATCCCTACACAGTGACAGTATATCATCAATCTAAAATAGCAAGCCCTGGATGTTACAGCTCAAGACCAGGCCTCCACATGGTACCTGCCAGTAAGCTCTAAATGCCGCACAAACTTAGCAGCAGCCTCAGCAGACAGACCCCCATGCACTGCTGCAACATCTTCCAAGGCAGACACCACACCTGCAGGCATCTTCTCTGCAGAGCCAGACACATAAACCCAGCCACCCTGCTCTGACAGCAGCTTCCAAACAGCAGCTCCATGCTCACGCAGCTTATGCGTCACATAGACCCTGCCGCTAGGCACTGCTGGTGTGGGCGGCTGCTCAGGAGACTGCTGCTGCTGCAGCACGTCTTGGCTGCCGTCCTGCTGCTGTTGGTGCTGCGATGTTTCAGCAGCACGCTGCAGCAGCTGCAGCAGCTCCAGCTGTGTGGGCTGTGGACTGTGGCGGGAGAACGCCGTCACAAGGCCATGCTGTGGGTGCAGTGCACCTGTCTGCATGACGGGCCACCACTCACTCTCATAATAGAAGTCTGCATCAGGACTCCTGCACCCAAAGAACAGGCAACTGCTGCTGCTGCTTTCACTGCTGGGTGCTGCACCTGCATCTGCTGCCACCTGCCCCTGCTGCTGCCTGAGTGCTGCCCGCTGCCAGCAGAACGACCTGAACGGGGCAACACCGGTCCCTGGGCCCACCAACAACACCGGAGTGCTGTCATCAGGTGGCAACCTGAACGCACCCCTGTCCACCCACACAGGCACTCGCACAACATCCTCACTACCATGCGTGCCTCCGCCAACAAAGCAGTCAGCATCAGCAGCAGCACTAGCAGCAGCACCAGACCCCGGCTGCAGCCCCGCAAGCCAGTTTGTCACAAGGCCTTTCCTGGGCCTATTGCTGGGCGTCTTCCAGGCCACCACAGCCACTAGAACAGCTGCCCTGCTGCCATGTGCTGCTGGTGCTGAGGCCAGGGAGAACTGCCGTGGCTGCAGCAGGGGCGCTGCCTCCAGCAGCCGCTCCAGGGGTGGCTGTGCTGAGCCAAAGTCCTGCAGGACCTCTAGCAGGCTCCTGCGCTCCTTCTGGTTGTACCTGGGTGCGTGCAGGAATATGCATGGGGGACCCAGCAGGCAGACACAGAGGTCAGTAGATGCTGCCACACCGGAAGAGTGCCAGCAGCATCGATGTGATGGCCCGCCACAAGAGGTCTAAGCCAGCATGGGTTCGCCTGTAGTGCAGTTTAGGACATGCTTGTGCTGCACACTCGCTTGACATGGCCAGGTCGTTGAGCAAGACAATGTGTCAGCGCTAATGTGTAATTCTCACCAGCCTCCCACCAGCCTCCCTGTGCTGACGCATGCTGCCTACTTTCTGCTCACCTGTACAGATCATCCCTGCCTTCTGCTGTTGCAAAGTATTCCAGGCGCTCCTTGTGCATCGCGTGTGTGGTGAAGTGGCTCAACACCTGGAACAGGTACCGCCGAGGTGAACTGCCGCTGAGGTCCAGCACTCCCTGCAGCAGTACACACCACCACACAAGTTAGTACTGATTACTACTGCATGACGCCCTAACAGCACGCAAACAAGTCCTGCAAGCAGCCATGCTACCACCATGTGCACAGCCTGCTGCATGACCAGCAAACATGTGCACAGCCTGCTGCATGACCAGCAAACATGAGTTGTGACGTGCTTGATGCTGTCACAGCTCCCTGCTATCACTGTACCTGCTTCAGAAGCGCTGTCGGCACCCCCACCGCACCTGCATGACTGCACGCAAGGTTGCCTCACACACTGCATGTTGCTGCTGCCCTGGTCCTGGTGATGGCTGCTGTGCTGCCTCGATCCGCACCCAGCTGTCACCATCGAGCCCCAGACGCTGCAGCGCAGCCTGCAAACAAACAGCACACGGCAGCATGGCTTCAAAAGGTCCCGACAGTGCAAGCATAAGCTGCAAACATGCACAGCTTATGTGACCAAATAAACAACATGCCCTGGGGCAACAGTCGTCAGCTGCCGCTTGCACCCTGGTGCAAGCTGCTGCTGTCTGGCCGGCCACTGGAACGACACCGCCACCACTGCCCTCTAACATCCATCTAACATCCACAGCAACTGCAAAATCATGACGTAGCTTCTGCATCATCAACGCACCTCCACATCAGCTGCAGATGTCCTTGGGAAGATGGCCAGCAGGTCCCCAGGCTGGTACTGCAGGCCAGACCCTGCCAGGTCAAACTCCAAAACCCTGGTCTCCTGGAAGTGCTCAGCACTGGTGACACGCCTGTTGGCCAACAGCGGCGCCATGAACGGCCTCCAGGGCCCGTACTGACAGCTGCCTGCATGCCCGTTGGTGGCAGCAGCAGCTGCTGCTGGGGGCTGAATACTACTGCCAGGTGGTAGGCCGGATGCCTCTGCTGCTACTGCACGGAATGCTGCTGCTGCAGCGACTGCCTGCTCAATTAGCAGCTGTTCCTGCTGCTGTGGGGAGAGGGCGGCCTGCTGCTGTGCTGTGGGCTGGCCGGGTGGTGGTGCTGGCAGCGGTGTTACTTTGTACTTTGGCGGAGTGAGCTGCAGGAGGGTGCTGGTATCCAGCACAGGCTGCATGCAGGACAGCACGGCACAGCACAGCACAGCACAGCACATGACACAGACGTGGTGCACTGAGAAAACACGAGCACAAGACCAAACAGAGAGCTACCCGCCACAGGAGGCAGCAGATGCACACCATGGCAGCAAGGCGGTCATACAGGTAATAATCCTGGTGCTGAAGCCCTCTGCTAATTCAACCACACCTGAGCTGCAAGAGGCAGCAAGAAGATAAAAATAAGGTGACGCGCATGGTCTGCTATGCCTACCTCAGAGGTGCCTGGTGGCAGGGGGTTGCGCTGGCGCAGGACCTTCCACAGCTGCTGCAGCCAGGGGTCAAGTGTGGCCTCGTGTCCAGAGGGGTGCTGCAGCATCAACATGTGGGCAGCACACTCTTGCTGCTCCATACCTGCATGGCAGGTGTGACCTGCCACTGGCAGCCTGGCTGATGCTCTATCGGGTTTTCACGAGGGACCTGAAAATTGTACAAGCCAGGTGTGCTACTGCAGGCTGTCTGCGCCATGAGTGTGCAGCAGGGCTGACTCTGTGGCCGTGTTGGGCACATGGAGGAAACAGAACCCCATAGCATTCACGTGAGAAACAATCTCAGTGACTGCAGCCTGGACTGCCAGCTGCCCAGAAGGCGTGCATGTATCACCTGGTCGTCCCCTAGCCCCCTCTCCAGCAAAGGCTTGGCGCCGAGGGCCTCCAGGCGCCTGTCCAGCTTCTTTGCTGCCACCTGCAGATGCAGTCAGCACAGACACCACAATGTGGGTGCTAACAGTCAGCCAACCACTGGTGGCACACTACCTACCACTGGTGAACATGCTGCCTGTGTGCCAAGTGTCACTAACTGCATGCCAAGGCAGACTGCAGGCACAGGACCTGTCACCATGACAGTGTCCTGACACATGACGGGCTGGCTGCAGGGGCTTGGACCACACATACTCCTGCCAGTTTTTACCCCCTGTGTCGCACCCTCCCCCTATGTCGCTACCGCTGCTGCCGACCTACGTTGTACTTGACATAGCCAGAGTCCCCAAGCCCAAACACTGCGTAGTTTGTCCCACCAAGAATGCTTGGTGGCAGGTTCTTGCGCAGCAGCAGCTTCCAGAAGCGGCGCATGTTGTCTGGAGGGTCACCCTGCAACAGGACCCCTGTGTATGGTCAGCCGACTGCTGCACGTGCTGCCGACACTTGCTTGCAGTTGCTTGCAACTGCCCAGACATGCCTGGCCTGTAGTAGCTGTCACAAAGATCACGCATCGCTCCTCCGGCAGCTGCTGCATTGGGTAGGAGTCCATGGGCAGGACGGCTGGGCTGTACAGCAGTAGCTGGGCCTCCCGAGCTATCCGCTCAGCCACATCCTGCAGGCAGCAGCAGCACGACCACACGCGTCAGCACACCCGTAGCTGCAGCCAGGCAGCCCAGAAGATGCAGCTAGAGTCAAGAACAGGTGAAGCTTGCGTCAACTCGATCACCTGGGCATTCCCTGTCTGCGAACCATAAAGAATCACTAGCCTGTGCTGCTGCTGCTGGTCTGCCATGCTGTTGCTGACTGTGAGATGCTTTTCAAACCATTCACCAGACGTGCTTTCTTGATTCAGCTTCTGAGTGTTTGTCCTCGACTGTGTATCGAGGATGCAGTCGTTGTATGTTTTCATACTACTGCCAGATCAAGGGACAGATCAATCCTGAACCTTGGCCGTTGGCAGCAAGTTGACAATCAGTTGTGTCCAGCGCGGTTGTATTAGACGGCTGTTAAACGGCTGAAACTGCACCCATCCAGTCCTCTGGGCCCCAGCCATATCCATGCACATGCATGCAATACAGCAGTACTGCTACTCAGCACTTCAGTGTAAAATGTTGAAACTGGAAGAGCTGCTCATGAATTGCTGCTAGGGTTCCATCACATTTCAAGACCACGCTTGTGTCTCAAGTAAAATGTCTTGCAGAGTGTGCACGACTGCTGGGTTTGGGGGGGGGGGGGGTGCTCCACTCACAGCAACCATTCAGTGTGACCGGCTTGCTTGCATGTGTTCCACCATAATGGACCAGCCAATATCATAGAGAAGCAGTTCACAGGCCAGTCTGTCTGACTTGCGTGTCTTGGTACAGGTTACCCACGCTACACAAAACCCCAGAATCAGCATAAGGAGCCGGGCGCTGGCGCTGGCGCCATTGCAGATTGGTCTGCTTCTGAACCATGTTACAAGCATAAAACACATGCTCAACAGTATAGATGCAATGCCACACCGCTGCACAATCCAGCTGGCCCAAGCAAGTTCCTACTGCTGCTGATCGCTGCTCTTGGTGAGCAAGTACAGGGAGTAGGCTGCAGGAGTGCCCAGCACAAGCGACAGAGCTACTGCCGCATTGGCCTGGAACGGCAGATCTATCGCCAGGCTGCCGTACTTGATTAAAGCAGCACCTGCGACAGAAATGCAGGCACAACAAGCATGGATGTTCTACTACAACAAGCACAGTCCGACTTCGCCTGGCCTGCAATGGCTGCAGTGTCTCAAGAGCTGCTGGTTAAATCCAGCAATGACCAAAGGCATTGTGGAAGTTTATGCCATGGTAATGTTCATGGCCCAGAGTGTGGCCTGCCATGCCTCTGCACGACAGCTTTGACACTGTGTGTTGAGTTACCCTGCACAGCCACCGATTGCATGGTGAGGTAAGGCATAGCGCGCTGAGTGCAACAGGGACTCACCAGCAAAAGAAAACACCAGCAGCTTGCCCAGAAAGCCGATGTCTGAATCTGTAATGATACTGCCTTTGGGCGTGCCATTGCCGCTAGTAGTGCTGCTGCTGTGTGGACCAGAGTGCTCTGCAAGCAGGTGATACAGCATGTATTGGTTGCATGCAGCCCTGCTGCTGAGCGCGATGCTGCAGGGGATTTGGCTAAGGCTGGACCCCGAGCCAAGTATCGAAAGAGCCACACAATCGTCCGCATGGCCAACACACAAACCACCCGAAAAGTGGATCACTGACGGGCCTCAAGCTTTCCATGTGTTAGTCCTGCATCAGCCGGTGGGCTCACCTGCTTGCACCAGCTGCAGAGTCCTGCTGCGCTGCAGACAGTCCTGCCGCTGCTGCCAGTGCCTGGCTGCAAGTAGGGTTGTGTGGATCGTGCATGGCCGTGCCACAGCGAGTAGCTGTGAATGATGCAACTTCGATACCGTTGACTGCATTCGACAGGTGGTCTGCATGCTGAGACGAACTTGTCTGCTGTGGTAGATCCCTTCTGCCTGATGCAACTACGTCCGTGCGAATGCTTGAAACCAATACGACGGCCAGATCGTGTGCAGTGCCACTTATCAAGTGCCAAGCTCTGCAAAGACAGCCACTGACTGGCAGTTAGGGCATTAGTCACCTTGGGGGTTTGAACTCAGGTTGGGTTGTTGCAGACAGTGTCGGAGCTGTACAGGTAGAGTGCAACATGACCCCACAACAAGTCTTGGCATGTTGCCCATGATTGCGCACATGTGATGTGTGGTGGTGGTGGGGTCACGTGCACGTGAGGTGCCACGGTGTGTGTGCCTGGACGGGGTATGCATCCATTGACAGCTTGTACTATGGGTAGCAGCTTGTTTGACATTGTTGCTGGGCAGTTACTGGGTCGGTACCGTATCATCAGTCTGACACCTCAGAAAGTGACTACGCACGCACCACCATTCACAGGTGGGCCGCTGGACCAGCCATTGTGGCCCACCCTCAACAAAACTTGTGGGTCCTGCAACGCGCCTGCATTGGTCCGTGTATGACAAAAGCCCAACTTAAGCTATGGGTCATACTCACACATTGTGAGCTTTAACACAGCCTTTTCCCGCACACAGAACAGTTCTGCCAAATGACAGTTCTTGCGTACCCAAACCAGAACAGCCAGCTGAATTGCGCCAGCAGGCTGACTGTAGCCCACAGTAAGGCGAGGGTGCAACTAGACAGCAGCGCAGCGCTGCTCAACAATCAACACACCAACCAGTCAGGCACCCAGATGGTTGAACCAACCCAGCTGGGCTGAGTTGGCCGGCTGCAGCGACCAGCAGCGGCAGCACACACCTGTGCATATCCGGCGGCGCTTGCCAGCCACTCATATGAACACCAGCCAGCAGGCATATACAACAAAGCTGCTAATCGCGGTGAGGGCACAGAGACCACAACCAGACACAGGCCACATATCAGCACCTGCCTTGCCGTTGACAAAACTGTATGTTATTGCCACAAGGCCCACTGCCCTGCAGTGCAAGCCCTCCATTACCACAAACAAGACCCTACAAGCCATCCAAAAACTCCCTGCGGCACTTGACAGCCGCCGCGCACACACATACCTTGCAGCAGGCAGCTGTCCACACCCCACCAGCACGACCCACCAAATGTCCCTCCTGCCTACAACGCAGCCCCCGGTTGCTGCCGCTGCCCTACACATGCCCAGGCAGCAGGCAGCTCGCAGCCCCCAAGAGCCGCCCAATCCCAAACCCGCTCTTCTTCGCCGCATGCTCACAGAACGCCGGTGTCATCAGCCGCACAGCACAACCCGCCCTCAGCTGCCCGCTCACTGCATGTAGCTGCTCACAGCGTCCCAGCAAGGTATGCACCGTCAGCACCGCCAGCTTAGGGTACTGCGCGAGTGCCTGTAGCTCTGGGGCCTTTGCATGCCGGCCTGACAGCGCCTTCTCTGATACAACCCAGTCCAGGTGGCGCAGCTCTGGGAGTTTGGATAGCAGGCGTAGGGGGGCCAGGCCCAGCCAGGCGTCCTCGCGGGCTGCGATGAGGGTGAGGCGGTGAAGGGTAGCGAGGTAGGGCAGCAGGGCGATGTCGCGGGGGCTGAGGCCACACACCTCGATCAGCTGCAGCACGCGCAGCTCCTGCAGGGGGGGGGAAGGGAGGGAGAGTGGGGTCAGAAGGGAGGCAGGTGGTCAGGAGGGTGGCAGGGGTCTACGGGCACGTGGCAAGGCTTTTCCTTAGCTGGTGCGAGGCAATCCACTGGGTTGTATTAGATTGTGTGACTTGCATGCTTCCACTAATTTGCATGCCCCCATACACAACGCTACAGCTTGCAGCATGGGTGAATTGAAACAACAAGTGACTGTGGGTAAGACCCAGCAGCAGGCCGCAATGCTCTGCGGCGGTATAAACATGCATTGCACTAGCTCCCCACTGCCTTTTTTGTGCGCCGTACAGACTCCTTTGCTGTCCATCAATTTTGAGTGCCTCTTACTCACCAGTGGTTTTGTGATGATGTCATCCAGTGTCACCCCAACAAGCGAGCAGTGCTTCAACTGCAGCTGCTGCAGGTGTGGCAGGTAGGCCCGCTGCACCATAACCTCACCAGCAGCAGCTAAACCCTTGCTGCTGCTGCTGCTCTTGCCACCCTTGAAGGCAGCAGCCACAACACTCTTGCTGCGTCCCAGGCTGACTGATGCCTTGCTGCTGCTGCTGCTGCTGCTGCTGCTGCACCTGTTGCTGTAGTTCTTCCCAAGCTTGCTGTCTTGGTCTTTGGCAGTGGTACTGATAGTATCACGGCCACTGCAGCAATCACTAAACGCTGCTGCAGCATCAGCATAGGCAGCAGGAGCTGCCGTGCTTGGCTCGACTGCAGCAACACAGCCGCCAATGGCCTCGTGCACAGCTGCTGCTGCAGCTGCTGCAGCGAAGGGGTTCCTGCGCGCCACAGCAGGCTGCTGCTTGCTGACATCACTCTGCTGCTGCGGCAGTGCCCGCTGCTCCGGCAATGTCGGCAGCGACTGCTGGCAGGACAGGCGGCTGACATTGCTGCTTGACCTACTGACGGGAGGCCCTCCTGCTGCTGCTGCTGCTGCTGCTGTTGAAGGCATAGCATTGCAGCAGTTGTCATCAGCACTCACATAGCTGCTGGTGCTGCTGCCGGCACTGCTTTCACCTGCTGGGATGGTGGGTAAGCTGTTCATGAGCTCATGAAGCCAGCTGGAGTGGCTCTCAACAGCAGCAGCAGCACCAGCAGTGCTGCTGCTGCTCACCAGCCTGGCAGTGCTGCCAATGGTGGCGGCAGCAGCGGCGGCGGCTGCGCCGGTGGCTGAGGCAAATGCCGACACACCGGCACTGCAAGGCTGAGTCAGGCTCTGTACCTGCTGCTGTTGCTGGCACTGCGCATAGTATGCTTGCACTTCCTGCTGCTGCTGCTGCTGGTATGGCTGTGCTGGCAGCTGATCCATGTAGGGTGCACTGCAGTCGATGCTGGCCTGCCTGCTCAGCACACTGAAGCTCTCACTCAGCATTGAAGTGAAGGCATGCGCAGATGCAGCAGCAAAGCCCACCCTGCCGGTATGCTTGCTGCTGCTGCTGCTACAGCCAGTGTGATCAAAGCCGTTGCTGCTGCAAGTGCGCAAGATGCTACCGCTGCTGCCACTCTTCATACTACAGCTGCTGTGGGCCAGCAGCTCCCGCCTGCGCTGGCTGCTGCTGTTGCTGCCGCTGCTGCTGCTGCCCCCGCTGCTGCAGCTGTCGCGGCCGCTGTCTGTCCCGCTGCTAAACAGCTCAGCATGCATCAGGTCAACCTTGACAAGGCTGCTAGGCAGACATGTGATATCCATTGGCAGCATGTACTGTCCATCATCGTACCCCTGGTCATAGCAATGCACACTGAGACTCTTGAGCTGAGTAAACCCTGCTAAGCCCTGGAGAGGACTGGGCCCAAAGTCGGCCCTCGACAGACCCAGCTGCAGCTTCTGCAGCTGAGGCCAGCTAGCCGCACATGCCTGCAGGACAGCGGGGGTCAGGGGAATGCTGATCGCACCCTGCTGTGCTGGCAGCTGCTGCTGGAAGGGTGGGCGCTTGTCGATTACGAGGCTGCGCAGGCTTATGAGGGTAGTGAGTTGGGCTAGGTTGAACTTGAAGGGGCGCAGGTTATAGTCTTGGTACCACAGGCGCAGCTTGAGGGAGGTGAGGGAGGTGCAGGCGGCCAGGAGGGTGGCGCTGTTGGGGCCGCTCAGCTTGGCGTAGGACCACTGCAGGCCGGCAAGCTTGCCGCGGACGTCTCCTAGAGCCAGTAGTGCCTGCGGTTGGGGGTCAGGGGGGGGGGGTGACGTCAGGACTAAAGACAGCGTGCAGGCGGGCGAGCACTCTTGGTTGCCGCAGGTGGTGGGCATGTACGGAGCAATACTGAGTGAAATGCAGGCGATAGCAGGCCGGGTGGGTGCGGCTGTGTGGTGGAAGTGCTATGCGAGGAGGCACAGCGGTGGTGGTGGTGTCATGGCAAGGCTCGCCCAAGTTGGCCGCCACAGAGTTCAGTTACTCAATGATTGGCGTGTGACATGCAGAATATGCATGACTGTAGAACACACTTGTAACATGCACACCCACCTTCTCCACGCCTGTTCCACAGCAGTTGAACTGCAGCTTGAACTGCTCCAGCTCAGAAGCCTTAGCCATCAACATGCTGCGCATCAGGTCAGTCTGGCTGCTGACCAGCGCTGCAGCAGTGTTCAGTGACATGCTGGTTGACAGCTGGGGCAGCAGCACGGGCTGTTGGGGGTCTGCGATTGCAGGTGCTGGGGGCGCGGGTGGGGCGTGTACTGCAGCGACGGGGAAGTGGGGGATGCTGGGCAGCAGCAGCTCTGCACCGCCTAGCTGCAGGGTCTTGAGAGCCTTGAGGGCTGACAGCAGCTGGAGGGCGGCAGTCTGAGAACAGCGCAGCAGCAGCAGCAGCAGCAGGAGGGAGGAGTGGTACTTAGTCAGGTGGCTGTCAGGCCGTGGAGGTGGTTGGTCTGACCCATGAGGATCACCTGCTGCTGTTGCGTCTGTCAACCATGTTGCGTGTTATGCACCTGCTCAACAGCTGAGCTGGCTCTTTGCCCAGCCCTAGAACTGTCAAACCAAAGAACACGCTCCTGTGTTACCACCACCAAGATTACACTAACAGCCAGCTGGGCTGCAAGCCCCCTGCCTAAATCTGCTTTTGCCAATGCACTGTTGTAACACTAAATATGAAACATCCTGTTCTCAAAAAACAAATTCAAACAGTGATGTGACCCACCTGTGTGATCTGGCTCTGCCAAGGCACCCAGCTAATGGCCAGGCTGTTGAGTTTTGTGAGGCCAGAGAGGGCCAGCAGGCCTCCATCACTGGCACTGCACATGCGGCCCTGCAGGACTAGGTCTGTCAGGCCACTGATGCGGCCCAGCACACTCAGGTGGCCGTCACCTACCAGCAGGGCGGATACCTGCAGAGCAAAGACATGAATGTGGCCAATGCAGCAGCAATGTCAAGGAGCAGCAATGGCAGTCACAAACCCATGCCTGTGGCTCTCTCACACCTAGGTTTGGGATGTTTGCAAAGAAAGACTGAGTGAATTGCAGTGTTTTACAGCAAGGAAGCAGTGCGCTGTTATGACTAAATCCCAAGCGACTAGTCCCCAACTGACACTGGCTTCTCACATCTTGGTTTGAGATGCTCAAATAGGAAGACTGAGTGAGATGCAGTGTGTTTTGCAGTAAAGTAGCAGTGCGCTGTTGTGACTAAACCCCAAGGGACTAGCTCCCAACTGACCTTGCTGTGGTGCACCAGGCTGAGCTCTGCCAAGTCCTTCAGCAGCAGCAGTGGGCTGCTGTCTGTAGCTGCGGCCAAGCTGATGTTGAACAGGTGCAGACGTGTGAGGGCGGTAAGGCAGGCCAGGTGGGTTATGTCATCTGATGTGAGGTCCAATGAGTCACTGAACCTCAAGTCCAGGGCTTTGAGGGTGGGGAAGGACAGCAGCTGCCTGAAGCACTCTGCGGGGTAGGCTGATGCAGCACCGGAGCCAACGCTGAGTTGGCAGCCTGCCAGGTTTGGCATCACCTGCAATAGACGACGCGTGCAAGCATGTTAGTGAGAAGGTTGGTGGTAGGGACGCGACGGGGGGTGGATGATAGGGGTTAGGCTGGCTGGCGTGGTGGTACGGGCAGGACCTCATAGAAGGGGGTGGGGGAGGCGGTAGGTTGGATGCAGGCTGGTGCTTCCGTGGCAAAGCCAGGTTGACAACCAGTGTGCATGTGTCAAGGGTTAAAAGTGTTAGATATATACAGAGAGTTCCTTACATGTAACAGCAGAGCCAGCTTGCTGCGCATGTCTTGGATGTTGCCAGGTAGGTTGACACTGACTGTGGCGGTTGCTGCTGCTGAAGCAGCATGCCAGGCCTTGCAGACCTGACGAGCTGCTGCCATCGTCCTTGTGTCCGTGATATAGCTCAGGACAATCTGCAAAGGCAACAGCAGCATGTTAGCAGCAGGGTGGGGTCACAACAGCAGCAGGCAGTATAAGAGGCCCCATGTGGAGCTGATGTTCTGCGGACTTCGTTCCATAGCAATACCAACAACACAATTATTGATGTAATGCTTTCTGTGAGCTTGTCCGAGCGACCGTGGCAGTTCACCTGCCAGCGGGGAACTCACCTGCATCACATCCATGGGAAGACCGGGGTGAACGACAGTTTCTTGTAGTTCTGACATTCTGTTTTTGCCAATGAAGTGGATGGGAAGCCAAGAGGTGATCGACCAAGACAATTAGGCTGAACACTCCAGGAATGGAGGGACAGGGGTGAAGAATTATGAAAATGGGACAAGGATTGGGTGTGTGTTTTGATTTGTCCCCAGGGAGCATGTCGTGGAGCATGGGCGCGACGGTCTCAACTGTTATCGCGACTTGGCGCGCGGAAGTTAAACGATGGTTGACCGCCGTTCCAAAGAGTGGCAG
The DNA here is from genome assembly GCA_007449985.2 of Desmodesmus armatus. Classification (NCBI taxonomy): domain Eukaryota; kingdom Viridiplantae; phylum Chlorophyta; class Chlorophyceae; order Sphaeropleales; family Scenedesmaceae; genus Desmodesmus; species Desmodesmus armatus. The sequence goes on along the minus strand of VIIQ02000068.1, from coordinate 175,652 downwards.
AGCTCTGTCATTCGTTATTTTGTTTCTTTGAATTGGCTTGGCACATGCTGTGGAGTGCACCAGTATGTGGCCATGGTACCATGGAACTCACTAGTTTGACTGCACCCTTGTACATGTTGCTGTATGTCGTAATGCGGAAGTGATTGGCAGGACTATAACAGACTGAACAGGAACAAGCACCAGACCACATGCCGAGCGTGCCGAGCATGGGTGCAGCAGCTGACAACCTGGCATTGGCAATGACCTAGCACACTGCACATTCATCCCGTACATACGGACATACGTGTACATTGTCCGTCTGACACTGACACCGTTTGGTAGAAAAATGCCTAACCTAGTCGCCACAGCCCCTGGTATGGGCATCAATACTGGTTTCTGTTTGCACGCCTCCTGCGCACACCCCATACTCAGCCTGCAGTCACTGAGTGTCAACCATCCGGGCATCATGGCTTCTGACCTCAGTGCCACAGTCTTGGCACCTAAGCAGCTGACTGACTAGGCTACTGACCTGGTGGATAGAGGGTAGCCACTCTTGACTTACCACGGTGGTGGCCATGTCAGCCACATATCACACCCCCTACGGCACTGCATGGCAGGCAATGTACATGGTTGGCTGCAACATCGAAAGGCCCCTGATGATGCTGACAAAAATGCACATGTTGCTGGAGCATGTGACACACTGGCCCCCGCCCTTGTGCTGTGTTTTTTGACAGCATGACACGCCCAGACCACTTCACACTAGTGGGGACCCCAGCTCCCCATACGGAGTGACTACCCCCAGCCCACCTTTTTCTTTGTGGCCACCAATCGACATGTCACCAATCCTGCATCTGCGAAGCTCCTATGACGACAACGAGGCTGACATCCGTGTTGGTGCTGTTGCAGGTACGAGAGTGACGCTCACAAGCTGCCAGACCGAGGCACTTCATTTGGGTGGTGGCACACCCTCATCACACAACAAGTTGCTCTCTAACTTGTGCGGTCAGTCTGCCCACCGACTTGATATGGTGATGCGCAGTGCGTGACAACAGTACTGTTGCCAGCCTGGCACCAACGCCTTTGGCGAAAGGAAACATGGCATTGGTGGACACATGCAATCAAACGAACGTCCTTACCAAAAACACAACATATAACACAACATTGTGTTTGTCTGAAGGGCCCAAAGGTCTCACGACTGTAGCGGTGTTTGGCCAGCCAAGCGCACGGCTAGCCGTGCAAGTACCACACAGGTTTACAGCCACAGTGCAGGGTGCCTTGCTGGTTCCACAGGCTGTGTCAGACAGGCTACATGGCACAATGAAACATTGGTGGAGGCATAACGTACAGGGCTGCAATTTGAGTAAAAGCGCAGGTCAACGACCATTGACCGGTTCAAGCGTATGTGCTGCCCCAGGGTCGCCTCTCGGCTCAAAATAGCGACTATCACACAAAAAGTTACATTAATAAGAGACTAATGACCACGAAACCGGACGGATTCCCTCCTTGCAGTCAAAACCCGAAACCAAATTGACGATGTCACAACGACCCTAACAGAAAGGTTGGGGCAGGCGCCCCAGCAGCACTGCATTCGCCACAGGCAACACGTCCCATTATTATCTGTGTTGATGGTCGCAATGAGCGAAGTGGACGGAGATTGCTGCTGGATATGCCTGGACGGGCCAGAACCAGGCAGGGAGCTGCAGCGTCCATGCAAGTGCCCACGGATGTCGCATGCAGACTGTCTGGCGCGCTGGCAGCTGCAGAGCGGTGGCAAAAGGTGAGGCTGACGGGACTAGGGTGATGGTGTTGTGGCCATCGGCAGGCACAGCATCTTGGGGGTCTCGATCGTCATGAGCAGGCTCCATGTGACGTCGATACTCACGTTTTGTTTCGTGGGCCTGCGTTTGCTCCTGCGTTTGCTCCTGACTGCAGCGAGGAGCGTCACTGTCGATTTTGCCAGTCTGTGCTGCCTGACTGGAAAGAGAGGATGCACGCTGGCAATAAGCAGTCAACGCCTTACATGCGCGTCAGCTTCAACGGCAAGACCCACAAGGTCCCCGTGAAGCCAGGAGAGGATGGCCAAAAGGAGTTCGCCGTGGCCATTCGGAAGCTCCTGAGCCTGCCTGAAGAGCAGGAGTTTGACGTAAGAATGATTAGTTTCTTTTTGCACTTGCCCCAGCCTGTGTTGGCCGTGAACTGAACCGTTACTGCTGTTGTCGCGCAGGTCATCTTCCACTGCAGGGCGCCAGGCTCAGGTAAGAATGCTCGGACGCTTCTGTTTCGGCTGTGGAGTGAGCAGTTGCGGCGCCAGGTTGCAGCATGTCGGACCCCTTTTGTTGTGCTGCTGCTGTTGCAGTAGTGCTGCTGTTGCTCTTGCTGCTTGTAAGCAGCCTGCTAAACAGTGCAGCACCAGCGCATCAACAGCAAGTGAAGCAGCAACATCAGCAAAGTCATGCACCCCTCCAGTCATTTTGCCAGCAACAGTGTTGCCCCATGTGTGGTGTGCTGCTTTTGTGAGTGCAGGCGACAAGCTACAGCTGCAGGGCCTGTGCGCCTTCGACGCAGCCGTGCACTGTGCCAGCATGAGCAGCTCCACATCAGCTCGCCATACCAGCAGCAAGCAGCAGCAGCGCGGCGGTCCAGTGCAGCGGATGTTCCAGCGCTTCTTGAATCGCTTCCTGATGCTGCAGCCCACCACCGGCGAGCTGCAGGCGGCATGAACAGCAGCTGCGGACCGGGCATTCAGTCGACTCTGCAGCTGGCGCCGAAAGGCTATGGTCTGTTGCTTACCAGGGGTGAGCCAACCAGCGGTCGGGTTCAGCTAGAGCTGTAGGGGCAGTGTGACATCAGGCGCCTCCCGTTCTGCTGTTGAGCCAATGGTCATTTCAGTGTGGTGTGTTGTTGTGCAGCTGTGTGGGGGGACGGCTGTGGGGTGTGCTTGGGGGTTGGGTTGGCTAGGGAGACTGTAGCAATTGCTGCTGGTTCAGGGGCTGTCCGACCTCCCTGTTGCAGCTTCACTGTACATGCGACTGTATCTTGCTATGTGGTCTTGCCGATAGGCTCACAGGCCATCAGGGTGTTTGTGGGCACACACACTTCGTGGGTACACACTTTGTGGGCATACACAGACACATTGGCCTTGGCTGCTTCTTTGCTGGCGCACGAGCCAGTGCACTAAGGCAGCAGTCTTGTGCTGCAGCAGCGAGTGCCAGGGCCGTCGCACCTTACTGCGGCCTGCTCACAGCCTGAATCAAGCAGGCCCTGTCCTATTACGGACAGGGTTGCGCCAGCATGATTGTGATTGATTGTTCCTTCCTTTTGCAGACCGCGGGGGCCTATGTGGCACTTCTGCACTGCACGCACGCCAGCTGTGGCACCGTTGCCGCAAACGCTGGCTGTGTATGTATGGTTGGGTCGCTGCAGGGCTGGTGTATGCTGTGTGGTGGTGCTGCTTGTAGACTATCAGTGGGGCAAGTTGCTTGTCCAGTGTGTTCCTGCTCACTGGCCACTTGTAGTCCAAGTCTTTATACACAGTCGCAGGGTGGGGTGGGGTGGGCTGTGTAGCTACAGGGCACATGTGTGCTGTTGCCAGCAGTGGCTGATGGCTTCCTGCCATGTACACTCCGTGGGCCCTTCAGCTTGCGCACATTTGAATACATGTGTGTTGGTGTTGTTGTGCTTTGCGTGTTTGAAGTTGCCGTTGCTGCGGGTATCGCTTATCGTGTTGTTGAGGTCGACTGTTGGCTGCCGGGCTGCCAACGCCCCTTGCAGCACAGCTGCACAAGCTTGAATTGATCGATCTATGACCGTGTGCCATCAGTGCCTTGAAAGACAGTGCATGCTCAATGCCCTCCCAAGAGCCGACTGGGGTCTTGGGGGGTTGTGTCAGCTCGGTTGGGGTTTTGAGCATTTCAGTGGGGTGTGGGGGGTGGTCGACCTGCCTCGCAGCAGAGCTGCTGTTGCAGCAGCGCACTGACTGCAGCAGAGCTGTGATAGCAGCAAGGTTAGCTGGGGATGGATGGTGGGGTGCCTTTGGCCCGTCATGCTTGTCGCCCACTAACATGGCCCGCTTTGTGGTGGTTTGGTTGTGATTTGGCAACATTCTGTGCGATCCTGAAGACCACTTGCATAAGGTGCTTCTTCCTGGGAGCAGGTGGTGGTTGATTTGCGGCACAAAACACAAAAACATTGCTTGTGCTGGCTATTGTAGCACTCATTGCCCTCAGGCGTGCTGTTGGCATGTTTGGGAGCAGGCGGATCTTCATTTGCGGCACAAACATTGCTGTGCTGGCCATTGTAACACTCATTGTTGATCCCATGCATGCAGCAGATTCGCTTATGTGATGCCCGCGCTTTGTCTTGTGCTCCAGCATGACAGGCTGCACCTTGGCACATTCATGCTGCAGCTGCCTCGTCGCAGCCGTGCATACACAGCAGCACGGGAGGCGCTGCACTTTTGCGCAGCGCGCGCGCTGCATGGGATGTGCCATGACATGTGTGATCACACAGAGATGGCATCTTCCGTACCCCACATGGTTGCTGGGGACCCGTGAAGGGTGATGCATGCAGGCAGCACATGGTGATCCTGCATGCCTTTGCACAGACGCGAGCTGGCCACGAGCTCCTGCAGTCTGGGTTGTCGTCCCGGGGTCTTGCAGCTTCTCCTGGGGGGAAGGTGTTGCACGATGGGGCAGGGCAGGGCTGCCAAGGAGGTGCTGCATCGGCAGGGTGGGTGGGATGGTAAGGGCGCTGCAATGCTGTTGGAAAGGGTGGGACGCTTGGCCTTGGGTGGTCGTGTCGGCAAGACAAGCACTTGTGTTTGCATGGAGCTGCCATGCCCGAGACGGGCAGCAGTGGGCCACCGTACATTGCTAGGTTAGTTGTGACCAAGGATGGGAGGTTGGATGACCCAAAGCTTGCAGTGTTGAATTGTAGATGGTCATCTTCACTGCATGGCTGCAGGCCTTGCCTTTGGGCCCACGAATTTGTCTTGCAGAGCCGCTTGATCAGCATCAGCGGCTTGATGTTTGTATGTTGGTTTGGTTGCAGGCCTTGACCTAATTTGCTGTCTGTGCAGCCTCAGCGCCGAGCAGCAGCCGCACTTGAATTGGCACCCCGCTTGTTCAGCGCTGGCAGGTTGATCATGGTACATTGTGCATGGTAGAACTGGTATGACTGGCAGGCGTTGACTGTTGTTCCTGTGGTAGCTGTCACTGCAGCAATTGCATGTGCACAGCTGGCTGGCCTGGCCAGGCTTGCTTGGCGGGTTCGTCCCCACATATCCATTTGGCAATTGTTACAGGCATTGCAGGGTTTTCTCTGCAGAAAGGCTGAGCTGCTTGCAGTTCCGTCACATGAGCTAGCATGTTCACGTGCACAGACTGCCTCGAGGTGCCAGCTGACCAGCAGGCTTCTTGCACCTCCATTGCTCCTCTAACATGCACTGTACTTGATATCGTGGCAACTGTGTCACACTTCAGTTGATGGAGCAGGCGGAGACGCATGGGGGACAGTGTGCATTGCATTCAAGTTCCCTCCTGTAACCAGCTGGATGCCTTGGTTGCTGTATTGTAATTGAGTCGCTGGCAGCCGACATGAGTCACCATTGAGCCAACACAGCAGAGTTTTGAGTCTTGCTTGGTGTGGCAATTTGTGCAGTCCTGCAGATCGGCTGCTGCTGCTGTCAGAAGTGTTGGTGGTGGAAGAAACCTCATTGGTCGATACGACACGTCAAAACAAGCCGCATCAGGTGCCAGGAAACAAGCATCCTTGTCACAGACTCACCCAAAACACTCTCATCAAGGCATGTACAATACAGCAAGCTGTGTGCCCCATGACAAGTAGAGTGCAGAAAGGGACACTACAACTGGTTCCATGAGACAAGTGCAGTGAGTTGCTGATTGCAGTGCCTATGCTAACGTGCTGTTTGAGTTGCCTGTGTGAATGACCATTCGGTGGGTGGCCAGTAAGTCATGAGTGGCCAGTAAGCGTGGACTGTGTGATTAGCCAAACAGCAGCAGTAACGGGATAGGGTGTCCTTCCTCGGGACATAGAACCTGGTACATCACAACAACGGCTGCCACCGGTGGTTGGCCACAATGGCGCAAATGCTAGTGGTGGACTCTGCAACAGGTTGTGCAGTGGTGACGCGATTGCATGCAAACAGACTAGCTGCCCCATTGGCGCGTTGCAGCTCTCTTCCAGTAGCATTTGCTGAATGCATGCCATGCATTCATGGCATGAATGGCTGGACCCCAGCCACTGTGTAGCAGTGGCCGTTTGCAATCCTGCTGTGCGCAATACGTGCTGCCAGCAATTAGACAGAACTATATAGACAGAGATCATAAAAGTGGGTATGCTTGTGTTGTTGCCATGTTGCAGGCACCTCAACATATGTTGCATGGATTAGAAAGTTCCAGGTGCAAAACGAAATGCCATGTCCACCAGATCCAGCACGTGCCGTGCGTTGCGATCCCAGATCTGCAGCATGGACAAAATGGCAGTGGCTCAGTCAATCATGCAAGCTGTGTGGCAGCCACAGTGCAGGTGTTGGCATCTACAGTAGCACCACATGAATCAGAGCAACGCTGTGATTACTCATCTGTAAGCTGAACCATTGGCCCCAGAGACAAGCACACTGGTGCCATCTGAGTGCAGTCAGGCGCATTGCGTCATACGGCAGGTGCGGCATTCCTTCATGAATCGTGCAGCATGAAGACTCACAAAGTCCATGTGGCCGTAGGTCTGGTAGACAATCTCAATCAGGTTGGCGTTTGTCAGGCGCCTGCGCTGCTCCCGCATGTCATCAACAGTAGCCATGATGTCCATCTCGCCTTCAAGAACAACCTGACAGCAGCAGACACTAGCAAGGCTGAGTGGCTTGAGCATGAGGCTTATCTGATTCATAATATGATAATATCTGAATAATTATATAATAAAAGTGCGCTTCAACTGAGCACACACTGGCGGTCATGTGTCATTTTGTGCTAACTCTTTCCCAACCCTACTGCCAGATGCACTGCCAAAACCTTGGCAGAGTGCATTGGGTGCCAGCAGGCCCTCACTGCATAGTCCACAGTGACGAGCATCAAGAAGGACGCTCTTCAAGACGTATTCTGTTGTACTCACCACACACACCCAACCCAAAACCACAGAACCACAGAACCACAGAACCCCCTGGCAGGCATCAAAAACATCAACTGCGTGACTCACCACATTTGTTGTTATCTTGCTGAGGTCGTACTCAGGTGGCCTCAGGCTGCCGTACTTCATCTGGTTGCAGGTCTCGTGGAAGGGCTCACCCACTGTGCAGTTGGTCCCATAGTCAAACATCTGGAAGCGGAGGTCCTTTTGGTAGTACATCTGCAGGGAGGGGGGGCAATACATCAGATGATAGCTCAATGGTCATGCCAGCATGCTGCGCAGCCAACAAGCTTACAAGGCACGTGATGGAAGGCATGGCATGCCTGCCGCAGAGCCAGCTGTCGACGAGCATGTTGGCCAACCAACAAGTGGCCCAGGGGTGTGACCCCTGGGCCACTTGCTTATTTTTCTTTTTCATTTATATTTTTATTTTTTTGATTTTTCTTTTGTATTTTTAGTTTTTTTATGTTTTCAACAAGTGGCCCAGGGGTGTGACCTCTGGGTCTGCGGCAGGCATGTGTTGTACTGTGCCAAGGAGATAAACAGCCTGCCGTTGGGTCAAAGGTGCCCTTATACATGACAGGCCGAACGGCTGTTGCTGGGCTCAGCCCAAACTGCTGTAGGATGTCATACAACTTCAGATCACACAATGCTAAGGTTCCACAGCTGCTTGCCTCAGCAATAGCCCCAAAGCACACTGGCCGAAATCAGCGGTGCAGGAAAGGCTGCTGGCCCAGCTGACACAACTACCAGTGGAGTGGCGCCAACTGTCATGGGCCAAGTCAGCTACGATTGCCAACTGGTAAGCAGCCCTCCTACCTGCGCCCAATGTCCCAAATTACGCGATGACACGCTGGAAGGCCAGGTCTGTGCAATAACACTGTAGTCATCCACGGACACATAGCTACTGGGCCTGCAGGGCATGCACAAGGGGGGGGGGGGCAGCAAAGACGAAGTGAACGTCAGTGCTCTGCGCATGCCCTACAATATGAATGTGTGCTGCTTGACAGTGACAGCAATGAAATGCACAGCATGCTTCTTTGCACTGTGGCTGTCATAGTGGCAGCTTCCAGAGGCAGCTGGTGTGCCAGCTGGTGCATTCTGTACACGTACCCAAAGAAAATTGTGCCAAGTGAAGCCACACAGCCCTCCGCAAGGAAGTCTGACTTGCATTGGGGCCTGAGGGGTGACCACAGCAGCAGCACAAGCAGAGGGTTGCTGTCAGGTACTGCCTGGTAGGGCCAATCAACCTGCTGGAATGTCCCAGCAGAGGTAACTTGATGCCTTGTCACAAGATGCTCCGTGTCAGCCTAGTCACTGTCAATGGTGTCATTGTTGGGTTTGATCACATTATGGCATACCCAACAATCCATGAGCACAAGTGGCACTTGCTAAACAGCCACATAAGACTGAGTCAGGGGTGCCTCTTGCGCCATGGGTGCAGCAGTCCAAATAGGGTTCAAGCATAAATAGGGTTCAAGCATAAATAGGGTTCAAGCATACGTACACTCACACAAAGGGGGCAAGTGAGCGGTGCCACAGGAACTCCCCCGAGCGTATGTTGTAAAAAAACTTGTCATTGCGTACTGAGGCCATTGCCTTCATGAATGGGGTCTGGAAGAAGTCGTTGTACACGACAGGTCCCATCTGAATGAGCACACTGATCTTGTCGTTGTATTCAGGCTTGTCTGCAAGCAGAGCATACCCAATGGAGGCTCCCTGCACATACAGAAACATGCACACAATTGTTGCTGGGAGAGTGTGGGCCAGGATCAGGTGCTGAGAGACTGCTGCAAAGTGCCCTTGGGATGCCAGCTTCCACTGCTGCAGGAGGAAAGCCTCACTGAGAACCTACACACTGTGCCATAGTGCCACTGCTCTGAGAGCACTTGCACCACATGCGCAGCCTTGTAAATGTGCATGACGAAGCATCAGGACAGTTATCTGCTCTGACGCAGGCAGACTGCCAGAGCAGCAGTCATCCATGTTGCACCTGTGAGTGTCCCACAAATGCCAGCTTGGATGCCCCTGACACCGCCAGAGCCTTGTCGATCATGGCAGGGTTGTCAATCAGGGCATACTCATCAATTGAGTGGTACCAATACTCATAGTCTCTGTGGCTGTACTGATAATTGCCTCTGCTGAAGGTATTCCCACGTGTGTTCGGCAGCCACACATCAAAGCCTGCAGCAGCAGCAGCAGCAGCCATCATGAACTCAGCAGGTGGCACCACAAGGCCATATCATGATCTGTTTGATAGCTCTGCTGTATTGCCGCCAAGTGATGCACAGGCCAAACAACCAGGCCAAGGTTTCAACTCACTCACCTGCATCTGCCAAAATGTACGCCATGGATTCGTCCTCATCCAGCACGGTGTAGCAGGCACTTGACAGCGTAATGCCATGGTGCAAGTAAATCACTGGACGTTTGCCAGGTGTGCTGTGCCTCTTCTTGCCATGTGGTATGCGGTACATAGTGAGCACCCAACCATCTGGTGTGTTGACCTTGTATGTCTCCAGAGGGTACCCGGCAGCAAGCATGGCTGCAGCAGCAACAAAGCACACAACATGGTGGCCAGCAGCACCCTTGTGCAGCTTAAATTTCGCAATTTGCACACACTGCGGGAGACTGCTGCGATATCAACATCTTATATATCCTTACTTGTCATGTTGACGCCACCATACGCGTTGAGAGCTGGCCGGTCTGGATTCTGTTGCAATTCGCGCCCCGCTACTGTCTGTCCGACCTGTGCCTCTGCAGGAGCTATGCCATCGTGAAAATTCTCATTGAAGCAGTGTGTACCGATCACAAGTGCACAGAAGAGCAGCACAGGCAGGGCGCCTGGTCGTTCGCGCCTTTTCCACATGCTTTGCCGGCTGCAGCATAGTCCTTTGATGCAACTCATAATCTCTTGAACACACAATTTCGTCTTCAGCTGCTGCGTATGTTTTCGCAAGCGACAACATTGCAGCTTGGGCTTGCATACCGTTGAACGGAATGTGAGTGAGCCCACATGCGACCGACATGGGGCCATCAAACACTACTACTTCTACACATCTTGCATGCAGTTTGATTTTTTATGTTGCCAGTGACGTGGATAGTGGACCCCAGGACTCAGCCACTGAGTGGTCATGACCACTGGCAGCAGAATGTTCCTACAGAGGCAACTGACGTTCCACGTCAACATATGAGCCTCACTGATGCAAAGAATGTCCGATGAACCACCACTCCCCTGCCCGCTCTGCACCACACCAGCACACCTCAGTGCTGGTGCTGGAAGCACATAAACCTGCAGCTGCTAGTGCCCACCACGACAATACCACTACCACTGACCACCACAAGTTGGGCCACAACCCTTGAGCTCCTTTCGGAGCTAACCCCCAAGAAGTCGCAGACACAACATAATTTATTGGGCTCAGGCAGGGTGGATCGAGAAGAGTGAACAGAGGGGTAACACAACCCAGCACTGCTCTCCATGAAAGATGATGAATATAGCACTGTTGGTAGATGGGGACAACACACCTGTGGGCTCAACGCACCCCAGCGCCCACAGCCAACTACGGGCTCTGTTATCACCAGCGGCAGATGCACTGCAGCCAACACTTCGTGCAGCAGTGCGCTCACTACCAGGTGGCTTGAAGATATGCACATTCAACCACCTACACATTCACCCATCTACATGCAGGGCTATCCAACAACAGTGGAAAACACCCAGGGGTATCCAACTTCAAAGACGCTAGGCTGATTTTGTGGGGTAAAACAAAGAAAGGTAAAGCAGCTGGGCACAGGCATATTTGTATATACATATGCATGGAAAACCAATAAAAGTATGCATGGAAACACACGTACACGTGTAAACTTGCAGAGTTCATCAGCACAAGGCCCACCACTGCACCAGTGGGCAGTCAGTACTGACTGCCGCAAGCAGAGAGTACGTGCGCCACCCAGGCTGTAGGAGCTTGTACACTATGCTGTTCGGTCTCCCTCATTTCTTTATGAAATTTCATACCACCACCAGCACAGGCGCTCGGTGCACAACAAAAAGCTGAGGAAAGAGAACAAAGTGCAGAAGATGAAAGGGAACCACCAGCCTTGTGCCGGCTCAAGCTCGGTCAGGGATTTGAGACTGGCGTTGGCCCTAGGTGCCACCAATGCCTGCATCAGAATGTGCCTGGTGCAAAACGGAAAGCCATGTCTGCAACATCCAGCATGTGCCTTGCATTGCGGTCCCACACCTACAGGTAAAACAACAGCAGGCGGGCAGGCAGTGTTCATATGTGTCAATGCCAGCCAGATGTTCGCGTCAACTGCAAGACAGTGCATGCAGCAATGGCCAACACATGCCTCAAGACTCTCACTTGTTTGCAAGGCACATGCCTTGAGTTTACCCTCCTTGCCACACACTGGGGGCGGAGCCAGAGGGGCGTTGCCTCAAGTTGCCAGTTGTTGCCACCTCATGCAGCCTAAGCCCTGCCTGCAGGCCCCAACCCAACCATACTCACAAAGTCCATGTGGCCGTAGGTCTGGTAGACAATCTCAATCACGTTGGCATTAGTCAGGCGCCTGCGCTGCTCCTGCATGTCATCAACTGTAGCCATGATGTCCATCTCTCCCTCCAGGACAACCTGACAGCAGCAGCACAGCACGCAGGGTAGTCTGCAATGCACACCCCCTGCAGGATCTCCAGCGATGCTGCTTGCCTTCCCAGCGACCCCTTGGTGTACAGGGTTTAGGACGCATATCAAAGGTGGAGTGTTAGGCACCCTCCTTACCCTGCAGACATACTATGGTAGTACCCTCCGGCAACCCCAACCCAACCCCGAACCACAGAACCCAACCTCTTAGCAGGCCCTCAAGGCCTGGCTTGCTCACCACGTTTGCTGTTATCTTGCTGAGGTCGTACTCAGGTGGCCTAATGCTGCCGTACTTCATCTGGTTGCAGGTCTCGTGGAAGGGCCCACCCACCGTGCAGTTGGTGCCATGGTCAAACATCTGGAAGCGCAGGTTCTTTTGGTAGTACATCTGCATCAGGGGCCAATGCATCAGACCACATGCGTTTTGACATACAGGGGGGCAGACCTTCACCGGCTGGCACCACACACGACTACAACAGAACCACGCGTCAGGTACAGTTCAAGCTGAGGTGATGCGTGCTTGGGGCCTGGCCCAGGCTATCTGTGGGCTGGACGTGCGCTAGTAAAAAATGAGAGGTAGCTGGACACAGTGTGCATGCAGATGGTGAAAACTACCGCATGGAATGACATGGTATGCAGCAATCCACAGTGTTGGCCTACTTGCACAGCTGCCAGCGCAGCAGTAGGACACGCTGCTTGTAAATAGGCCTCAGCATTCCTGTTACCTGCGCCCAATGGCCCATGTTGCGTGTCGACACAGACGCAGGCCAGGTCTGAGCAACCACTGTGTAGTCATCTATGCTGGTGTAGCTGCTGGGCCTGCAGAGCATAAAACACACAATGCAGCGACACACCACTTGACGCGTTACGTCGTGTGCCGAAAGGTCTGGCACATGCAGCTGTACAACCTTGAGCACTGGGTATTGATGCCTGCGGGCTGCAGCGCATCGATATGCATGCAACCTGTAGGGTACAAGTCGCATGACTGCCATACAGCTCTGCCAACGGCTGTTTGAACTCTGCTACATGTGAGGATGCTGCAGGTTGGGGTATAGGTTTGGTTGCTGACTGTATGTGCCTACATTGTGGGGTCCTACGATGCTGCTGGTGCTGCACTTACCCAAAGAACATCAAAGCCAGTGTGTTTGTGCAGCCTTCAGCAAGGAAGTCAGAACGGCACTGGGGGCTGCAAGAGGCACAACAGCACAGGTTGTTGGAGCAGCGCATACAGCAGGAAGTTATCACCATGATGACATGCACGTCACATGTGCAGCGGTGGATGCTTGCCGCTGCATGCAGTCTCAAAGTGCAACCAGCACATGAGGGTTCTCCCTCCAGCACTGGATGCTTGTTGCTTTGAAATGCTACTGCTACTGCTGGTCAACAATGTCAACACAGCGGAATGGGTGGCTGCCTGGCCTTGATGCCGCTGGTAACTGCTGCCAGCCAAGCAACTACTGCGAAAGGGTTGTGAGAGGTGCTGCACTTACACAAAGGGTGCCAGTGTGCGGAACCACAGGAACTCCCCCGAGCGCGCATAAATCATGAACTGCGCAGGTGCAGGCAGCACAACACAGTGTTTGTTGTTTAGAAGGCGGCTACCATCTACGGGTCCTGCTACCGGCTGTGAACAGGGACGGTTCTTGCTCAGTTTGATGGCTGCTTTTGACCTCAAGGTATGCTTGCGCGAGACACTTTGCAAGCGCATGCACCTGCTGTGTACTGCAGACGGGCGGGTACAGCACGCAGTTGCATTGCACTGGCTGTCTGTAAGGCAGGCTGGCAGCTGGCAGCAGTGGCGTCCAAGTGCGCCCTGTTCCTGACGACTCCTGCCTTGACATGTGACACAGTCCGGAACCCACCTTGTCATTGCGCACGGAAGCCATTGCTTTCAAGAAAGGAGGCTGAAAGAAGTCGATATACACGACAGGTCCCATCTGAATGAGTACGCTGATTTTGTCGTTATACTCAGGCTTTTCTGCAAGCAGAGCATACCCAATGGAGGCTCCCTGCATAGACAGAAAGATGCACACAAAGGTGCTGTCAATCACCAAGTCACGCGAAGTCATGCCAAGTGCTGCACAGTGAAGACAAGACGGTACAGTGCACTGGTACAGCACTGCGTCCTGCAGAGATGCCTCTGCTTGTTCTGGGGACAGCGACTCACAGTCATGGAGTGCAGGTCGCATTGGTGCTAACTGAGCATGAGCTACTGATCTGCGACTTTGCAGATGTTGACACAGACGCTGACGCCTAGGCAACCAACACAGTCAGGCTCGACACAAGCCCAGTTCAGTCCTTTTGCACCTGTGAGTGTCCCACAAATGCCAGCTTGGATGCCCCTGACACCGCCAGTGCCTTGTCAATCATGGCGGGGTTGTCAATTAGGGAATACTCATCAAGTGAGTGGTACCAATACTCAAAGTCCCTGCTGCTGTACTGGTAGTTGCCCCTGCTGAACGTGTTGCCACGCGTGTTTGGCAGCCACACATCGAAGCCTGCAGCAGAAGCAACCAGGAGACAGGCTTGAACAGAGGACCTAGGCAATGCATTGTGCAGGTGTGCACACGAGTGCTGCAGTTAGGTGCTTAGTGTAAGTTTAGATTGGCACTGGGCAAGCACAACACTGTTGGCACACGGCACTGATCTGAAGAAGCACTCACCACTTGTACATACCTGCATCTGCCAGGATGTAGGCCATGGACTCGTCCTCATTCAAGAGAGTGTAGCAGGCACTTGACAGTGTGATGCCGTGGTGCAAGTAGATTACTGGCCGTTTGCCAGGTGTGCTGTGCCTCTTCTTGCCATGTGGTATGCGGTACATGGTGAGCACCCAGCCATCTGGTGTGTTGACCTTGTATGTCTCCAGGGGGTACCCGGAAGCAAGCATGGCTGAAGCAGTAGCGGGGACGGGACAGCAAGATACATTTAAAGCAGCACCTGAGGCATCCACTCAGGGTTTCTGGTAGTGATCCACACAGCTTCTGCCTGAAGGGTATGCTGTTTTGCTGCAGGCATCGTGCCACGGTGGTGTGCACACCACGGTACCATGGTGTGCAGACACATGCTGCAACTGCAAACCACACGCATTAACTGCATCGGACATGGTCGCCCCGCAGGAAAGAGCGTATGCCCACTCACTTGTCATGTTCACGCCACCATATGCGTTCAGAGCTGGCCTGTCGGGATTCTGCAGCAAGCTTCGTCCGTGTGCTGTTTGGGCGCCTTCCAGGGCCTCTGCTTCTGCAGCTGCTATATCTCCCCAAACCTGCTCATTGATGCATCTTACACTGCTGGTGAATACACAAAGCAGCAATCCAGTGAAAGCCCACCGCTGCAAGAGCGCGCGAGCAGGCAGCATGGCGTTCTAAAGCCTGCTGCAGCCTTCCTTCCTTCCTTCTGCTCAGTACCGCGTTTGTTGAAGTGGCAGTGATTGAATCGGGTGGGCCCAGCGCTGTGCTGGATAAGCCGAGGATCAGTTGACGGGGATGTGACTAACAGTTTGACCGTTGCTACTTTCAATGGATAGAAATGTTTCGTTCAAGTTTTCAGCAATAATCTCGTTGATGCAGGACCTTGCAAGCAACGCGCGCCAACCCTTGTACACGCATACCCTTCCACTTGCGTTACAAATACGTGAGTGAGGCTAAGACCCTCACGGGGCATCAACAGTAATAATGTAATCAGTGTGTTCCAGATTGGATGATAGCAGCGGCTCCCCTCCCGCGCCAATGACTCACATTGATCTGACATGGATCATTGACATTGCGACACTCTTGTTCTGAGCTGCCTCGGACCCGTGACACCTCCTTGCACTGATGCCTTGAATTGGTGTCATGGTGCTTGCGTGTGGTCCACTTACCCAGTAGGCCCACAAAACAACCTCAAAGCTTGAGCTAGCGCTGTTGCCCAAGTCAGCCCGTGTGCCAGGACCCCACCAACCTTTAGTTGCGGCTTCAAAGACAGGATTCCAGGAGACAGACATAGAACTCAGTGCAGGGCCTGACCATGCGTGCATCTGTGATGCGTTCAGTGGGCCCGCCGTCTGTGCTGCAACTGGAGACCGGGTTTCCTTTACCCCTCAGGTGAGTAGCTGCAAACTGCCAATGCATACGCAGGGATGGACCGCGCCATTCTCATGTTTCAATCAGGTTCGTGTAGCCTTGTGTGTGTTGGCCTCCCCATTTCTCAGCATGCTGCATGCACAGGCGTCCTGGCGAGGTGCTGGTGAAGGTGGCAGCAGCAGGGGTCAACCCTATCGACTTCAAAACTAGGGGTGCACAAGGGGGCGTGCCCAAGATGGCCGTAACTCTTCCTCAGATACCTGGAGGTGACATGGCAGGCATTGTGGTGGAGGCAGATGACAGCTGCAAGGTGAAGCTGATGAAGTTTGCCAGCTTTGTGTCGACACGCAGTGTAGTGGTTCCAAGCTTGCCGCAAGCATGATGCACATTGTGCCTGCAGCATGTGACGTGAACGTCAACGTTGCGCTTGCAGTAAGCTGCGGCTCTGTTGTATGCCAGGCTGAGAGGACCACCTATCAGCTGCCAGCCAACCCTGGCAGTTTCCAAGCATTGCATGACTCATGCACACGGATATGCACAAACCCAACCATCTGGCGCACGTCCCTGCCCAACAGTTCAAGCCCGGCGACAAAGTCTACGCCTTGACCGGTCAACACGCCTTCTGGTCCAAGTATGGCACCTATGCCGAGTACGTGAGCACCCATGAGTCCACCCTGCAGCCCATTCCCTCCCAGCTGTCCTTCCAGGAGGCTGCTGCTGTGCCGCTGGCTGCCATGACAGCCTGGCAGGCTATGGAGCCAAGCATGCCGCTGCAAGGAAAGCGTGTGCTGGTGCACGCAGGGGCAGGTGAGGCAGCGCTGGCAGTGCACCTGCTACTAGCACACCAATTGCTGCACCCAATTTGACCCCTGACGATGCTTGTAGTATGATGATGTCACCAGGCAGAATGTGCGTTGGCTCTGTAGATGCATCTTACATATGTCAGGGACGCTGGCGGCAGATCTGTTGCTGACGGCATTGCTGCTGTGTTGACGCTGTGCTGCCTGTAGGTGGTGTGGGTCACTTCGCCATACAGGTCAGCTTTGTCACATGTTGCGCTGTCCACCTGCCCACACATCCAGCATGCATGGCATTCATATAGCTACAGTGCAGCGACCACAGTCCGTCAGTCGGCAGCACAAGATGCTTACGTATATGCTGCATTTAAGGCACTGTGTTGCCCCACTGCTGCCCTGCATGGTGCTGCAGATAGCCAAGGCCCAGGGTGCATTTGTGGCAACAACATGCAGTGACCGCAACACTGAGTTCGTCAAGAAGCTGGGAGCAGACAGGCCGATAGACTACACCAAGAAGAGGTGAGGTAGACACAAATGTCCCTGCACTGCAGTGCAGTGGGTGGTGGTGCACAATGTCCAGTGCTGTTTGACCTCCTTGGAATGCTACTCAGCAGCTTGGGACTTTTGAGTAGTGTCTTTCTCGCTCTACGTATCAGGATCTGCAGTTTTATTCTAGAACATGCACAGTGCTTTGGCCCAGCAGGGGCCTTGCCAGCTCAGGAATGTACATGTGGATGCCATGCGCATACCAGCAGCACAGCCTGTGTGCTGCCATGTCCTGCCTGCAGGTTTGAGGATGCGTTCCCAGGCACCCCTTACGATGTGGTGGTGGACACCATGGGGGGTGACTACGAGCTCAGGAGGTGAGGGAGGAGCGAATAGGCAGGCATTCAGACCATGCATGCCATGCATCTCAAGCCTGAACTTGCAATGTGCGCTGCCAGCTAGCCTACAAGATTTGAGCCTGCAAGTTCCTTTCAAGGGATTCCATGACACCTTTGTGACTGCCATATGCAAAAGCACAACAGCTAACACTACTACCTATCCATTGCCTACCTGGCGTGGTAATGGTCAGGATTGCTCCCACCTGGCCACTTGCATACTGGTAACTGGTGTGCTGTCTCTCCTTGCTTCCTGCCTGCTGCAGTATCAACTTGGTCAAGTCTGCCTCACAAGGCGGACACTTTGCCCACATACTCAACAGCGGCTTCATCAGCAAGTGAGCAGCAACAGCTAATCGGCGCGCCATAAGGACATGTTGTGCAAAGAGCTGGATGCATCATCAGTTGTCGCGACAAGTGCATCCAACACCTACTGGATGTAGATGTCCGTGGCAGTTTGCTTTCAGTTGCAACCAATGGCCTCAGCCCGGGCCCGCCAGTGGCTGGAAGGCTGGTTTGCTGCACATAATGCATCAAGGCCTGCTGTGGCTGTTGTTTGTTGCAGATACGGCTGGTCCAGGGGCATGCCTCTGTTGCTGTACTACTTGGCACGTCACTACACCAGCAGCTTCCTGGGGTGGGGCCCTTCATACAAGCTGGTGATTGTGCAGGAAGACTCAGCACGGGGCTTGCAGCAGGTGCGTGCATGATGCATGTGTTCGCTTGCAAGCTAATGCACACCTGCAGCTAGCTGTTTGTGGGGGCCTGGCGTACTGCACTGCACTGGCTTCACAGCTGTGACTGGATTGGCGCCTTTGCTGCCGCTGTGTTCAGCACACCCTACAACATGCCAACATGCAAACATGACTGAATTTATGGCCACCTGTCTGCCAGTGTTGTGCACCGCCGGGCGTGTTCAAACTCTACGGTCT
This sequence comes from Desmodesmus armatus, assembly GCA_007449985.2. Taxonomy (NCBI): domain Eukaryota; kingdom Viridiplantae; phylum Chlorophyta; class Chlorophyceae; order Sphaeropleales; family Scenedesmaceae; genus Desmodesmus; species Desmodesmus armatus. Next base: position 157,222 of record VIIQ02000068.1, on the reverse strand, counting down.
GTGCCTTGCTGACCTGCAGGTATCGAAGCTGATACAGGAAGGGAAACTCAAGCCCACGATAGCCCAGGTGTTTCCTCTGTCGGAGGCAGCCTCAGCTCATGAGCTTCTGGAGTCGGGCCATGTGCGGGGCAAGGTGGTGCTGGACGTGGCTGACCTGTAGACACAGCAGCTTGTGTACCTAGCCCTGCTCAAACCTGCTGTGTTTTGGACATCTTTATGTCCACTGCACTCAAGCGCACCCCCTCAAGCAATGTACAGTTGAGAAATATTGACAGAGGCTGGAATGTACAGCTGACAACGCCAGGTCGGCGTCACTGGTGTGTTGCAGAGGTCTCACCCTCTTCTCAAGAGCCTCGCAGGCCCCTGCCTGTGCGCCATGTGTGCATGCCATGATGCAACCAGTTGTAACATATTGACAGTTTGTCAGTAGGCTTGCAGGTCAAAGACATCACCAGCCTGGTGAAGCCAGTGCAGCCTGGTCGCACTTTGCAGTGGAGCATAACCTATGCTGGACCCACATCCAAAACAAAAGTTGGCTGACACCCCAAGATCCTCACAGCCCTGCTGTTGCCAACCCTCAGGGCAGCAGTGCAACCATTTCTCCATCAATCATCACTAAGGACAGGGTCTCTTCTGCTCTGCATGGATGGTATGGAACCGCTAGCAGCTGGGAAGGATGCCATGCCGGCTTGCACTAGCCAGGCGGCCGTCCACCCCCCAGTCTTGCGGACCGAAATCACCTCAGGTGACAGGCTGTCATGCGCTAGACTCCCAGTTGCTCCACTGGTTTCTGCAACAGCAGCGGCAATCAGCAGGGCACATGTTCCTTTGGTTGACTGCCAGGCAACAGCTGAAGTGCAAGTGCCCTAATATGTTCAAGCATTCTGGCAGCAGGTCTTGAGCCATTTTGCGCTTGACCTGCTAGTAAACTTTCCAAAAGCTTCCAGACTGTTGGCAACCCAGCCTGTGCCCTTCGGTCGCCACATCACTTGTAGCCAGGCTGCATGCCTTGGCCTACTCAATATGCAGCAATCCAACCCCAAGTCAGCACCATCTGTCCCTTCCCACTGCAACCCCGCCCTTAGTCACTGCCCTCAACACTACATCCCACTTACAGTGGCGCCCAGCCAGGGGAGTCTGGCAAAGCATAATAGGCATTTGCTACCTTGGTGCCTGCACTGTATGCGGCCTGCACTGTGTTCTGAGCCAGCAGGGCCGAAGCAGGGCTCTGGCTCTGACCCCAGTCTGGGGCAAACTGGCTCTGCAGTAACTTCCTGCTGTGCTGAGCAGCCGTGATGTCAGCACTTTTGCCGGGAAAGAGGCTCTCCTGCAGTAGCTCAAGCAGATGGCGGCTGCCAGCCTTGTGTGATGCTGTGCTGGCTGTTGCCTTCTCAGTGCTGACGGCAGCGGCAGCGGACATTGGCTGCAGGACCCTGCTGATGCCGTGAATGACACCCTGCGGGGAGCAGCAGTAGCACCGGTGCATGGGTTAGGCATGTGAGCAGCTGGGGCGTGACCGTGCATGAGGTATGACAGCTGCCGAGGTAGGTTTGACCATGCTGTACAGCTGCGGTAAGGTCAGTACATGCTGCTATGATTTTGCTGAATGCTGACCGTCAGCAGTTGTGTGTGGTGCTGGCCAACAGTTGCGCTCACCCTGCCCGCCCATATGTTGTAGAGTGTGACGTCAGCTTTGTTGCCTTTTTCATCAGTCACACTAACAGCAGGTTTCTTGATCATCTGGTTTGACCAGGGCGCCTTCACCTCACCACTGCAATCATAACGCCGCACAGGGTACAACGTGTCACTTCCTCAACGGCAGCATCGGCTGTGACTGAAACTGGTTGTGGCACTGTGCCTTACTGCGCGCCAGTCGCTCACAGCTGCACAAGTGGGTATACCTTGAAGTGATGCCAGCTGCCACTCAACATGGGTTCAAAAACTGCTACCGGCACCACACAAGCTCAGACCCAGTGCATGCACACCTAGGTGCAAAACCTAGCTGCCTGTAGACAGAGTGCTAATGAGGAATGCCTAGCCATGTGTCGGGTGCACCAGAATAGCAAACAAGCAGCCACACCATATTGATGTGAGAGCAAACAAGCAGCCATACAGGCAACAAACCTGGTGGTAGCCTCCACCTTGACAGCATGGCCTGGAAGCAGTGTGGCTGCCGTTCCAGACTTGAGCTGGTCTGCGGGCTTGGTGGTGGCTGTGGCATGGTACTGCACAACCTTGCGGCTGTCAGCTTGGTTCAGGCTGCTGACTGAAACCTTGCTGCTGTCAAAGGCTTTGTCCACTGCAAGCACAACACGTTGTTGACGTCACAAGGGACAACTGTTGTGACACAAAACCTGTAGCATCGATGAGGAGGGGCAACCGTGCCGTTCTATGGTGGAGGCGGCACATGCTGTAATATCTTACCTGAAAGCCTGTCCCCAGGCGCTATGCTTCAGACCTTTCGACAAACAGGAACCCTACGCAACCATCACTCCGTGAACGTTCTGGAAGTGCACCTCCAAGCACGTGCCTGTGGCAACATAGTGCAAGAAGTTACAGGGAGGCCTGCGCTCACCAGGCACAAACAGTGTAGCATCCTTTGCAGCTCCTGTTGTGCTGGCAAGGCTTCCAGCATTGCGCAGCAGCTGGCCCGCCTTGCTGAGTTGTCCATGCAGCTTGAGTGCATCGTCAAAGCTCCTGAAGTAGCCACCTGCAGGCATCACCACCATGACAAAGGCACACACAGCGGCAGTCTAGTGCACATGCTTCAGGTCTGGTTAGTGCCCTCCATCACTGTTCGTGTGCTGATAGGAATCATTAACATCTTCGTGCAGCCGCTAGTATCAGTGCATGTCCCACTTGCCCTTCCACCAACAGCGGCCTGCCAGGCAGCTGCTACTGAACTGGGCCATCACTGTCGACATGTTGTACAAAAGTTCACACCGCTGGTACTTCTCTTGTTAAAGGGGTGCGGCTGCACCTGTGAAGTATGGGTGGTAACAGGGTTCAAAAGCAGGACGTACCGCTCATGAGCACTTTGTCAACTGGCACAATGGTGAGGTTTCCAAAGACGACCGGCTGCTGCTTCAGCGGCACTTTGTTGCCTTGCATGTCCAGCAGCCAAGCCTTGTTTGTCTTAGGGTCCTTGAAGAAACGCACCACATAGTGCACCTCAGCTGCATAGCAAATGGCAGCCACAGAAACACCCAGGGACGTGAATATATAATGTGACAAGGAAACAACACTGTGGTGGTACCAGCCGCTGGCAGTGCCAGGGTGGAGGGGCAGTTACTCGCACACCATGCACTCTCCCCTGTGTGACTCACTGCAGCAGCTGCTTCCCTCGCCAGGCTGGCATTACCTGTCTTGGTTGTGAGTGGCATGTTGGGCACTTTGAGACCCGGTGTCACTTTGACTCCTGGCAGGAAGTGATAGGCAGTGGTTTGATCCACTAGCAGCTTGTTGCGCAGCAACTCTGGGAGGGTCATGCCATCCATGCTGCTGACAAAAGCGTCCACTGCTGCGTTGCTGGGTGCAAGCAGGATTCCGTGCATAGCACTGATGGCCTTATCATCTACCCCAACGGTGTTGAGCATCTGCTTGAACTTGTCATTGTTTCTTGCAATATGTGCAGCTGCTGGTGATTCCGCAGCAGCTGCCAACTGCAATGCCTGCGAGGACGTGTTGCATCAGCCATCAGCGTAGAATGTATGATGCTTGGAACTTAGTGCCTCACAGCACTCACCACCAAGCTACCCAGCAAGACCAGCACTGTTGAGACTGAGATTGACCATGCCATAGCCCAGGAGCTGGTCAACAGAGTGTGTATATGCCTGGCAAACAGTCAGACCTTGACATGAGATTTGTTTCAACAAATACAGTTCTCGATCACGCAACAAAAGCAATTTTCTCTGCGTGTATGGGACCAGAGGTGCGTGCACGTTGGATGCAACGACGAAGACGAGAGCGACAGAAACGGCAACAAAAGTTATCATGCATGATTTAGCACAAACCCAGGCGCACAACCACTTGCATCGGTCATCTGCCACGATGACCAATGCGGCTTACGCAACAACTGCCAGGCTGGTTCACATAGCTGCCTAGCGGTCTGCTCAAGCTATTTTTGCTGCTTCAACCTTGCCAGATTCAGGCTCCTGGTCCCACATGATACCCAGTTTCTGCATGATGTATTTCCCCGCCTGGACTGGCGGGTACTGAATGGCCCCTGCTGCAATGTCTGCTGGAGCCACCTCTGCATCAAAATCGCAGTTGCAGAAGAAGGGCACCGAGTAGCGAGGTCTGCTGCAGCTGCTGTTGAACACACGGTGCTCCGTGGACTTGTACAGGTCGTTCGTCCACCGTGCCGTCATGTCACCCAAGTTCACCACGAAGGAGCCTGCATATGCATCGAGCAGAGGCTTGGGGGTCAGATTGTTGAAATCAAACATCGCCTTCCTTATATGGGAGGCTGAGCAGACCATCTGCCACCACCACCAGCCACGACCTCATAGGCCAGCCCAGCTGCATTCCTCCTCTCATTCCGTCCTGCTCACCAGGCACAGGTGGAGCAACGACCCAGCCGCCAGACGCCATCTTCACCTCCAAGCCTGGCTCATCCTGGGGACAGACGCAAACATACGAACACACAGCTCCTTGCGCGGTCACCTTATGCACTGCACTGCCCTTGTGCATACCACAGTCGGAAGTTCGTGCATGTCTGCAACTGATGACGCAATACCCCACGCCACAGGCCAGAGTACCAATAGCATACGCACAAGCCTTCTGAACCATTCGGCCTACGTTGAGGTACCACTGCTGCTGTTTGGTCAACACTAGGCCTATTTAGAGTGCTTGAAGCGCTTGTCTGTGACTGTTGAGTCGACTGGCGAGCTGGCCGCTGTGCTTGGTGATTTGTGCTAGCTCCAGCTGAGAGCTCGCAAGAATCACCAAGCACAGCGGCCAGCTCTCCAGACGACTCAACAGTCACAGCTGCCGCACACGTGTGACATCTGGCATGCACTGGTTTCTCACAGGGCTGAAAGAAAGCCAACCTAGGGATGCCTCGTATGCGTGCTACATCAGGACCCTCTTCACGCACCTGTGCAAGTATCGTCAGGAACCCGCAGTCCGTGTGCGCACCACACCCCACATAATGCTGCTCCTGGCCGCCAGCAGCTGCTTCCAAACCCTGAGGTTTAGGCGCTGGCGGGTAGCACAGCAGCAGCAGCTGGGCCACAGGGTCCATCATTTTGTCTGTGAAGAAGCTCTCTGGCAGTGACAGCGACAGTGCAAGGCCACGTGCTATGACCCTGCTGAGATCTAGCATGGCAGTGAAGTATGCCTGCACCTGCTGCTCCCAGTCTGGCAACTCTGCGACTTCTGGCCACACGTTTGGGCCGTGCATGGGTGAGGCACTGCCTTCAGCGCCTGCAGCGGGGAGGTGAACAAGTGCGGTAGGTGTGGGAAGGTGGGGTGTACAGCGTTGGGCGTTCCAGGCCTACCAAAGCAAAAGCCATGATGCGATGTGATGCATTGAATAGACAGCTGCAACAGCTGCTGCAGTCCACCCAATGCCCTTTCCTGTCAAGGGAAGCCTCAACATGCCGTCAATGCTGCTGTGCCTGCATAGATCGGGACTTGTGCGGACATCACTGTACATTAGGTCGGCTGTGATGCACCTAGATCATGAAACAAATGACACCACACACAAATACGGCCATTGCACAGCCCCCCGCCCCCTGCTTCTCTCACCAAGTAGGTAGCTCTCTTTGTTGTCAGGGCCCTTGATGACTGTCTCATCAGGCACGCAGTTGTGGGACCCTCCCAGTCCTGTACGTTCAGGTGGGAGCACCACTATCACACAGTAAGCCAAGCTCAAGCTCTGTATTGACTGTACAGATTGAAAGTGACGAGAAGTTAGGAACACCCCAAGCTTGATGTAAAGCCTCTGTGAAGCCCGCACCTGTATAGCCTCTGTGCAAGGGTGACAGGTTGGCATCCAGCTTGGCCTTTGAGCTGGCTGGCAAGTCAAACAGCTGCTGCATGCACTTGAAGATGTTGGATGCCTGTGGGAGGCGGTCTCCAGTCACATAGAAGAAGCCTGTGTGCAAGCAAGCACTGCGGATTGCTGCTGCAACCGCTGCTTTCTGTGGTGAGCTGTGGTTGTCATAGAGGGGGCTGATGTCAATGATTGGTAGCTGTTCTGGAGTCGCCAATGGGACCACCATGACAATGAGCGTTTCTGCTGAGTGTGAGAAGCTGGGAGGCAGAAGGTGGGTACTGGAGTTTGGGTGACACAAGTTGTGACTCAAGTGACTCAAGTACAGGGACTTGATGCCAGCGCGGGCAAAGATGGTGTGATAAGACCGTCGTGCACAGATTCAACGTCAGTACGTCACAGAGGAGGCACGTTCGTGGCTTTGGCAATGGTTGTTGTTTGTGTGACTCGTCACACCCCTTCAAAAGTTGGTGGGCATTGACGAGCAGTTTGATCACCAATGCACCTTCGATTTCTGTTCCATTCAACTCGAGCACGGCTCACGAGTGCACAGCTCTGTTGCAAACACTGGCAAAGCAGTAGCTCAAATAGAAGGCTGTGTGTGTTTGTGGATAAGCACCAGCGTCTTTGAGAACACATAACGGCAGAATCATCTTCCACAATCATCCATCAGCATTTTCTTGTGCACCAGCTGCTCTGCTCTGCAGTAGGGCCAGTCAACGCGTCAGCAGCAATCGGCTGGGCAAATGGTCACTTGAGGAGACTGCTGAGGTTGGGTCAGGATGCAGTACATGTCTCAGGTGTGATGACTAGCTGTATAGGTACAGCAATGGCCCCTTGACTGCTGCTGCAACCTCATGGTATGAATGCAACTCAGCCGGACACACTGCACGTCATGCAGGACATGTATGTCGGATCACCAGGACAGACCTACAACACGCCAGCACGCCAAAGCACTGTTGTCTATGATCAAGCAGCTGTAAACAGAATGGATGCCCTGTCAGCATTCAGCGCGCCAGCAAGTGTGCTGGAGACAGCAGGCAAACAGGATGAGGTAGGTGGGCAGATTGACGTGCTGTCAGACAAAACGTGTGCATACAAGCAGCACTTGGAATGGTCAATAAAACAAGGGCATGCTGATGCTTCGGATGGTGATGATGGAAAGTCCCAACAGCAGCTGTGTGATGTTCTGCAGGTCATTCGGCTCAAAGGTGCTCTCAACGAGAAGGAGATGGAGCTAATTGAGCTCAGGGAGCAGCACATGCAGCTGGTGGTGAGCATAACAAGCAGTCATCACAGTCACCGGGTGTAGTTTGTACCTATCAGTATTCCTTGCCAGCAGCAGTCCCCAGAAATGTGTGCCCGCTTGTGCCCATGCCATGTTTCAGGCTTTCACGGCCCCTCCCACATTTAGCAGCTGCTGCAAGGACATTATGACCTATACATGGTGCATTCCAGGGTTGAAAGATGTTTCCTCCCCTAGTCGAGCTTAGTCAAGCCATTCACAGGTGTCACCTGTGCCCTGTTCCGACTGGTGACCACTTGATGCTCGTCCCGTCACATTTCAGGCCCGCAGTCAGGAAGCCCGCTCAAACTGGGAGACAGCACTGGAGTCCAAGGACAGGGCCATTGAGCAGCTGGAGGAAGCACTGGCCAGCAGACAAAGGGCGCTGGTAGGTACAGCCAGAGAGGGGGGGGGGTGAAGACAAGCCAAATACAACAATTTGTATGCCCCAAGTGTACAGCTCTACCTGCAGTTGGTGTTAGCAGCAACAGCACCTGGCGCAAAAGGCAGGGGCCTAGTGCTTTGCCACTCAACACTTTTCACCCCCCCCCCCCAACACACACACAGGACAGCCTTAGTGAGCTTGCACGTATCTAAGTACTCCCTCTGTCAACACACACAGAACCTGCACTCGCTGGTGCGTGCACTTCCCTGCAGGACGCTGCCACCCGCAATGCCATGGCTGGCCAGGAGGAGGTATCTCAGGGCTTGGCCTCAGCACAGGCCCGCAACAAGGTCTTGGAGGCAAACCTGGCTGAGGCACATGCAACGGTGCGCCACATAGCCGTGCAGCAGCAGTTGCTGCAATCTCAAGCTAAGATAGGGGCAAAGCCACGCTGCTGCAGGCTCTTGGGGCTCAATTGCAGGCTGTCGTGACTGCTGTGCTGCATGTCCTGGCATGCCGTGCAGGTCATGTCGCAGTCGCAGACGATATCGGACCAGGCGCGGCAGCTGGAGGCAGCACGGATGGCATCAAACCAGGAGGTTTCTGCCAGCGAGACGCGCATGCGTGCCCTGCAGCAAGGTAAGAGCACGTCCATGTCATATCGCACAGCAGTTGCCGCAATGCACAGCAAGCATGCGAAAGTGCCAACATGTTGAGGAGGTTTGGATGCTTACTTCAGCCAAGAAGCCAACCCTGCTGCCATGCACTGATGGGAATAAGTCATGGGTGTGGGTGGCAGTGACATGCTGTGCTGTGCTGTGCTGTGGCGTGACATGTCCTGCACATGCAGAGATGGCCAGCAACAACCTCCAGCACGAGCAGCTGCAGCGTGAGGTGAAGCAGCTGCAAGCACTGGCTGCGGAGAAGGACGGCCGCCTGGCTGAGGCTGCTGCTGAGGAGCAGCGGCTACGGCAGCAGATGGACCAGCTGCAGGCGCAGCTGCAGCAAGCAGGTGGGCGAGGCAGGCTTGAAGACGCAGTCGCCGCCAGTGTGGGAATTCTCTCAGGCGATGGTACCCTGCATGGGTGACTGGGCCTTTCAAGGCCGTTGACCGTTGCAACAGTGTAGGGCTGATGTGACGGCGTGCGTGGTTACCAGTTGAACCGCTTTGTGTGCTTGCTGGCTTTCTTGATGTGCTGCAGAAGCGTCTGTGCGGCAGCAGCCCCAGCATGTGCAGCAGCAGCTTTCTCAGCTGACTCAGCAGCTTCACATGGTGCAGCAGCGGGCGGCTGCTAAGGAGGCAAGCAGCAAAAAGTATAAGGAAGCTGTCAGGGCGTTCAAGGTGAGAGGGATACGCTGCTGCCAATTGAAGTTTTGCAGACTCCATGTGTGCTGCTGTTTGCGCAGGAGTCGCACATCGGACGGTGTTGTAGCTGTCGTCACAGCTTGTGTCTGGAAAACATGCTGTTGGCATACTCTGCATGTGTCCACAGGTGAAGCTGCAGGAGCGTGACGAGGCCCTGTCGCAGCGCCAGTCACAAATCCTGGAGCTGCACACAGAGCTGTCGCAGCTGCAGCGGCTGCTTAAGTTGGGGCCCATGGGCGCAGCAGCGGCGGCCGCAGGGGGTCCGCGCAGCAGCAAGGGTGACAACATGTGGCTGTGCGGCTCCCCTGGCAGGTCCAGCGCGCGGCCGCAGTTCAGCAGGGGCAGTGCAGAGGACGCAGTGGCAGCTGCAACGGATGGTGAGCAAGGCTCGCATTGACGATACATGATTTTTGATGGCCTGCAGTTGCAAGTGACAGGGCTGTGCTGTACGCGGGCTACCATGGTGTGCCTTGCTGTCACGTGATCCTTCATCCCGCGGCCTGCTGGCAAGAGCCTGAGACACCAGCAGACTTTGCTGCTGCAAAAAAACAAAAAACAAAAACAAAAACAAAAACAAAAAACAAAACAAAAACAAAAACGCGGATCCGTTTACGTCAGCCACTTTCTCGCTTTGTTACCTCGTACTAAGCCTGTTGGCGAAGCTCTCCTTGTCACCTGCCCTGTGCCCGTCGCACTGCCTTCCTGTGCCCCTCAACGTTTGAGCAGAGCTTGACCGCCTCCGCACCGAGGTCCACCGCTTCCATTTGGAGATGGCGGCCCTCCATGCCCAGCTGCAGGAGAAGGACTCGCACATGCAGGCAGCAATGTCAGACGCAGCCGCGCTGAACTCCGAACGTGGCGCTGCAATGGCCCGTGCAGAGGAGGCCACCACCGCAGCTTTCAACCTGGAGCGGCAGCTGCGGGACGCAGAGAGGGCATATGAAGAGGCGGAGCAGGGCCGCAAGGAAGCTTCAGAGCAGCTGGCAGCGGCAGAGGCTCGCCTTAGTGGGCTGCAGGCAGACCAGGCGCGCAGCATCAGGACGGAGGGCGAGCTGCTGGCGCAGCTGCAGCAGCTGCAGGAGCAGCTGGATAGTAGGGTTGAGCAGCTGGAGCAGGTGCAGCAGCAGCTGCAGGAGGTGCAGCAGGCCAAGGCTGATGCAACAAGGTCAGTATTCATGGCACCGCGGGAAGCACGTATCCTGCTCTTTGCTGCCTCGGTGTGATTGGGGAATCGCAGTTGCAGCCCTGCAATACAAGCTTCTGCAAGCTGTGGTGGCTGGCAGCAGCATGTGGCAATAGGAAGTGGCAAAGGGACTGGGGGTTGTGCTTGACGCCGTTGTCGTTGTGGTCATTGCTGTTGTTCTTGTCACACCCGGCTGTGCTGCAGGCGCATCCAGCAGTTGGAGGCAAGGTCAGAAGCCCTGGAGGCAAAGCTTGACGCATCAACCTGCGAGTCCGGCCAGGCCATGCGGCGTGCACAACGCCAGGAGGGCGAGGTTGCCAGCCTGTCGGCCGACCTGGAGGCCCTGCAGCAGCAGATGGCAAAGCAGCAGCAGGAGGCTGACGCCGAGGTGACCTCTCTGCAGGAGCAGCTGCAGCAGCAGCAGAGGCAGGCGCGTGCTGATGTCGAGGTGCTGCAGAAGCAGCTGGATGCTGCAAGGCAGGAGGCGCGGGGCAGCCAGGCAGCAGCGGCTGATGAGCAGGCTCGGGCGCGAGACATGCAGCTGAGCTGCAGCCGGCAGATGCATGAGCTGGAGCTGCGGGTGCAGGAGGCAATACGGCAGGCGCAGAGTGCCGACAGAGATCGGCAGCGGCTGGAGGCAGAGGTGGCGGCAGCAGAGGTGAGCTGGGGCGCTTAGTAACACAACCGATCTGTGGAGAAATGGCCCGGGGAAGAACCTTGCCCTTATCGCACCTCCCCCGCCTCCTGTGGCTGGCACTACGGCTTGTTGTGTTGCTAGTATGTCATTCGCTCAGTGTGTGCTGCCGTCGTGCACCCTACCAGCTCCTTATGGGCCCTGGAAGCTGCAGGCGCTGACCGCCTGCACGTTGCTTCAATGCTTGTGTGCATGCAGGCTCGCACCGCAGCTGCTGACGGGCGTGTGTCAGAGGCTGAGTCGGAGATGCTGCTGCTGGGGCGCTCCCTGCGTGATGCAGAGGCAGCTGTGGTTGAGTGGCAGATGCGGGCCAGGCAGGCTGACGATGCACGGCAGGAGCTGAGCCAGATGGTAGCCAGCAGCGAGGCAGCAGTCAAGCAAGTGAGTACAGGCAGCAATGCTTATGGGCCTTGGATGGCAGTCATGCAGTCAACAAGATGGGCGCTGTGCCGCCAGCAGGTAGCTGCTGAATTAGCATTGCCGATGCTGTGCGTGGTGTGCAGTCACGCTGCGCACTTTAGTTGCGGTGGGTGTGGTTGTGCATGTAGTCTGGCTAGTCTAGTTGTCGTCATCGGCACCTAGGTGGTGTTGGTACTAAAGTGCACACAGTGCCTGCAAGTGACACGCCAGAATAATTGTGGTGTGTGCAGGTACAAGCAGACCTGGCGCAGATGCAGCTCACCCACAGCAGCGAGCGATCGCATGCAGCGGCTCAGCAGCAGCAGGTGTCCCTCCAGCAGCAGCAGATGCAGCGAGCGTTGGCAGATGCACAGGCAGAAAAGACGGACGCAGAGCGGCGGCTGAGGGACAGTGAGCGGCACCTGTCTGACATGCGGGCAGCGTTGGAGTCGCAGGAGCGGCTGCTGGTGGTGCTGCGGGAGCAGGTGGCCGAGGGAGGTGCTGCGGCAGCAAGGGTGGGGGACCTGGAGGCATCTGTGCAGGTGAGGGCGCAGATGAAGCTTGATAGGCAAGAACGTTGGCTTAGCAAGCAATGCATGGCATGCTGGTGGTGGATGGCATGAGAAATGCATGCAGTGCTGAGAGTGCTTCTGTGCGTACCAAACTCAAAGTTGACTGCATGTGCTGCAATTGTATGCTCCTGCAGAGGCTTGAGGTGGCCCTGTCTGATGCGCGCCAGACCATCTCCCAGCTGCGTGCGGCTGCAGCCAATGGGGAGGCAGACTCGCATGCCACCGTGTCCAGCCTGCTGTCTGAACTCGCTGAGAAGAGCAGCCAGCTGGTAGATGCAGAGCGCAGGTTCAGCGAGCTTGAGGCAATGATGCAGCGCATTGCTTCCCGCACTGGGCAGGGGCAGGGCCAGCAGCTGGGATTGAGTGCGTTGCGCAGCAGCTTTGGGGATTATGGGTTTGAGCAGCACCGGCCGCATTCGCCGCAGCAGAAGCAGTCATTGCGCAGCAGCTGGGGTGGACAGTACGGTTTGGATGGGGTTTGTGGGGGCCCCAATGATTGCCTTCCCTGCTGATGGGGTTCTCAGGAAGATGCTCACTCTGCTGTGCTATGGGAGCTGAGTCGGTGCGATCGCTGCCACGCGGCTCCAACGGGCCCGGGCTGGCGACCACGTGTGTACGATTTTTTGAACACAAATGCGTTGAGGCGTTGTATTTTGTGGTTGTTACTGACAGTCGCAGTTGTTGGAGAGACGTCATGCTTGTCATGATTTGTAATGCGCCGAATGTGGTCGAGGTTGTGCGACGGGGGGTATAAAGCCGTCTCGAGCATCCCCAGCAGCACTTGCAACGTTTGTCACGGTCTTCCTTCACATAATACCCTTTGTCCCAGCTCGAAAGACAGTCGGCAACCATGTTGGCCAAGGCAATCCTCGGTCCTCTGTGAGTGTGCATTGCCTGCACATAGTGCTTGCAGCTTGGCTGGGATGGCTGTCGTGCGTCCAGTAGGCATGCCTTCTGTCTGCTTTGCTGAGAAAAGCACCTAGTGATAGCTGTTGCGTTTGTGCAGGTACCTGCCGGTGCTGCAGCTGGTGACGCTGCTGATGACACCAGCAACAGCCCTGTATGCCATTGGAGGTCTGCTTGCCAGCCCTTTGATCATCCCAGCCATCATCATCAAGAACCTGGTGGTCCTGGTGCGTTGGGTTCAAGATCGCAGCTTTGTGTCTATGCTGGAGCCAGCCACCCGCATTGATAGGCCATGCATGCCAATGCGGTGCTCTTCTTGTCCTGTGTGATCACCATCTGACCCAATGACTCCAGCACATCGTCAGCAGTAGCAATTGATTTGTAGAGGGGGTGGGTTGGCGGTGGGTTGCAATGCACAATGGCATGTTGGCTGCAACCTTATTTTGATGTGTGCATTGCGTTGCAAGTGCATTGCAAGTGCATTGCAAACACAGCCCAACCACTGCAGTGACTGATACCGTACTCAGTGTGACATGCTGAGCAGCTGGCTCGTAACGCGGCGTCCAGGGGTCGGCCTAGCCCCAGGGACCATGTAGGGTCAAAATGCAGACAACGAACCACTTCTTCATCCGCCAATGTTGCTACTTGCCCATGGTGACCCGCCCGGACTGTACGTCTTTTGCTGCAGGCCATCTTCACGCCCTTCCTGCTGCTGACGCTGCCTGTGGCCATCCCTGCTGGCTTTGTGCTGGCCAGCATCCTGTTGGGCGTCTGCATTTGCAAGTCCTTCTGCGTCGTCCTCACACCCCTGCTGTGGCCTCTGTGGTTCCTGTGCGCATGGTGAGTTCGCACACGCGACACGTGCTTCATGCAGAGTGGAGGAGTGACTTCTCGCTGTCTTTCAAAAATCACTTCCGCGTGCTTTTAGGCTGCCGAGCCGTCAACACACTGTTGATGCAAAATTGAATTTGACTCCACTCCTGTTGGTAGTTGGGGTGGGTGTGTAAGCCTGTTTTGTGCTTTGGGATGGCAAACCAACCGTTGGTTGGCACAGTGACTGTGCCAAGCTGGGTCTGAACTCTTTGGTGCTGCTCTGTGTGTGTCCCAGGTGGAAGGCTACCTGCATGGTGTCCCAGGTTATCCTCACCGACACCATCATGCCTTGGTTGGTGCCTATCAGGTGAGGGGGGGATCTTATGCAGGCGACTGTATCTATGTGCAATTTTCACCTTCAAACATACCATGTATACATGGCAAATGAATGCTGGTATCTGAAGGATTTCTGGATATTGTCATCCGCACAGTGACCATGTAACATTCTGATGTTATGTTGTGTTGAAACGGCTGGTGGCAAGTTAATTGCATAGCGTGAACTTACACTTGCAGCGCGTTGTACTCGCGCACGAGGAGAGTTACCATCGGAAATTTGTACCCCGCTGAATCGGTCGACTAGAGCGATTTTTTCAGTCGTGGCTGATTCAGTACATGGCATAACGCGTGCTGAAACAGTCGACTGTTGACAGCTCGTGCTAAAACAGCCGACTGTTGACAGCGCGCGCTGTTCAGTCGACTGACAAGCCGACTGGGAAGATGACAAACGAATTGTCGCTGTTTGTTTGTGACTGTGCCGAATTTTCATACAAAGCTGACTGCCAAGGCCCCCTTACTTGCCACCATGCCACCAGCCCAATCATTACTGTTACCATCTCACAAACCCACCATGCTGTACACCAGCACATGGCACTGTTGTCAAGCAACACCATGTTGGCACCCTTCACAATGTGCATCCCTTGACAGCCACAGACTGCACTGAGCCACTGCAATAGCAGTAGAAGGCTGCACACCACTTGCAACCAACACACCCCACACGCCTCACCACACAACAGTCATCATCACACACAGCAGGGCAGGAGCGCATTCTGGCTCAGGGCAGCAGCGCATTCTGGCTCAATGCAGAGAGGGCCAGATTGCTCAGCGGTAATCGCCTCCACATGTGGTCGTTGATCGATGCGCCCTGTGCAGCCCACTTGAATGAGGGATACAGTGCCCCAGCCTCGCTCACAGCCGCAGTCTCCTGCGAGTCAAACAGCAAGCAGCACATGGAGCAGTTGGTCACCAAATAGGCATGCAAAGGGCCTGCAGAGCGGCAGGATCTCTAAGCTGTCAGTGACTGTCACTGTGAAGGCTGGTGCCAAGGTACAGAACTCCGTGCATTGCCGTTTGACAAAGAAAGCAGCCAATCAGTGCCTTGTTTTTGAGCCTTGCTCCCTTTACACAACAGCAGTGCAAGCAGTATGCTTGCCAATGCAACCACCACGTGTGTGCATGAGTTTGTGCTGCTGCCTGCTCATGCATACCTTCCATACAGCCAGAGTCATCTGCATGCTCCGCTTTCTCAGCTGGTGGAGGTCCCTCTGATCCTGGATACTGGGTTACACCATGGTGCGCTGGACCTGCAAGCGAGCAGCCACAAGGTTCGTGTTACAGTCAGCTCATGGGCGGGAGACCGTGCAGCATGTGGACATGCAACACTTGTTGCAGACTGTGGCATGTGCGCAGCAAGGCTGCTACAATGCTACGGTGTGCGGCCCGCTGCAAACATTGCTGCATATGCACACAAAAACACACTGACGCACACTCAGGCGTGACAACATGGAGGCACAGCCAGGTGCAGCAGGATTGTCTCTAAGTGGATGACAGCTGTTGAAAGTAGTAACCAGGGTTGTGATCACAACGCAATCCAGCAGGGTGCTGCATCGCTGTCACACACTGCAGACATGATATGCAGAGCTGCACACTTACGTTTGTTGTGCGACTGGCATCCGCAGAGGCGTTCCCAAACCTCCTCAAGTGCCACCACCACCTTGGCTTGCAGTTGACGCCAACTGCCCCTATCATGCTGGCCTGAGCTGCTGCGCTGCCGGCACCTGCTTGTGCTTGGTAGTTGCAGGCATTGCCACTAGCAAGGGTGCTGACTTGTCAGCCTGCACAACCTTGAGAAGAGCACCGTGTGGTGCAGCATCTCTTGTGGCCAGCAGGGTTCCTGCGCAGTTGGGTGCAGCCAAACGTGTTATGGTCCCACACGGTGATATCACACCAACAGCGAACATGTAGCGAACTGCTTCAGTTGTACATCTCATCCATGTGCTGCCTTGAAAACCTGCTGCTGATGGACATATGCATCTTTGGTGTCGACAGCTGTCTCCAGCACAGACAGCTGATTGTGCAGAACAGGCTTTCTGGTTGTCTGCTGACTTCACCTGCTTATGCAACCTTGTCAGTATCTGGTAATAGTCTGAAACACAACAACTGCGCACGTCCTGACCTGCGATCGCCGCGCTTTCTCATGGTTTGTGTCCTTCAAGTGAAGCAGTAGGCAGAAGGTAGTTGGTGGTCTGGCACCACATCAGGGGCCCGTATGCCGACGACACAGAACGCATGAGTCCACTTAAGTTTTAGCGATGATCTTTGTTGCAGCTTGAACGGAATGAACCTTCAGCGTCGTGCGCATGCCCAGATCATGGATGGACACGATCAGACAACCACATCGCGAAGCGAGTTCTGGAACGAAGCGAGTGTAGTGTGATTCAACCATCATGAGCATGCTTGTCGTAACCTAGCAGAGCCTGGGATGGTTGAGATGAGACACAAGGCTCCACCCTGGGCAGGGTTCTGCTGTGCTGCGACTGCAGCTGTGCTGCCCAGGCTGAGAACACCCTGCAGAACGGGCATTGATAACAATTTCAGTACAACTGTCGGTTTTATTATGTATATCCACATACCTGCACACACCTCTGCACACACACGGCCCTTGGTCCCCGTCCACCACGTAGTGCACTATGTACCAGTCAACTGACTGTGGGGACCCATACGTGTGATGCTTATGTCAGCTGGTACATTTGCTCAGAGTTGATCCTCTGCTGTGTTCCTGCCACACTGATGCACCCTTGCAGACTTTGCTGCATGTTTTTGTGCGCCTGCTATGCATGCCACTCTGCAAACAGTCTATTCAGCCCCGTAGGCTTGAAAACAATGTCTTGATAGCGGTATTTAAATCATTTACGAGGTCAAAAGGGCACTTTGGCCGTTTGGGAAACTCCCGACTGTTTCAGTGACCGTCGACTGTTGTGTTGCAGTCGACGTTCAGTCGCGCCAGTC
The DNA here is from genome assembly GCA_007449985.2 of Desmodesmus armatus. NCBI lineage: Eukaryota > Viridiplantae > Chlorophyta > Chlorophyceae > Sphaeropleales > Scenedesmaceae > Desmodesmus > Desmodesmus armatus. Next base: position 140,276 of record VIIQ02000068.1, on the reverse strand, counting down.
GTGACTGTACAGCCGGCTGGCTCCACTGAAAAGCTATCGGCTGAAACAGCCAGACCGATTCAGCGGGGTACAAATTTCCGATGACTGCCTGTGCTAGAAGTAGCACTCGTGCACGAGGAGAGTTACTGCCTGTGCTAGAACTATCTACCATGCTTCTGTCTTAGAAAAGCGGTGCAGCGGATTGCAGGTTGGAGATTGTGCTGACTCTTGTGATTGTTTATGGTGCTGCAGGTTCACATTCCTTGCTGCCCTGGCACCCAAGCTGCTGCTTGGCTAAACTGTCAACCTGGAGGGAAATATGACTCGCATGCGAGTGCAGCTATTGTTGGGATGCACCCCGCCGAAGGGGTGGGGGTGGCCCATTGCACAATCGTCCCCTATGCGCTGCAGTGCGCATGCACCTTTTCTTCATGTGCACATGTCAGATTTTGGTGGTAAAGGCCATGACCTGGTTTCATTGTGTTGTACTTACAGTTGGGCAGTTGGCAGGAACGGTTTTGTTGTAACAAAGCTGTTGCGCAATGTATAGACAGTAAGCAACCATAGGAGCGGTGTCCTATGTAATTACTTTGTCAACTATATGGCTGTATATAACGGTACAGCTGCAAAATGCAAGCTGGAACCTTGTAGCAACAACCACAGCCAGAACACTTTTGATACAGACAGTCATGCACCCTGTTACTCAATATCAAATTGTCAGCTATATGCAAGAATGCACCTACATGCCTACGCAAAATGCAAGATACAACTTTGCAGCGACAAGCACAGACATAACAGTGTTGATTCACTTGCCCACATAACATTGCACCCGTCCAATGCACGTCAGCAATGTAACAACTGTTGCTCCTGTCACTATATCATACGTCTGTTTATGGCAGCATGTGCACACATAACTCAATAATCGCTGTCCAGGCTGTAACAACAGCCCTAACCGTGTGCAGGCATGTACCATGACTTATTTGCTACCATACAGCCACACCATGCTGCGAGCCACACTGCACGCCAACTTGAACGTGCATCCCAACTCCTACGATGCATTTTCACTAAGCATTGCAGTACAAATGCCAATGCATCAGCACTGCCAACTTCATGCTGAAACAATATCTGCTACATGCAGCACCAGCTTGCCCCTGACGTGGCCTTCCTCCGCCTTGGTGTGTGCTGCTGCTGCCTCCGACAGTGGAAACACCGTGTCGATGGTGGGCCGCAGCTTGCCCTCAGACACCAGCTGGCACAGCTGCAGGCAAGAAACAAACACGCCCTTGGTGATGATGGTGAACTGTCACGCTGTCTCACATGTAATAGGCCGCATGGTTGCTGCCATTGCCAACACGTCTGCAGGCTTGGTTATAGTCTGGAGTGCGTGTAGGACAGGTTCAGCAGTAACAGTGACCAAATGCATGAAAGGCATGCTGCCGATTAAGCTCCTAAATGTTACAGACTCTCTTTGACAGCGCCCCATTGCCCCAGCCCACCTGGTCCAGGCCCCTGTGTGCCCTGTAGTCCAGCACCACCAGCTTGTAGGAGGGGCCCCAGCCCAGCAGGGAGGAAAGGCTGTGCTTGGCTAGGTAGTAGGACATCAGCGCTGAGCCAAGCAGCACGCCGTGCCTGCAGGCCAAACACAGCCCATGTGCTGATGTCATGCAAACTTGCCTGAGAGTACCACGGGCAGAAGGCTGACTAGTGGCACCGTATGACTACACAGCTGAGGACATGTGTACGCTTCAGCTGCAGTTGAAAGGTCACGGCTTGACACACTGGCAGCATTGGGCTGGCGGCACTTTCAAAACGGCTGCACTGCGGCAACGAGGTTGATCAGATGAGTTTGCTTGAGGAATTGCTTCAGTCTGACTGGGCTACTAGCTCTGGGTGGACAGCTCAGAACTTCCTGGAGGGGATTCACTTGAAAGGGATTTGTTTGTATGCTGAGGAGGGTACTCACTTGCTGACAAAGCCGCTGTTGAGTATGTGAGCGAAGTGTCCCCCTTGTGAGGCAGGCTTCACCAATTTGATGCTGCAGCAGCCAGAAGCAGGGAGAGACAGCACATCAGTGCGTGGCAGGTCAGCTTGCCACCAAATTCAGTGTATGCTGTGATGGCCCATCATGGCATATTGATCAGCCTAACATTATTGAATCTGACATTGGACATTCAGCACAAGGTGCCGTGCGCACTGAACAGCGGTGCCACCACCAGCGATGCACAGATTTGACAGCACACCGTCCCCTCCCTGCATGATATGATGCAGTCTGGTGACCCTGCCCCTTCAAACTTTCACCTCCTGAGCTCGTAGTCACCCCCCATGGTGTCCACCACCACATCGTAAGGGGTGCCGGGGAACACATCCTCAAATCTGCAGGCAGGATAATCAAACACATGATGCCAATCTGCATTTGGCAGGCTCTGTTGGTCACTCTGTGGCTAGCTGTTCTCACAGACACTGCACACTGGTCCACGCAAGAGCATCATGCATGCTGCATGCCTGAGCTGTGCTACCAAAACTTCGACTGACTATAGCGCCATATTCGGCCCACTTATCGTGCTGCATGCTGCTGCTCAGTTGGCTAAAAGCTGGTGCTGCTGGTGAAGGGATAGAGCTCGGCGTTCTGCCACCTGCGGCCTGCAGCAACAGGGTGTCCTACACCCTGGGTAGTAGGCATGTGGGCCAGTCAGTGCTGTGCACACCTCTCCTTTCTGTAGTCGATGGGCCTGTCGGCACCCAGCCCCTTGACGTAGTCCACGTTGTGTGTGCCGCATGTAGATGCGACAAACGCCCCCTGGGCCTTGGCAATCTGCAGCCAGGTTCAAGTTGACAACAACCCAGCATGCATTGCTTTGAACGCATGTCTTCCCTGCGGTAGCGCTACTGCAGCGGCCACCGCCCATGCCAGCCCGCTTGCCACTGCTGCTGCGGCCACTGTAGAAACATCACATGGTGCTGATGCTGCTGCTACTTGGCACATGCTGCAAGCCAAGCTAAAGGGTACGCTAAGCAGACCGGCTGTGACCGCAACTGGGTTTGTCATGTCACTACCAGTGGCAACATCAGGCTTGGGCCGAGGCTCAGCCCACCCAAGCTGTGTGAGTAGGTGAAGCTTCACTGTCAGCCGCACCTGTATTGCAAAGTGACCAACGCCACCTGCACGGCAGGCATGGAAATGGCAAACTTGTTTACTTGTGCTTGTGCAGACCACAATTGCAGTCACAACAACACAAACCTTATCAGTCGTGGGGTCCCTCGACACACTGTCAAGTGTGCTAGTGCTCAGCACAGTCCAGTAGACAACGAGTTGGGCAAGAAAAACCAAACTGCAGGCTATGTTGATATTCTGCCCGAATGAATTGCCCGACGGACAGCTTGAGGCAAGGTTCATGTGCAGTGCACTGCCAGCAATGGCGCACCTGCTCCTGCGTGCACCAGCACGCGCTTCCCTTGCAGCGGCATGCTTGGTTCCATAGCCTGCCAGGCTGTCATGGCAGCCAGTGGCACAGCAGCAGCCTCCTGGAAGGACAGCTGGGAGGGAATGGGCTGCAGGGTGGACTCATGGGTGCTCACGTACTCCGCATAGGTGCCAAACTTGGACCAAGGCACCACATGTTTGGAGCAGCCAAAGACCTTGTCTCCTGGCTTGAACTGAACAAAACAAAAGCAAGCGGAAACAGGCCAGTGAGGCCGTGTGGTGTTGCGCAGCTTGCAAAGCAGGGCAATGCAGACAAACCCCAGAGGAGGGGGCATCAGAGCATTCAGCTCAACATTGCCACACCCATGCAGCTGCAGGGTGAGGACAGTCTCCATCCGCACACAACAGCAATCTCCACCCGATTTCAGATAATCTGGACAAAGCACATACACTCCCACAAACAGGTGCAAGCACATGGCTGCACAAATGTGGCGCAGTTGCCCTCAGACAGGCCAGACGTTCTGGCTTGGCAGGCATCAGCCCATGCAAATGCCATTCGGCTCACCTTGCTGAATGCATCCGCCTCCACCACCACACCAGCAACATCACCGCCCAGGATGCGGGGGGTACTGATTGCAGGTGTGGGTATGCCTCCCTTGCCACCTCTGATCTTGAAGTCGACTGGGTTGATTGATGCTGCTGCCACTCTCACCAGCACCTCACCAGGACGCCTGTGCATGCAGCACGTCAGAAATGCAGCTGACGCCTTGCAAGCCATTCACATAGCTTCTGCTGGGGCTGTGTTCAATGCTGGTGGCCTATACAGCATCACTGGGTGCACTGGTGGTGTCCACAAAAAACAGTATGTGCATTGCTGTGCAAGAGAACTTGCAGAAATGCTTTGTAGGGCGACTCCCCAGCCTTCCCCCCCCTGCCCACAAACCTAAACGGCATGGAGACATCCGTCTCAAAGTGCAGCACAGAGGGTGGTCCCACAGACTTCATCACTGCTGCTGACATTGTGCCACGTCCAGAGTGCACATCCTGCTTTAGACCTGGAGGACCCATGCTGCACAGAAATCTACTGGCTTTTGATGAAGGGCTGCCGTTTGGGCGACGATAGAGCGGCAGAGCAAGCGACCAGTATCACCAGGACGCATTGAGAAATTTCAACCACTGATGCAGCTGTGTATTCTAGAGTATACCTTGGAGCGATGAGTCACTCGCCGCCCGCGACAGTTGGCGACCATGCCTTCCGCAACCGTCCGACTTCGCGCACATGCGCTTAGCAGTATTTGATGAAACCTCGTTATAGCCAGTCGCTTGGAGAGTCACCCCAGTAGCCTCCCGACCGCTTGGCCGAAACCATGCTCAAACGCTTGGTGGGCTTGGTGCAGTTACCCAGGCCATACACACCCTTCAGTCAACCTCGATGTCCTCACCGACCGCAACATACCCAATAACGCCACCCCCACGCTTGGGCTTGCGCCCACTCGATCTGCAGTCTTGGTCATGCGTGCATCAAACACCATCTGCGCCACCACCCCGCCAGTATTGCATCGATTCCTTTAGGAAGAGATGCTGATACAGCGCATGGGTCTCACACCCACACACATGACTGTCAAAACAGGTCAACAGTATGGTCCAAGAGTGGGCCCAGCAAGCCTTGGCTGGGTAAAGGGCAAAAGTATGATAACAAGGAATGATCTGCTTCTGCTTATGAAGGGTATGGATGCTGCTGTTGAAATCGCCAACAGTGCACCAGCCGCTGGCGACAGGATTGCAAAAAGTCCAATTGTCAAAGTCTACGTGTGTATTTGTTGTTTCAGACTGGGGCACACCGGTGCCCCCCAGACGTCTGGTTGAGCTGCGCCAAAACAATATCCATGGGCGATATCCTTGCACGTGCCAAAATGCACCGTACGCCGCAGGGCAGAACAGACGTGATCGAAAATCACAATGAGAGCGTTATATGTGGTCATTGGGTACAGGCCATCAGAAATAGTGCGGGTTGAGTAATTGGTGACTAACTGCCCGTCAGCTGTGGATGCGCGTGCCGAAGGAAGAAGGACATCCGCTCGATTCCGCCCATCAGCAACGCTTGCGTGGATCACGCAGATGACAGAGGCGAACTGGTGCAGAAGATTCATTCACTCGCTGCTGCTGCTGTTGATGCTGCTGCTGCAAGGCTCGCAGTTGAGCAATGAGTACAGTGCCATTATGGTGCTTGATCATGTCGCATGTAGTTGTAAACTCGAAAGAGCTACTTTCCAGGGCTTTGAAAGGCCGTGAAGGGCCATCAGCAGCACGCAGACATCCAGCAGCAGCACCCCAGCAACAGCAACTGTTCAGCACCTTGGCAGCAGCAGCTCTGCAATAAAAAAGCCCGACCCGGATGACTAGCCGCCTATGACAGCCCAGTCTGCATAATCCAGGGTACACCCACTGCATCAAAAACAGTAGGACGGAATCGATGCAGTACTGACGCCACCCAGGCGTTAGACGTTCTATGACGGTGCTGACTGGCGCCATATGACATGCATGCCACGCTCAACAACTGTGCAGCACAGCCAACTTGCTATGGTACAAAGGACAGCAATGTACAACGAGTCATGCTGCAGTAGTCAAGATCCCTGAGGGTCGCCCTTCAAGAACCTCCACTGTGGCACAAGCCATGTGATAGGTCACATGGCTTGCAAGCAACAAGTTGTGCCACAGTATCAAACAGCCTCTGCCTCAGGCCTTCAGGTCTGCCACCTGCAGCACCAGCTTGCCCCTGACGTGCCCCTCCTCCGCCTTAGTGTGTGCTGCTGCGGCCTCTGACAGTGGGAACACCGTGTCAATGGTGGGCCGCAGCTTGCCCTCAGACACCAGCTGGCACAGCTGCAGGCAACAACGCAACACGACAAAACAGTCAGCACCCCTTGTTACACAGGCTGTTGGTTCCTGACTGAGGCAAACATGGCAGTTAGCATGTCTGGCATGTGAGTCAGGGCAGGCGGGCTTGCATGGCACAACCAGCAACATCGGCGCCGGCAAACCACTTTGCAGCACTGCATGATAGGTGTGATGAGCCACACCAATTGGTGGTGAACCTGCAAGTCCACGGCCTTCAACAGTGTCTCATGCTGCCATCATCACATCACATCCCTGTCCGCACATGCACCAGCACCTACCTTATCCAGCCCCTTGTGTGCCTGGTGCTGCAGCATGATGACGGTGTACTTGGGCCCCCAGCCCAGCCGCGCTGAGGCCATGTGCTTGCCCAGGTAGTACATCATGGTGGGCATGCCGCGCAGCAGACCCTGCCTGCAGCAGCAAGGACGTGGCACAGGGTGCAGGAGAAGAGCACCAGATGTTTCTCGAGTACGGCACCTGTGCAGCCCTCCTGGGGGCTTTCCCTGCATAAGACTCTTATGTTGAATGTGCTCTGCTCTGACACAGGGCACCAAGGAACATGAGCCTTTGATGGCTTGATGGCTGCAACTCTGAAGGCGGTTGAAGATTTGCAGGTGCTGCTGTGATGATATGCAGCCAGCTGGTAGACCGCAGCTGTATCAGAGCTAGCAGGCTTGCCAAGGCACAGGCTGCCCTGTTGCTGCTGGCATGTGGCCACAGTTTATGGATAAAACGTCAACATTGTCACCACCACCTGCACCCCAGCCTTGACACCTTCACGACAGAAAGTTTAAACTTGCAGCAGCTGGCATGTGGCTCTGAAAATGCCCCCAAAGCCCGCCGACGCTGCTACTGCCAGTTGTGCGAGGTGCAGTGCTGTGCAGCAGCCACTTACTGGTTGACAAAGCCACTGTTGATGATGTGTGCAAAGTGGCCTCCTTGCCCGGCAGGCTTGAGCAGCTTGATGCTGCACAGCACACAAACACGCAACACACAACGCATATGACCAACTGTGTGACGCGTCATGTCGGGATGAATGCTGTTGTAAGAACGTGTCAACACACGGAAAGTACAGACAGCGGGCCTTGAAAACGAGTGGCCGCTGCTGACCCTGCCAGGTCTGCATAGCCCTGCAGGGCCTGCCAAGTGCTGTTCCTTTTTTCGGTCAGAACTGTGCTGTGTGTCGCTTTGAGGCTGGCAAGTGCTGAAGAATATGCTGGAGAAAACAGCCAATGTAGAAAACAGCCATCCCAAAATGGGAAGGCTGTTGCCCAAACCATCTCCTCCCTCACCTCCTGAGCTCGTAGTCACCCCCCATGGTGTCCACCACCACATCGTAAGGGGTGCCGGGGAACGCATCCTCAAACCTGCAGGCAAGACATGGCTTGATCACACAGCTCTACGCAGCTGGGACCTGAACAGCCAACATGCAGCTGTCCAGCATGTCTGCCGTGTCTTGTACAAGCCACTTCTGATACACAGGTGCTCTGCAGTGGCGGACCCCTGGCAAGCATTGCCTGCAGTGACTGCGATGACTGCACAAGCTGGTGCCCTGCGTATTGACACCCCACTGCAGGGACAATTCGCCCCTGCCTTACTTCTCTTTGGTGTAGTCTATCGGCCTGTCAGCCCCCAGCTTCTTGACAAAGTCAGTGTTGCGGCCGCTGCATGTCGTTGCCACAAATGCACCCTGGGCCTTGGCTATCTGCAGCAGCATGCAGGGACAGTGGTGCGGGGCAGCAATGCAGCAGAATGTCATGCTGCCGGCATGTATTTACATGATGTTGTGGTTGCTGGGCTTGAATAACTGTGCCTGCATTGCTGGCATTCTGGCTTTGTGGGTAGGTATTGGACGCTTGTTGCCGGACAGGTAGCAGCGTGAGGTGGGTCTGTGCTGGTGAGGTCATAAGAATCCAACAGCAGCTGATGCACGTGCTGCACCGAGACACACAGCACCCTGCCAGCAGCAGCAGCATGCCAGGCTGACCTGTATAGCAAAGTGACCCACACCACCTGCACAGCATGAACATAGCAGCGGCCATGTGAGCCATATTACCTCTGCAAACGTCCTGAACACCTGCAGACTAGCTTGCATGGGACCTCAACACGCACCACGTGTACACGTACTACACAGAGGTGCCATAGGCGCAACAGCAGGGCCAATAGGGTGCTGGCAGCGTGACCAAAAGAAAAGCACTGCATGCAGCGCTGTCGCACCTGCTCCCGCGTGCACCAGCACGCGCTTCCCTTGCAGCGGCATGCTTGGCTCCATGGCCTGCCAGGCTGTCATGGCAGCCAGCGGCACAGCAGCAGCCTCCTGGAAGGACAGCTGGGAGGGAATGGGCTGCAGGGTGGACTCATGGGTGCTCACGTACTCAGCATAGGTGCCGTACGTTGACCAGAAGGCTTGATGACCCGTGCAGCCAAAGACCTTGTCCCCAGGCTTGAACTGCAAGGAGAGAGCAGCCACTGCTGCTGATCAGAGCTGGGCAAGAGACTGTGCATGCGTGACTTTGGTGAACATCCACCTTGTGTACTCCTGTGAAAATGCGCTGTCAGCATAGCCTTGCTGTGTGTCCAAAGTCAAGTGATAGGAAAAGCTTGGTTGTGTTTGCCAAACACTGGTGACCAGTCTGCCTGAGACAGGCCTGGCTATCATCAAAAGATGCAACCAGTCCGCTGACTCCCAGATTGATGCAGCCCATAACGCACTGCCAGACCAGTGGTGCAGGACAGCAGCCACCCATATGCATGCCTGTCATAGAAGTCCCCTCACCTGGCTCCCTTCATCTGCTTCCAGCACCACGCCAGCAACATCCCCGCCAAGGATCTTGGGCAGTGTCACAGCAAACTTGGGGACACCACCATGCGCCCCTCGTGCCTTGAAGTCTATGGGGTTGATTGAGGCTGCTGCCACCTGAATCAGCACCTCACCAGGACGCCTGTGTGTGTGAACAACACAAGCATGAGGTTGTGAGCATCTACATGTGCTGATAAGGGCTCAATACAAGAAGCTTGGGTGGCCTTATGTTATCTCAGAGCCCATGCAAGAGAAGTTTGGCACACATGTGGAATGAGCGGCATTCATGCATTGCTTGCTGTGCATGCATTCCAAGGAGGGTGTGCAGTAGGTGAACGTACCGCACGGGGCGAGGGAAGTCTGTCTCAAGCTGCAGCACAGAGGGTGGACCTATGGCTCGCATCACTGCTGCTGACATAGTGCCCTGCTCTGTGTGAGTCTCTGGCCTCAGTCCCCTCCCCATGGTGAGTCAGCTGAATGAAGGAGTATGACTGGGCAATAGCAAGGAGCAACAAAAGGGTCACAACCAAGCTTTCAGGTGAAGAAACAGGGAATGCAAGTGACCGCAACGCCGCTGCATGCATTGCCGAGACCATGACGACAGATCGTGTTTTGAACTCATGAAAACCCAAAGCCGCAATGCCATTTTGCTGCTGACACATACAGATGCATTAGTTCTCGTGACCTTCAATACCGCAGCACACACAATCCTGATGGCAGCATCCAGCACGTGATCTCAGGTGTGATCTATCTACTGCTGCTCAAGTTGAGGTGACATCTATCTACTGCTGAGTGGGGGCAGCTATCACATACCATGGGAGACGAGGCCCCCGTAGACGACGAGCCTCTCCTCGTCTCGGACACACACGCTGTGTGGGATGCCATTGAGGACGGCAGCAACAGGAATGCATCAGTGACGGTCCAAACACTGATCAGGGAGGATCCCGACCATGTTATCAGCTTCCTAGCAAAGAAAGGAGTGATCAAGCTTGGAGATTTCAAAGTACAGGTAGGTTGGAGCAGCAGGGCTGCACACTGCATCAGGTTGTGTTGTCTCCATTAGCACAGGAGCTGTCCTGCAGCACAAGTGATGCATGTCGAGCCTGGACGGGCACTATGATCCACTATGATCCACGTTGAATGTTGACAGGACAGCGGTTGTTGATTAACAATACTGAGGCTGACACACCGTGGCACACAGCTAGCATAACCAGCACAAGGTTGCTCTGAACGCATCTGGGTCTCTGTCGTTTCAACATTCTGGAGCCGCTGCTGTTACAAGCAACGTGGGGACAGCGCGACTCGTAACATTTCGTTTCTTCTCCTCCTCCTCTACTTTGGAATGGGGACAGCTGTTGAGACACATATGACGGCATCTGTTCATGTGCAGGATGACATTATGCTGGCAGCTTTGGACAAGAACCCTTTTGTGGTGATGGGGTCGCCCTACCGTGACATTGACTATGAGCGGGTGTGGACCCACGAACTCAACAAGAGGGCAGGCCGCAAGGCACGACAGAGCACAGGTGCGGCATGGGTAGTGCTGACACTCCAGCCAGCAGCCATGTGCTGACACCTTGGCGACTGTCAGGCTGATAATCTTAGGTAGTGCTGCTCAAACAACCCCTCCTATCTCTTCCTATGCGGTTCCTGTGTGCTACCACTGTTTCGTAGGTCCGGCGCCCTTGGGCAGTAGTTGTTCAGCTGATACAGGCACAGGGTGCCACCCACAGTGCTTAGGTGTGCTGTTGTTGACTGGCATGCTGCGTCTGTTGTGTGCTGCACTGGCTGTTGATGTTGTTTGCTGTGTGTGCAGGCTGGTCCCGCCACGTTTCTGTGGAGGCATTTGTAGTGAATGTCAAAGACGCCGCACTGCCAGACGTGGCAGGACTGGTCAACCCACTGCTCAACAGGTCCGTATAACTGCAATTATTGTAGAGTGACGCTTACGGTTACAGCTGCTGCTAGCTTGCATGAGCGACAGCCGCACAGCTTGGCACGGCAGTCCCCCATGCACCCAGCAAGGAGCCAGGCCCCGGCTCCTTGACAGCCTCTGAGGGGTTGATGGGGCGCCTGCAGCGTAGCTTGCTTCAGCAGCTGAAAAGGTTGGGCTGCTTCCTCAGCAGCTACTATGATAGCGAGTGGCTGCCGCAGTGTTTGCAGCAATTGTTGCTGCTGACATGCCGGCTTATGGCTGCTTTGCTGCTGCAGGTGCAACGCAGGCGGCTGCCACTACAGTGTGTTTGGCCTCCCAGCTGTGCAGGTGAGCACTGAACCAGAGTGCACATCATCTGCGATTTTGTGTGCTTTGCGTAAAGTGTGAGGATGCACACCCCCATGTGTACGTGTATTTTGTGGTGGGTTGTTGGTGCTGCTGCTCGCGTCACACATCTAACTACCCCTGCCGGTGATTCCATTGCAAATAGTGGTGACTTGGTATGCTGTGCTGCTGCGGTTCGTTGCAGGCGGTGCTTCAGTTCAAATGGGACACCTTTGCTGGGCGCATGGTGACTGCAGAGTTCTGCTGCTTCCTGGCCTGGCTGGTTGCCTTCTCAGTGTTCATGCTGCTTTTCCAGGTGGGAACTGACATTCTTCCTCAATCTTCAGGTTTCACTCAGGGTTGTTTCATTCTTCAGCTCCCAGTGCCACTTTCACTCGTCAGTGTTGTTGTTGCACCTCCAGTCAACAGGGCAAAATCCCGCCGTGCTAGGCGTGAGTGCAGCCGCAAACTGTCCAATTGCATCACAATACCACTTTTACAACCCCTCCAGTAGCAATCGACGTGCCACCCATGCTATCTGTAATATCTGTTCCTGGCCTGGGGAAACTCACACACCGCACATGCTGCCAACCCCTGCCTCCTGCCCTCCCCCTTTCCCCCCCCCCCCCCCCACACAGACTATCCTACTATCCTTGTAGGACTATGTTGATACCCTCTTAGAACTGCTTGCATGTGATTGGCATGCTTACTACATGCTAGCTACTCAAGTAATCCCTGTGCTAACACGCACACTCCATCTGTCGACACACACAGGACGAGGACGTCAGCATGAGCCTGCCGCAGCTGCTGGTCACATGGCGTGGCATCGGCACATTGGTTGCTGAGGTGGCTGCCCTAGCAGCCATGAGCCCCTTCCTGCTCATAGAGCTGGGTAGCCTGCTCGCATATGCGGGGGGCTGGCTGAGCCTGTGGAATGTGCTGGATGTTGTCACATATGGCCTGCAGGTGGGCGGTGTGTTGGCAAGAGTGGGGTTGCAAATTGTGTTTTTCTTGTTGGGCAAGAGTGGGGTGTGTTGGCCGAGAGGAGCGTTCAAGACATGATCGTAGTCATAGTCGGTACAAGTTGGCTTGTTGCGCAGGTTGGGATGGTATGGTGTGTGTCTTGGGTGCAGAGGTGGCAAGCACAGGGAGGGATGAGAGAGGGGTGAGGTAAGCCGGGCGAGGATAGAGAGGGGCTGGCTTAGCCTGTGGAACGTGCTGGATGTCGTTACATACGGCCTACAGGTGGGCTGTGGTTTCCAGCAAGAGTGGGGTGTATTGACGGTTGCAGATTTGGTCACAAATTGTGTGGGCGATGGGATGTGGTCGGGTGCGTCAAGGGAAACTCCAAGCTTAAAGGTTTGTACAGTCAACGCTTAGTGCTTCCCGGCAGGTGCCACACCGGCTGCTGAGTGACTGCCTTTGACGCTGGTATTTTGAACTCACCCGGCCGTTCTGCCCCTGTTGCTGCCGCTGTCAACACCCACTGCTGCTGCTGTTGCCGGTGCTGTCCTGATCCTCTGCTGTTGCTGTGCTGCAGATCTGCATAGCTGTGATGCACCTTGGTCGGCTGTACCTTGACTCCAGCTGGATCAGTGTGCTGGTGGCATTCCAGTGTGTGCTGCTGTGGTTCAGACTCAACTACTTCAGCAGGTCAGCTGAACACTGGGGAAGGAGGGGGGTGCACGAGGCGGCAAACAGGCACACACTCCATACCGCATAGCAGGGGCACTAGGAGTGGGCCTGCTACTAGAGTCAGGGTAACCACAATACAAGAGCATAGTTACAATTGCATCAGCTGCAGCGACGGTAAGACACACTTTGCTTGGTCTGTGTGTGCAGTCTGTTGCTGGCTCAGGAAGGGCCCTTATGCTGTTGCATGGCTGCCACTGCAGCACTGTGGGTGCTTCTCAGCCTAGTGGTAGTACGGGGTGCGGTATTTCATGTTCTGAAGGGTGTACACAGCCTGCACGGCTACGTCATACTGACTGTTAATGTTGCTGTTGCGACTGTTGTTGCTGCAGGGTGTTTGGTGGCAGCACCAGCTTCAGCATCATTGACTCTATGCAGCAGGTGGTGGTGGACATCCGCATATACCTCCTATACCTGCTGCTCATGGTGAGAAGGCAACAACCAAAGACAGACACGCATGTGGAATGTGTGTCAGTGGAGGCATTGCATTCACGGTGGAACAGCCCCATAGGGAGAGAGTGTGTGTAGGTGTGTGAACTTGCACACAAGCACACTCCACGTGACCATCCCTGTATTGTCTCGTCACCTCAGCATGTCTGCAAGGTAGACTATGGGGTTGACATGACCCCGGCTGCAGCCCTTACATGGCACAATGTGCATGTTGTCTTCGCCCTGACATATATGGTGTTTTGGCAGAGAGAGTACGTGGAGTCACACCAAACAGTTATGCCAGGACAGTCTCACAACGACAATCGCATGGAAAGGCACGGCGTTGGTCAGCAGAACCCGGTGTTGGGAACTGTGTATTAGGGAAGGGTTCACCTGTTTGCCATGTGTGTCCTGCTGCTGCAGATGTGGGGCTTTGCTTGCGCCTACTGTGTGCTGTTCAGGAGGGACCAGGAGCATGAGGTGGGGCACACACATGGACAGCCTGGTGTGTGTGCATGTACAGGCAGATTTTGGCACACCTTTTGAATGATCTAGCCTCTCTGAGTGCTGTGTACAGCATGCGTACATGCACAATGCAGCTGCAATCCACATGCATGCTTCTGCTCTTACCCGCCTGCATGAATTTGTGTGCTCCAGTCCAAGCACCGGCTCTGCAGCTTGTGTCCTGGGCTGACCCCTTGTGCTGTGCTGTGTTGTGCTGGCTGGTCTCTGCTGTGGTGGCTGCAGCAATTCTCTGACGTGGGCCACAGCATGATGACGATGTTTACATATGCGCTGGGTGGTGTTGACCTGGACATCATGTTGGGCAGCAGCAACCCTGAGGCAGCTATCTTCCTCTCACTCATCTACCAGTTTGCCATGGGCACTGTGCTCATGAGCCTGCTCACAGGTGAGAGGGGCAACGGAGGGGGGGGGGGGTGGCGAGGTCTGGCAAAGAAGGGGGGGGGTGATGAAGAAGGGCCAAGTGCATACAAACAGGGTGCGGGTATGGGGGTGTAAGCTATGGAGTGGCGCAGGGAAAGGATGGAGGCAGCAGGTTTGATGTGCAGCAAGCAAGTGTTCTTGTGGGTGGAGGTTATGGGGAGGCGTTGTGCTGTGTCGGCACGCGAAGGGTGGCCAAGGGGAACAATAGGACGCTGATCATGCAAGTCCATGGCAGGGATGCTGTCCCTACTGCCTTGAATTTTGCATCAAGCTTGAGGGTGGGCCTTGTGAAATGTTCATAACTGCTGAGCACCTTGGCTAGCTGCAGCATGTCACACCCTGACGCCCTTGCGTTGGTGATTCCCTTCTGTTTGCTGCAGGTGTCATGGCTCAAAGCCTTGTCAAGGTAAGATGGCATGGCTGTCTGGCACACATGATCGGCGCTTGTCAACAATCAACCTGTCAACTGCATAGTACTTCAGCACAATTGTGGCACATCCCCTTTGGTGCAACAGGGGTACTGGCAGTCAACCACCGCTGTACAAGCTCATTTTGCCTTCAACTTTTGCTTGGTTGCAATCAGGCACACTGCATGTGCTTCGCCTTCCTCATTGTTACTTCACAGACTCCAGAATGTGGCATGTTTGTCGATGGTGTCACCGGATGTCATGTTGTGCTGGCATGGTGATGTCTCCTGCAGGCCACAGCTCACGAGGACCTGAAGCGCCTGCTGGGTAAGGCCCAGGCCATCGACGAGATTGAGAGCACCATCCCCTCCTTCATAGAGAAGCTGATGCCACACAACTACCCAGCCTTTGTCCATGTGCTCAGGGTAAGCTCAGCACAGGCCGCATGTTCCAACCTGCAGGAAGCTAGCTCAGGCGTGCATGCCATGTACATGATTGCGCATCATGCATTGACATGCATGGATGTTGATCTTCCTGCAGGCACAGCTGCAGCTTTGTGCATATGTGTGCTTGAGCGGCGGCCTGCAGTGCTCAGGGGGGCTGCCGTTGCCACCTGTAAGCAGTGACACAACCGAGGCTGCCTAGCGGCAATTTGCCCCAGCAGGGCTGCCTACAGAGCCATAGACTATATCTTGCGCAAACATTGTACATGTCTGCAAACCTGGTACGTGTTGAAGCATCACTAAAAACTGTCATCGCTCCCCGCGCTGCCTGCTTTGGTTGACCTGGCAGATCGACCCACAAGCTGCAGATGATGGGGCGAATGCTATGTCTGGCGAGAAACTGTGGCACCAGCAGCAGATGGCCTCGGGCGCTGAGCATACGCCTATTGGCGCAGCAGCAGAAGCCACCAACGATGCAGCTGTCAAGGTGAGAGGGCAGGTCACTGTACTGTGAACATCAACGCAAACATCCTGGGGCACGTGATGTGCTCATCCCTACAGCTGGACCGGGCGCTGAACGTCCTGCTTAGTCTCCTTCGCCTTGGTTTTGGTGATTCTGCAGAGAGCCTAAGGTGCCCTGAACGCTGTCACAATACGTAGTGTCAACATGGCCGCTGTTGTACACATACGTCATGTGAGCTGGCGGGTTGACTGGTGGTGGATAGGTTGTAACTGTTGCGGGTCGACCAGTCAACCCCGATGCTTCAGCATGTTTGGTACCAGAGTGACTAGTCCCAGCATTCCGCAGCTACAGGATCTCGCAATCCCTGCACGGCCTGTCCTAACACGCCATCAAGCATACCCGTTGCGTGTACTCTCACACACAAAAGTGCTGCACCAGCACCTGTCATACATGTCTGACCGCCACACTGCTGCATGTGTGTGTGTGTGCAGGTGCTGCTGTCTGAGGTGCACAGCTTGAAGCAGCAGGTGCAGCAGCTGTCAGACCTGCTGCAGACAGTTGTACCCTCCATGCCACCCTCACCATCATCATCAAGCCAGCACATGCTGGCTAGCCCTTGAGGCCCCCTGGGGCCTGCAGTGCCCCCTTAGGCCTGCAGGGGGGCCCCTGGGGCCTGCAGGATGGCCTCAGCACGCCGCGCAATCAGATGCTGTGGCAACACTGTAAGGTCACCGTGACCCATGTGGTGACCAGCAGCAGCTGTGCCAGAACAGCAGCTGTGGTTGGCGCACGCATGGCGAGTGGATCCAAGGCAGACGATAATGTAGCGTGTGGACGCGCTGCTGGGAAGGGACCATGGGTGCAGTGGTCCAGGTGTGGCTTGGCTAATGTGTGTGCCTGTGTTGGCGCTGCGTCAGCACCATTTGACATTGCGGCAGGTGCCATTCGTGGCTATGCGGCAATCCCTTAGCAAGCAAGCAATGCGCCTTTGTGCATCTGTTTAGTCCTGCATCTGTGTACAGGTCTGCACTGGTAAGAACCGCTGTCACAGCTGTGGTGGGTACGGGCGCTGCAAGCATACTGACGTGACATGGACCGCCACAGTGACTAATGTGGCGTGTAGCACTTGCTCGTTGATATAGCACCACCGTCGCAAAGCTTGTGACAACCTCATATTGAGTTGGCTGAGTGCGCAGCAGCAGCTGCTGCTGCAGTTGACACAGTCTTACGTGCACTGGTGTAGCTGTGCCCACAACAATAACATTGGACCCCGCGCACGTGCCTCAAATCATTCAAAAAGCGCAATTATTGCACAACTAGCGTCTTCCTGGCTCGTCTGTGTGACTAGCACGTCATAACCGCACCCGTCGGGAACCTGCCAAAAGACCTGTCCCTGTGTTTGAAATTTCGAGTTCGAATAAGCTTTTCTAACACCTATACGCGTTTGTTGTGGCTTGCTCGCGTCTATTTCGCCTCGCTGTCAAACAATTGCGTCAAGCCACTCAGCACGTTGTCGCGCTCGTACCCAGCAATCGTAGCACAGGAAAGCAAAGCTGAGGGCACAAAATGTTCTACTCACATGAGCTTTTGGGGCGCAAGACGCCTCTGGGAGCGATCTGGTAAGGGGTCTCCGCAGCAGAGGTTCAAACAGCAGTTGTGCCTATGCTACAGCAACATGCAGCAGCAGCAGCCCGAGGACAATAGCTCAGCACCCTCTGTACTCTCTGCACATACGTGTCTCTGCCTTGCATGTGGCCTGCATGTGACACACGCATGCTTCTGTGGCTTGTCTCTGTGTGCTGTGCGCTGTGCAGGACCCTGGCGCACGGCAGAAAGCTCAGCAAGGGCAAGATCATATCCATCAATGTCAGCGAGATATGGTGCGCTGGCAGCTCAGCCTGCCAAGGCAGTCGAATCATGCCAACAGCAGCAGGACAGCAGTAGGCAGCAGGACAGCAATACATCAGCAGAGCAACAGCAGAACAGCAGCGCGCAGCAGTGTGGGTGTGCTGGACCCTGCAGGCGCTACGCGCAACGTGTCCTGTGTGTTAGCAGCTCAACCCCAGAGTGTTTGAACATGTGCTGTCTGCCATGCTGGCTTTGGTTGTGTGCTTTGCAGTGACGACCTGATGCAGCCAGTGGTGCCGCACTCGCTGAGGCTGCAAGGCATCCTGGTTGGTGAGTGTCAGCACACCAGCAGCGCTCTGGTTCTGCCCCCTTGATGCCTCTCTGGCCTGTAGGAGTGCAGCAAGCAAGAAAGCAGCTGCTTGCGCCTGACATGTCCTGGCTAGCTCAGCCATCGACATCATTCTAGGAGTTTGCAGAACGTGTTGTCGCTGTCTTGTTGATGGCAGGCACCCTGACAAGGCTTGGCCGTGCTGTTTGCAGGTGGTGTGGTGATGGTCTTCAGCAAGCAGCAGACGTACCTGCTAGGTAGGTTGCAGTTGCAGTTTGCTTGCACCGCAGCAAGCAAACTGTGTTGTCAGACCCACATGCAGCGGTCATGCCTTGATTTCTCCTTTTCCTGTCCAGTCCAGCAAAACACATCTTGAATACCCTGCAAGCTTGCATGCCCCTGTATTGAGGGATAGCGCTACTGCCATGCCTTGGAGCCTGGCCCACCCTTGTGCCACGCCGTGCCGCTGTCCACTGTTTGCCGCTCTGCCTTTGATGCGACTGCTCAGAGGATCTGCAGGAGATGATGGTGAGCTCAGCAGTGTGTTCACCCTTGCGTTCAGTTTGCATGCAGCACCCCTGCGCCTCCTGCAGTAAAGCAGCCGCATGATGGCACAGGATCCCTTATCAAGCATGTGTCTGCTGCATGCAGCCCCCATGGGGGCCACCTTACCTTCCAGAGGCAAACATGGAGGTGATGATCTCCTGCACGTGTGTTGTGCTGGATTGGCATTGCAACACCGTTGTTGCGTGTGCTGTGTTGTGTCCTGCAGCGTCGTGTGAGGGCTGCCAGCCTTGATGCCACGGCTACTGCTGCCAAGCCAGAGAAGGGCAGGAGCAGGGGCAAGGGCAAGCAGGCCGCTGACGGAGACAACCAGGCGAGGTCAGTCCAAGAGTCTGTGCACGCTCAGACCTGTGCAGGAACAGTGCATCCTAGAGGCAATCTCTTGGTGCAGGAGTCCTGGCAAGGCCGCTCTTCAAACCTGTTGCGCTTGCCATCACCTTCCAGGGCCATGCCATGGCCCAGTGGCTTGCCAGCACCTTCAAAGCCATGGCACTGCCAAGCCATGGCTTGCCAGCACCTTGTTGAACAAGCCCACCTGCGTCACAAGGACAAGCCCACCGGCTACTTGCTAGGACAGTCCATACAGGACCCGGCCAACTTCTCAACAACACCCCTTTTTTGCAGAGCTGCCTTTGAGTCTGAGTCCGCAGAGGCAACGGTGTGATGGGACTATCGTAGTTTGCTGCATAACGCTAGCACTGACACCACAGACTTTTGAATGCTGCAGGCTTGAGGCCATTACCATGATGGACATCGAGGACCTGATGGCCCCTGCAGCACATGGTGATGAGGACTTCATGGGGCTGCTGGCAGGAGGCAGCCTCAGTGATGCGCTGGCCAGCCAGGGGGCCATCCCTGTTGGGCACAGGACACTGCCTGGGGGCGAGGTAGGCACCTAGGCCTGTTGGTGATGAGCTGTGATGGGTTGCATGATCATCATGCAGTGCTGTGCCACAGGGCCTGTGAGGGGGGATTGACAGGGACTGGAGGCACAGCATGCAGCAAGTGAACTGCTGGTGCCAAAGTACTGGCAGCATCTGGGGCAATTGCAAGAGACCTGCAAGTATCAGTGTGCACAGGTTGTGTGCATGTGTTACGTGGCATCTACATCAAGTTAGGGCTCACCCTTCCTCTCCTCCCTTGGACCTTGTGCTGCCTGGCTGCAGTTGGCTGGCGACCTGTTTGTGATGCCCAGCCTGGGCGGTGGCGCAACCTCAGAGGGTGGGGACACAGACGCACAGGGGCGGCGCAGCAAGCACAGCAGGGGCACACACACAGCCAGTGGGCGTGAGCAGGAGGAGGAGGTGTATGGAGGGGTGGACACCACACACCAGCACTGGTGAGTTGGGTTGGGGGATGATGATTTTGGATGCTCACGATGGTGAGGGGTTGGATCCTGTCAACAGGGCATTGTGTGGGCGGCGTGAGTAACCACGGCCTTGTTCTGCGTAGGCCCTACAGCACAGCACTGTGCAGAGAGAGCACATGCCGCCCACTCCAAAACACTGCCAGGGCTGCCTGCTGCTTTTGATGTGCAAGCGCCTGATTCCTTCTGCACGCTCATCATCAGCTGCCTCCCTGCAGCTACCTGGTGCCATGCATGACTGGTTTACCTGACTCATGCCTTGTCTGATGTATGCAGGATGATGCAGCCTGAGGATGAGGTGTTTGAGGACCTTGACTTTGACCTGCTGGGCGGTGTGGACCTGCCCCAGCCCCCAACAGACGCCCCCGACAAGTCCCGTGACCAGACCTCCAGCCAGCAACACAAGCAGGCAGCATCTGGTGACACCACCGAGGTAGCTCCAACACCATCTGCTGGCAGGGCTGCTGGTGTGCCTTATGAGTTCGACAATCAGATGTTTGTGATGGAGGATCACACACAGGAGCCTCAGTTTGCTGCAGAGGAGCCAGCGCTGAGTGACCACCAGCAGGAGAGGGACCAGCCTGAGGCAGGTGGGTAGGGGTTTAGGGTTTGATTTATTTCGGTTTAGTTTCCTCAACCCTAACCCTAACCCTAACCCTCAATCCTTTACTCTCAACCTTTAGTGCTGCGGGGGTGGCAGCAGCAGCAGGTGGGGAGTGGGTGGTTTGCTGCTGAGGGCTTTGTCGTTGAGCTTTGCTTTTGCTGCCGTCAGCAACAGCTCCGCCAAGCAGGGCTGGCTTTACACTATTTTTGTTGCATGCTCAGCTCCATGCAAGGCTGGGTCACATGTCGAATGTTCTATTTCCATGTTGGTGCAAAGAGTGTGCTTGTGCAACTGCTGTCCTGCAGAAGCCGCCGCTGACCAGACGGTGCGTCGTGCCAAGCAGCAGCGCAAGCGCAAGGCTGGCACCCTCATAATGGATGACCTGGACAACCTGCTCATCAGGTGAGAAGGAGGGGGCGGGGGGCGCACTGCTGATTGGGGGCGTTGATTTGCTGGTGTGCACTGGTGTGTATGTGTCTGTGGCAGTTGGGCGTGTTCATGGTTAGGCGGGAAGGGTCGTCGAGAGCTGCCATACCGTCTTGGCTATGCTGCGGCCTGCCTTGTGGTGTAGGGGCTATGCTGGTAACAAGGGGATAATGGTAGGCAAGGCGGCTGCATCTATGGTTATGTGTGGCATTGGGAAGTGCCACAACCACGCCCTGTGCTGTCTGTCTGCGACCAACCTGCAGGAACAAGGTGTACCGTGAGTGGTGTACTGACTCATCCCCCCTGGTGAACAACGGCGCTGCAACCAGCGCACACATGCAGGCACACGCTGCTATGCTGGACCCCTTTGCAGGTATGCCCAATGTCGGGTGGTCATCACCATGGGCTGAATGTGCTGGCATGCTATGTTCCGCAAGTCGCACTCATGGCAGCATATAGCTACTAGTAAATGGCAGTGCCGGCATACACCTCCAACCTGGCCAGCACCAGCTTGGGTATGATGTTGCCAGCCCTCTGTGCAGCTGCTGACCAGATTTATCTCACACGGTCTGCAGGTATGGGCCTGGGTGCCGTGCCGTTTGTCGGCTGGGCTGGTGCTGCTGCTGGCGGTGCTGGTGTGCCCCTGTGCCCTGAGCTGGCGGCGCTGTTCAGGCTCCCTGAGGAGGCAGCAGCTGCTGAGCGTACTGCTGGGGGGCGCAAGGGCAGGCCAGAACAGCCTGGTAGCCCTGAGGTCAACAACAGCACAGGTGAGTCAGGGATCTCAGCAGACAGTGCACCAAGCCTCTTGATTTGTACTGTACTGGTGGGCTGCTTGCACAGCTGCCAAGGCAGAAGGCACCAAAAACCGTGACAGCTAGGTCCAACACACTCGCTTTTCTTTTCGTCACACAATGCACGTTGATCTGCATGGCGTCTTTGCTTGTCCGGGCCTTCACTTCCCGCTGGGTGTGTGGCTGCAGGCGAAGGCTCCCTGCCTGGCATGCTGCCCTACGCCCACAAGATGCCTCTGGACCTCCACCATGTGCCGGATGAGGGCATGATGGACATGCAGGTGTGGCACAGCCCCCAGCTTCCAGTGACCTAGACTTCCAACATGGCAGTGCCAGACGTCACCCAGTTGCTGGGGCATGCAACATGCACCGACTATGTCCCCCTGCCTGTAACTCACCGATTTAGGCCTTTTATGAAGGTTTGCATGGTCAGGACACGGCTTGTGTCAACAACGGGCTGTTTGTGTTGCGTACTGAGGCTGATGTGTGCGTGTGTCTGTGTGCAGGGTGATGAGCTCAACATGATGATGCCTGAGTCACCCCCTCACCCTGGGGACCAGGAGATGATCAGCAACGACGAGGCACATGACCAGCTGGGAGACCTGCCCTTCAATGGAGGTAGGGCAGCCAACAGTATCAGTAGTAGTACCAGCATTGGTGGGACCCACTTGGCATCCAACCACAGACGTGCACTGTGTTGACAGTTCTGTCTAGACACTGCATGCAGGCCATGCTGTCCAGGCTTAGTGGGTACTCCCACCGCCATAGTATGTGTCTGCATTACAGCTGAGAGAACTGCCAGTGGTGCTAACTAGATGCTGTCTGCTGATTGTGTGGCACACATGTGTGTTGCAGACATTGAGGTTGAGCGCATGCGTGCTGCTGCCACGCCCGGCAGCAGTGACGGCAGCCTGCAGCAGCTGATGGGTGGAGGCAGCACAGCAGGCACCAAGATGCTGTCTACAGGACATGAGTCCAACTTCACAAGCGAGGGAGGCAGCGACTTGGCTGCAGCAGCAAGGTGTGATGCTGTTCCTTTGCTAGCCAGCTGCTCTTTTTGGCAAAGAGCCGCTGCATTCATGCAGTGCTTGTCAGTGGGGCTGTAGTATGCAGCTGTTTGCAACTTGAGCTTGGGCGGCACGATCGCACAGTCAGCGCTGACTGTGACAAGGCTTGGCGCTGACCCTGGCTGTGTGCATGCGGTGTTTATTGTCGTCAGGGCCAGGCGTGCTGGTGGCAGCGGCACCAAGAGGCGCCTGGGGTCAGCTGACCTGGGCACAACAGATGACCTGGTGAGTGTGGTTGCACTGCGTGGTTGCGCTGTTGGCCAGGCAGCTCTCAGCACCATGATGGTGCCCAGTGTGCTGCCTCCGTCCCTGTACACTGCCTGGTTCCTTGTTTGAAAGGGCGCCTTGAGAGAGTTGCGAGTGGCATGTTAGCTGTGCACCAGCAAGGTATTCAGCAGCTTGGAAGGTTGCTGCAGGCCAGTACTGCCACATGGTGTCATGTCCCTTGCCAAGCTGCCTGCTGGCCTGGACATGCCGCACATGTCACCACATGCATCGTTTTCATGCCGGCCGGCGTTGACTAACATTACTAACGGTCACCTCATCCGTGTGCTTTTGTGTGTCATCGAACCCTGCAGGACATCTTTTTTGGCACAGGCCACCTTGCAGACCTGCTGCCTGACATCGAGGCAGAGCACTACTATGACGAGCAGCAGCAGCAGGACGAGGGGCTAGTGTCAGAGGACCTGGACAATGCTGCAGTACATGGCAGGCGCTCAGGCAGCATTGACGGCAGCAACAGGAGCCTGACCCCCTACAGCAGCAGCCAGTTCCCCCTGCTGGAGGAGACTGAGCCTGACCAGACTGCCACACAGCTGCCGCAGGACCAGGCCGCTCTCAGCAGGACCACACGGTTGGCACTCAAGTGAGTTCACTAGTACTATCTGACTGGAAGCCACCACACCAGCAGTCAGGGTTTAAAAACCTTAGTTAGTGTGCCTTTTCAGTCTCGTGAGGCTCCAAGTGCGGGAGTGTGATTTGTGCTGACCATGTCCCTCTCACTCGCGCTGGTGGTTTTGTGTTGCTGTTGCTGCAGCATCTTCCAAGGACACCTGCAGCATGCCGCAGAGCAGCAGGCAGCTCAGGCCGATGGGCTGAATGATGCTGCTGGTGGTGCTGCTGCTGAGCCGTCAGTCAGCTTCTTTGGGCTCATCAAGCAGGGCAGGCTGTCACGCAACCAGGCAGCCACTCTGTTCTACCAAGTATGCGGTGAGTACGGGGCCATGTGGGTGGGGTGCAGTGCGGCCAGTACAACTTGAAATGTGGTTGCATCTGCAAGGTGTGAATTGCATCTTGTGGATGCCAGCAGCGCTGGGGGACAGCTGGTATGTGGGCAGCTGTGCTGTTGCAGACTGTGGCTGGGCACTTGATGGGCAGCTTTGACAAGTGTCCAATATGCCCTTGGTGGCTTTTCTGACTGCAGACTGAACCAACCCTCGGCCCTGTTTTGCTGTTGCTTTGCCCATGCAGTCACCAGCACGGCTGGGTTTGTGTCGGCCGACCAGGAGCGTGCCTATGGAGACATCACCATCAGGAAGGGTGGCAGGGAGTTCTGAGAGAGAGCCGGCCTGATGGGCTGCAGGAAGGCGGAAGGCTATGGCCAGGTTATCGCACGGACAATTTTAACCAGGCAGTCTGTTGTGAGTACAGGGGACGGGTGCCCAACACAGCGGGTGGCGCAGTTTGAGGATGGAAGGTGCAAGCTGCAACTTTGTGTGAGGGTGGTGTGTTTGTGCGCAGTGAGGCATGTGCTGGAACGAAGGCCGGGCGTTGTGTCTGTTGACTGAGCAGTGTATGGTGTTTGAGGCGACCAACTAGTTACTTGACTTTCCTGTGAAGCAGGCATGTGAGGCAGACGACCACGACTGCAGGCTGATTTGATACTCTGATGGACAACCAGGCTGCATCGTGCACCATCTGCTGTGATATCCATGAGGTGTACCTTGTGTGACCAAGCATTGCATTTGGGGTAGTGAGTCACTACCTTTGCATGAGTCGGCTGGCAACAGCATGTCATCTTGTACTTGTAACGTCTGGCATAACGTCACAACGTCTGTCCTCCAACACATACACACCCGGTGCCCAACCATACTCACATTCATGCAACAGAACGTCACCCTGTACTTGTGACGTCTGGCATAACGTCACAATGTCTGCCTTCCAACACATACACACCCGGTGCCACAACCATACTCATCTTCAAGTGTCTTACCTGGTCAAGTAGATATTTGGTACCCTCCTAGCCCAGCACACACCTCCTAGCAGCTGTAGTAGAACAGCCCTGTCTCAGAAACTTTGCAGCCCCATTCAGAATCGCAGCAAGCACGCTCTCAGTGAAGTTCAAATGGCGCTACTGCAGCAGTGTGGCACTGCTCCTGTCTGCTCTTATCGTAGGTGAGTCCAACATCCTGCAAGATCGTGGGATCATTGACTCATCAAGTCGCAATGCTCCCTGTTGTTTGACGGAATGCAGTGACAAGCCCACTCAAGACATATTAAAAACATAGTAGAACGGTCGCTCCCTGCCTATCGTGCCCCATCGATCCACATGCCATAGTGGTCCTTGACAGCTCCACCACACGTGCGCATTCACCAGGCAGGCATCCATTCAGCCTAGGCTGCCTGACCCCTCCTCGTGTTTGTGACCCTGTCAGGTCGAGAAAGCCCATGGTTGTCACAGCAGCAGGCCGCGTGGTCAGAGAGGCACTTGATAGACCCCAGAGGTGAATTGTGTGTGTGTGTGTGTGTGTGTGTGTGTGTGTGTGTGTGTGTGTGTGTGTGTGTGTGTGTGTGTGTGTGTGTGCGTGTGTGTGTGTGTGTGTGTGTGTGTGTGTGTGTGTGTGGGGGGGGGGAGGCTATACTACACTATAGGGGCACGTCTTCCCCCCTCCCCCCTCTGGCAACAAGTTATGTCTGGCATATGCGAAACCACATGCAGCTGCAGCCATGCCCCCCCCCCCCCTTCCCCCGGTCCACCGCTTCTCCAGCATTGTGCCCTGCGCAATTTCATGGACTGCAACCTACCTGCCAGGGCCCGAGGTGGCTTACCAGTATGGTGTGTTTGTGCTGGCGACCTGCAGGACAAAGCTCAATGAGTCCAGCGACAGATCCTTCTACAGCATCCCACGCTTTGTCAAGGTGCGGACCTTTCAGGCGATAAGTGCAGACATGCAGCCATGGAAACCATGCTCGCCTCTGGTCGCTCCTGCCAGTCCTGAATGACAGTCAATGAGGCAATCTACTGACGAACAGACCTGGGGTGATATGGTATGAAGCTAGAGATAGCCCACACTCCTGAGGCAGCCTGGGCTAACTGCAGTGTGTGCCCTTGTGTCTGTGCAGCATGTTGATGACGGTTTCCTTGCGCAAGTCACTGAGCTGTACAGGCAGCGCATCCCACCAGGTGAGCGTCCGATCACACCTCACAGTCCACATTGGGGTTGCTTTATTTTTCACTTCAGTGCACACTGATCATCAGCTGTGCCTGCATAGGCCAGGCAATTCATTGCATTGTGCTGCGCGCCCTGTCGTAATGCTTGTGGCTGCCTGCAGGTGCTGCTGTGCTGGACCTGATGAGTAGCTGGGTGAGCCACCTGCCATCAGAAGTGAAGTATGGCAAGGTGGGTTGGGTCCTTTGTAGCATATGCCATTGTTGTTTGGCAAAAACAGTACAGTAACAGTACAGTAATGGGGGACAGGGACCCAACCTCGGCGCTAGCCAGCGAGCCTCGGGCTCATGAGGGTGCCCAGAGGGCCTTACTTGCGTACCCCAGTCTCTTAGGTCAGGTGTGAGGGCGATTGAAAAATATCCATGTAATATACTCCCCATGTTTGGTTTTGTTAGGTATAGTGGGGGCGGACCCCCACCGGCTGGACATACTCCCCATATGTCTGAACTGTTGCTTGAAGCTGTTGATGAAGTAGTGTGGTTTGGCACAGTTGTGCTTGCAAGCGCCCCTGTACCTTGTTGAAGCATACGCTTCCTGCTTTCACTGCACTGATGGGATGGTTCACATGGAATTTTGAGCTTATCCTTCGACGGTGTACTATGCATGTTCATGTTCATGTTGAAATGAACGTTCTTTGGGGTGAACATGTGAACGTGGCTGCCATCGTGTCAGGTGGTGGGCAACAGCCTGAATGCAGCAGAGCTGTTTGAGCTTTCCCATCAACAGTGTACCATGCATGTGCATGTGCACTGCATAGTATGCCTTACATAGTGAGTTATGTCGTGTGTGTGGTTGTTTCCAGGTGGTGGGCCATGGGCTGAATGCAGCAGAGTTGGGGCGCAACAAGCAGCTGGACAGCTTCTTTGTGCGGGACCTCAACGCAGAGCCTGACGGCTGGGCTACGGCTGACCAAAGCTATGATGCTGTGGTGTGCTGCGTCAGGTGGGCACTACTCAGCAACAGCTAGAGGACTGATAGTGCAAGGAGCTTAGTTGGGGTAGCTGTGTTGGGCTAGGGGCAGTGTTGGTGTTGCAATCTGGCTATGGCAGTTTGTGTAGGGCAGCCTAGATGAGGCGTGTTTGTGGAAAAGGTCACTGGCATGTGTGCTTTGTGACAGCATGGGTGCCGGCAAGCTGACCCCCTGCCAGCCTCATACAAGTGAGCTTGCTAAGGGACACAAAGGGGATGTGAAGGGCGCACGCAATAGCTTCAGATGCTGTGCATGTGCATAGTTGAACCACTTCATCGTTGACTGGCCACCACAGCAGTGCAAATGGTGTGGGCTGGCATGACAGGACTGCTGAGCCGACGTAGGTGCAGCCCCGTGATGCAGTGTGCTGTGTCACAACAGCAGCTTGTTGCCAGCCTGCCAGGGTGTGTGTTCTCAAACAATGGCTGCCTTGTCCGACTCACTGTGTGCGGCTTGTTGCACCACTCACTGTCCTTCTGTCTTCCTGCCTCTGGCTGCTGCTGCTGCTGCTGCTGCTGCTGCTGCTGCGCTGCTGGTGGTGGTGCAGTGTGCAATACCTACAGCAGCCTGAGCGTGTGTTTGCTGAGGTGTACCGGGTGCTCAAGCCTGGAGGGGTGGCCATATTCACCTTCAGCAACCGAATGTTCTATGAAAAGGTGGGGAGGGGCGTGGGCAGGATGGATCATTGTCCAACCATTCTGCATCAGTTCAGAGGATGCAGTACCAGCAGTTGGGTTCAGCGTCAATAGGCCTGGTTCTTGACAGTCGTGCTGACATGCCCTGCACCCCTGCTGTCGCATTCAAGTGATGCCCTGCATCCCTGCATCCCTGCACCCCTACTGTCTCAACCAAGCCACTGAAATTGCGCGGCGTTGCAGAGTGCAAGCGGCTGACATGCTGAGACCTGCAGCTGTTGGTTGCTGTTGTGGTTGCAGGCCATTGCTTCTTGGCGGGACAACTCGGGCTTTGGCCGCACGCAGCTGGTAAAGAGCTACTTCCAGTGTGTGGAGGGCTTCACGGAGCCAGAGGTGCTGACACAGGTGGGATGGGCATCACGGCAGCGCATTGAAGACTTTTTGGCTGGTGTGCAACTGCTGTAAGCATCGATAGATACTCATTGGACACTTGTCAGCGGCACTTGTTGAACGCCGTTGAGTTGCAGTAAAGGGCATGTTTCTTTTTTATACTGCCACAGCGGGTGACAAGTAAAACTGTTCATTTGTGATTGTGTTGCGGCGCAGGTGCCTATTCCAGAAGGCGGGCGCAGGACAGCAGCTGGCTTGACGGGCTGGCGAAGGCGCTGCCGCAGCCACTGCAGGCGCTGCTGGTCAGGAGCAGCAGTGACCCCTTCTATGCTGTGCTGGCATACAGGAACTTCAAGCCTGACTATTCATAGGCACGTATGAGGTTGTACCGGTAATTGCTATACAGAATTGTTCCACAATACAATATGGCATCTATCAAGGTGCAAATCGTGGAGTGCATTTTGCCAGGTGCATGAAGCGGCAGCGCTGCGGCACGGTGCACATCAACATGCACCTGGATTTGTGTCAGGTAGAGCGGCCGGCTGTCAATGCCCAAGACAGGCAAGTCATCCTCTATGAATACCATGGGTTGTTGGCTGCGACAGGCTGGCTTGGTGCGATGTTCAATGCAATGAGGCCAGTTGCATCTGCATGCAGTCAAACCAAGTGAGGGACCACCCCGGAATGACCAAGCTCTGACAGGGAAGTTGCATTCTTGTTACACTTGGAACGTCTACGTCTAGCAGCAGTGTTGTCCTACAAACGCACAAGAAGCTGAGTCAGTTTTTTCCTTGATCAGATCTCGGCTGGCGCTCGTTAAGTCGGAGCTACTGCGTCTGTGTTGCTTACTCACATCACGATGGGTGTCATCCACATCACGAGCGCGGAGCATTTCAACCAGCTGAAGCACAGCAAGAGCACATTTGGCAGCCCTGCTGCTGTTGTGGTCGACTTCAGTGCAGAGGTAGCTTTATTTCTTGCCTGTCAAGACTCCAGTAACACCTGCAATGCATTCTGACGGGGATTGTGTGCTGTGCATGATGTGTCTTGCAGTGGTGCGGTCCATGCAAGATGATCGCACCTATCTTTGAGCAGCTGAGCAACACATACACCAGCGTCAAGTTCTGCAAAATCGATGTGGATGAGCTTCAGGTGTGTATGTAGGTGGTAGTAGTGGGGTATGTGTGCTTCGGCACGGGCAACACGGTGGATGGGGCAACTGCGTCCAAGGCCTACCTTTCCATGCGCAGCAGGCGTGGGGGGCAGAAGCTGGTTGTGCATGAATCCAGTGCCCTGAGCACACTGCATACTTTCCCGCTTAGACTGTTGCTATCTTGCTGGCAAGCATATCTTCTGCATACTGACACACTGGCCACCTTGCATTGAACAAACCGCAGCATTGAACAATTGACAGCCTGCGGCTCCCCATGCTGGTGTCATCAACATCCCTCGTGCATGTTTGTTGCTTGGTGTCCACGCTGATGAGTTACTTACTTTCGTTCTACTCTGCCTACAGGACGTTGCTGGTGAGTGTGGTGTGCGGGCAATGCCCACCTTCCAAACCTACTTCAATGGCGAGAAGGTTGCTGAGTTCTCAGGAGCAGACCCCAAGGGACTCGAGAACATGATCAAGAGGTCAGCACAGCTGGTGTGGTGCAGCCATACACCCTGCATGTTGCCCTTGGGCATGAATGCTGCAGCTGGCTGCTGGTGCACTCTTGCCAGTCTGTCCCCGGACCACAGTTCCTGTCTCAAACCAGCTTGATGTATTACCAAGAGGCTCCATGCATGTTCAACCAATCTGCATCAGCATCGTTGCTGCTATTGTGCTGTGCCCTCATTTCCCTGCTAGTCCTGCAGTCTCGACACATCTGATGTTGTTTGCTGCTGCCAGCATCCTGTTTTCGCAGTGTCAACTTCCACACCATGTCTCCACTCAGTATGCTGTATGTTCTGATGCTGCTGCTGTGTGCTTTTCATACTGCTGCTGCCTCTTTGCAGCCTGGTTGACAAGGCAGCCCAGGGAAGCGCAGGTACAGGGCAGAAGCTGGGTGGCGACAGCGCAGCCCCCGCCCCCACAGGCCAGGATGACATGCGCGCTAGGATGGCAGCGGCAGCAGAGGCTCGCCTGAAGGCCATGGGGGCATGAGCAGCTGGGTCAGCACACAGAGGTCGCTGCAGCACATGGCCGGCAAAGCAGCAGGAGGCAAGCTGGTGCTCCAGAGGCCTGATGTCCCACTAGGGGCGAAGCAGACTGACTGAGCTCATTGTGGATTGGGTTTTGACGGGTGCGGTTCACAGTTGTGGAGACAGCACATACTGGAGGCACGGTTACTTTTGTAGGTGTGAAGTGCTGCCACTGCCTTTGGACAATGTCCATACAGCAGCACACACCATGCGTGCCGGGTCGCTGTACGCAGAGTTGACGGACACCCTCTGGAGGGTCTGCGTCAATGCACTGCGCACCTGGTGCTGTGCGTTTGGGGTGGTTGTTTGAGGCAATTTTTGAAGATTGGAGCAGGTGCCCCCCACTGCCCCATGTTGTCATGTGGGTGCGGGTCTTCTGGCATGGTTGTGTATTGTTGGGATAAGGTCTGCTTAGCTGACCTATGCCAGTGTTCAGTCGCCGATTGGGCGGCCCAGAAAGTGACGGTTTAGTCTGGGCTCTTGTGGTGTGGAGCATGTATGAATCGTAATTGAGAATGATGTAAGAGCGTAATCAGAGGCTCCACAGGCTTTGATCACATGCCGATGCACTGGGTTGCAAAAGATGACAGTCACTGCACGTGTGCCTCATGCTGGGCCTTTGTGCTGAGCAGGTGGTCATTCCACACAGGTTGTGCAGAGGGCACTGGAACCTGCCAACTGGCCGTTCACAAAGCAACCTAGGGGGCCAGAGGCACAGCCTCATCATAACTATGGCTGAGCACGTCACGCTCTTTCATCCCTCATCACCACATACACACGTGTATGCCACAGTGCACCGGCTTTGTGTCTCAACTGTCTTGGCACAATAACACAGCAAGGACACCCACCTTGCACCCCCCATGTCGCAACAGTGGACTTACCACACACATCGTCAAGGGATTTCGAGGTTTCGAGAGTCAACCCACCGATCAAACACTGACAGAGCGAAAGGCTACTACTTGTGGTAGTACCACAACATGGACTGGCGCAGCCCAAGAGCTACAAGCCAGCTCGTCACCGTTGGTGGTGTCCCGCATGTACAACAACCCATTGTGTACTGTGCAGCTGACTCAGCTTAGCCACTCACGTATCACCGCAACCACATCCACACTGTCAACTCATGACATGAGCCACCCCTTCACTTGGTCACAGCAGTCACAGGCAACTTGAAGAGCGTCCAGCAGTCGCCCAGTCTGTAGGTCTGTACATGCTCAAGTCCCCTGCAAGACCCTTCATGGGCTACTTGCACAAAACACCCTGTGAACTCCTGTCCAGCCACATGAAAGCAACACCCCTCCTGGACCGTCCAGACAGGACGCACAGTGACCGGATGGTTGCAACCACCCCAATTTCACACAACGCCTTGACGGAATTGTATGATCTACAAAGCAACCATATACCTTGCTGACCACCCTACCCCCAACTCAACTGCTATCCGCAACACATGCTCATTCGAAGACGCTACCCCACCAAGACACAGCCGCAGCACATAGGCGATCTGTCCATAACCGCCGTACCCACACCTGCAGAGGTTGGGTGGAAAGCCGCACTGGCCGGGGAAGTCCCCAAGCACCAGCACCCTACTGTGTAGCAGGGCGGGGCAATATCGCCAACTCTTGCCCACTGCTGCTCCCAGCCGCTACGCCGCCATCACCAGCCTGCAAGCTGGCCTGCTTCCTCCTATGCGGCCGCTGCTGCTGCTTTTGCTGCTGCTGCGGGCCGCTGCCAGTTCGCTGCAGGCGTTGACTGATCCCGCTGCCCCAGCGTGTAACCGCCTTGAAGGCACCCTTCAGGGACCCCTTCCGCTGCAGACCACCCTGCTGCCCATGAATATGCCAGCAGCCCCACACACACCATCATCCGACACTCCAGCAGCTGTGCTGAGCCCTCCGCTGCCCCTAGATGCTCCTGCAGCACTAGGACTAGCCGGCAGTGAGGACCCACAATCTCCACCGTCAGTCACTGTCGATGCAGCAGCTGAGTAACTGCCAGGAAACAGCGCAGGTGACATGGCGGGGGTGTGTCCTCCAGAGGACCGCCGTGAGGACCTGTTGACTGCTGCCTGCTGCAGGCTGGAGAAGCTTCTGCTGCTGCCAGCCGTCGGCAGCAGTGCGTTGCGGTCGTTGCTGAGGTGCGGCCGCTGCTGCTGCTGGGTGCTGTCCATGTGGCTGCTCATGACGGAGCTCAAGCTGTGGACAGAGCTCCCCGCCTGCATGAAACAGCAACACCAAAAAGCGTGCCAGCAGCACCTAACGTAAATTACAGAAGGAGGATCCATGAATTCACAAAGGCAGAAACAGAGGGATCATCAACAGAAGGGTTCAATTGCACAAAATCACAAGCAGCACCAGAAGCACTGTGTTCACCTGTGTGGCATAAGAGCACATGTCATCATTGTCCGGCCGCCGCCGCGTTGAGAACGGCAGCGGCAGGCCGTCCACCCGCTCCTCCTCCTGAGACTCCTCCAAATCCTGCAGGAGCTGCTGCTGCAGCTGCTGCTGGAAGGAGTGCCTGCTGCTGCTGCGCTGGCCATGCGTGATGCGGCCCGGTGCTGAACTCGGGCTCATGCGCGCAGCAGCGACAGCTGCAGGATAAAGACCAGGACCAGAAGCAGACTGAGATAGCTCGCTGGTGTTGCTTGTGAGGCTGGTGTAGCTGCCGTGGCTGCTGCTGATGCGGGGCTTTGGATGCATGGAGTCTGAGAGGGATGGGTCTCTGTCTGGTGCGCCGCCTTCGGAGGAGCCTGCTGCGTGCTGATCATGCTCCTCCTGTTCATGCTCCTCTGCTAGGGTGGCCACCTCTAGCAGCCCGTCCTCATACGCCCTGGATGGCCCCTCATCCAGACCTGCAACAAAAGCCACACATGGTGCGACATTATGGACCTAGGCAAGTACGTGTGGCCCGTGCGGAGATGACAACAGCGCGGATGGCCGCCACCTGTAACTGGCTCACACAGTGCAAACGACTGAAGTGAGGGACCCAGGGGTCGTGTAGGCACGATCCTTATCGCTGGCCTCTTATAACAGTCAGCGCTCAGTATCAACAAGCACACTCGCCTGTTTCTGATATCAACGGCATCGTAGACACACTGGCTGCATCCCCGCCTGCATCTGAGCTCCTGAAAGCTGACAGCAGGCTCAGTGTCGACGACCCTGCTGCAGTGGGGGATGTGCTGAGGGCCATGCCCCCTCCTGCCTTCTCACTTGGTGCTGCTGGTGGTGGTGCTGGCCCTGCAGGAATCAAACTCCCACAGCCGTCTGATGATGCATCCCCATGCCCTGTGGTGACCATACTGGCAAGAGAAGTAAAGCTGTGTGCTGTGGAGCCTGCTTGGGTTGCCAGCGAGCACAGGTCGTCTGGCTGCGTGCTGAACCCCAAGCCCAGTCCTGCATGCCGGCCTGGTAGTGAGCTACTGCCGCTGGCGACGCTGTTGGCGTCGTTTGTGGCAGCTGCTAAGCTTCCTGCACTGCTGATGTGGCTGATGGAGCCTGTCTGAGGGCGGGAAACTTCTCCTGCTGCAAAGCTGCATCCTGCAGCACCGTCGAACGCAGGACCTGCGTCCGTGCCGTTGCTGCTAGCAGCGCTCTGGCGTGCCCCAAGCTCGAAGTCGCCTAGGCTGTGGTGGTGCTGTTTGGGGCTGCTTTGGGAGGCGGGGTGGCCTGCTGCTGCTCCTACGCCCCAAGACTTGGGAGCCAGACGGCCCAGAGCATTCTGCATGGTGGCAACCAGTGGAAGAACGCAACACAGTTTGTCATTGGCAGAGGCAGCACGGGGTCATTCCCTCACTTCCTTCCCAGTGTCCCTAGTGCAATATGTGCTGTGCTGTTTGAGTGAGTTGCAGGCTTGGGCCACATTATCTTGGCAGCGTCACACGACTTGCACTAATCTTGAGCCAGGCCCCATCAGAAAAAGAGGACAGCGAGGTGCTGCTGCATTACTGTGCACCAGCTTGTCAGCAGACAGGACAGCTGCAGTGGTTGATTTGCCCTGTTGATATGAAGGCACAAAAAAATCATCTTTTTGTGATGCAGTGGTGCCACCAACAAACCATCAGAGGCAGCAGCACACCGCAACAAAAGCGTACCAGGCATTCACCAGACTGACCTGGACACGACTGCCAAACCCACGGTGGTGTGAGTGCACTCCTGGACTCTTCATGCCTTCCTGGTGTTCTGGTGCACGCCTAGTCATGGCTGCTGAGCTCCCTGGGCCCTATGCCTTCCTGTGCTGCTATGCAACATACAGGATCACCTTGCTGTCAGGCTATGCTGCTCTCCGCAGAGAGAAGCAAGCGACTTAGGCCACATCACAGCTATGTGAGCTAAACAACCGACACACAGGGGGTGTGCAGCAAGATAGGAAAGACAACGACAAGAGGCTCGACAAACTCCGAGACAGCAGTATCAACTACGCTTTCTCACAATACGTTTGATAGTTGACTTCAGCAACATCCGCAGGTTGTGACTTCCACCACATGCCAGTGACACAGTGTGTCGCTTCCTCCACATGCCAAAACCTTGGACACTCACTGAGTAGGTCTGACAGTCAGACTGTGACTTGACCAGCGGGATAAATGGAGTGAAGCTGACCTCAGCTCACAATCACGTGAATCTTAATCACCACACTCACAGTTATAATCATGGTCCACCCCTTGCTATCATGGCCAGGTGTTCATGTGCATGTGCCCTTGCCAGGCTGCCAGGCTGTTCCAACTGTAGTCCCACTTGTTCATGCTCCCAGCCAACACATGCATATACAATCAACACCTTCCTCAAAAGGTGGAAGGTACATCTTGCAGTGCCAGTGATACTGCAACTACGCTGTTCAGGCTGCAACCACAAGGGCGACCAGTCCCACTGCGATTGTTGAAGCAGCCAAATGTGCTGAATGATTCAGTGCTGAACAAAATCCATACATATGCCTATCTTTCAAGTCAAACCCTGCCTCCAAGTTGCGTTCTGCTACCCTCCTGATGCCTGTACCTTGCTCAGCAACGCCTTGGCTGATTCAAAGGCTTGATTGCGTTGCAATCGCAACTGCTTGGCCAGCAACGGCGTCTGTGCCGCATCACCAGCAGACAGGGCCTGAACAGCAGCAGCATGTACCTCTGCCAGCAGTGCCTCTGCTTTTTGGATCGCTGCTGCCACCTGCTGCTGCAGGTCTGGCTGCTGACCTGGGCTCAGGGGCTGCTGCTGCTGCTGCTGCTGCTGCTCAGGACTACTGCTGAGTATGCTGTCAGGCAACTGCGACCGCTGCTGGACTCTGGTCGTGGAAGGCGGCGCTGTGGCACAGGCAGCAAAAGGAGCCATGTTGGAAGGATTGTTGCGGGTGCGATGTGATCCCTGCACCAGTCAGACTCATACCACACTGCGCAGTGTATCACACTGCCATTTGAACCCCTAACAGAGGGGGGGTGGGGGCATTGCGACAGTCACAACATGTCAACGTGGAGCAACCTTCCTGCTGGCTGTGTGAAGCACCCCCGCAGCTGCTATGCTCCAATGCAACCAACTGCACAGCAAGCGAGCCACAGGGAAGGTGATGACTGCAGATGCATTTGCTCACCTGTCGACACAGCGCCCTGCTGCCCCACA
Source organism: Desmodesmus armatus (assembly GCA_007449985.2). Taxonomy (NCBI): domain Eukaryota; kingdom Viridiplantae; phylum Chlorophyta; class Chlorophyceae; order Sphaeropleales; family Scenedesmaceae; genus Desmodesmus; species Desmodesmus armatus. The sequence goes on along the minus strand of VIIQ02000068.1, from coordinate 104,320 downwards.
CTGGCTTGCAGTTTAGCAGCAAGCTTCTTGAACCCCTCGTACTCTTCATCATACTTTCGTTGGTATGCCAGCAGTTGCTGGTTTTGCTGACATGGTTGCTCTGCTGCTTGCTCCATGGCAGCTGCTGAATCTGCAACAGCAGATGACATGGTGGATGCCCTGCTGCTTCTTGACAACACCTGACCACAATCGATCCAATAAAGTCACTAATACCACTTGAAAGTCGTTTTTACTTGGCGTGGCCGAGTTGCCGATGTACGGAATCATGAGATACAAGATGATCTACACATTGATCTGTACCTCTGGGCTTTGGATGGTCGTCAATTTCAGTCTCAACATACACAACTAAGTTCTTCATCATCCCTCACCCAATTGAAGGTTTTCTGCTCAACATTATACAGGCTGCCTGCTTCCACCCTGACCAGCCTGGCCCTAGGACAGCAGCGACCAAACATGCCTGCATCCTTTCAGGAGGCCCAGTCAGTCCAATTCGGCCGCCACCTGGTAGCATCCACAAACATAACCCCTGGTCAAACCGTGCTCGAACACCAACCTTACGCAGCCGTGCTATATGATGACCAAGTGCAGCAGCGGTGTGATTGGTGTACCAAAGCAGCACAGCCCAGTACCTGCAGCCTGAGCCGCTGCACACGCTGTAAGTTCGCTCACTACTGCTCAGTATCCCATCAAAAGGCAGCTTGGAAGGCATACCACAAGCAGGAGTGTGCAGCGTTGGGGGCGTGTGCTCCCAATGTCCCTCCAGCAACAGTGAGGCTGGCTGCCAGAGTCTTGTGGCGCAAGAGCAGGTGAACTGGGGTGCCAGCACGGTGTGGGGAGTTGGGGGCAACTGTTCATCCCTGGACAGTCTCGTGCTCGCTGTCTGTCTGTTGCGGCGGTGTGTACAGATTGATGTGAAGTAGTAACCAGATTGTTGTAGTCAGTGGTTGTAGTACCTGCAAGACGAATCGTTATCCCCGCTGCCAGCACCCTTGCTGCCTCCATTTCAACATGTCAATGCTCCCACTGCGTCAGCCACTTGCGTCATCTTTATGCACGTCACTTTGTTCTGCAGTGAGCGTAGCAGCGGATTCACCCACCAGCAGCAGCAGCAGCAGCAGGAGCAGGAGCAGCAGCAGCAGCAGCAGGAGGAGCAGCAGGAGCAGTGGCTGCAGCAGCAGCTGGCAGGCGGGGTGTATGCAGATGTGCAGGCCCTGCTGAGCCACTGGCAGCAGCTGGATGATGCTCGCAAGCTGCAGTATGCACAGATGGCAGCACTCACCAGGTGAACCAGCCCCAGCACACTTGCCTGGGCCAGCACAGCATAGCACACCACAGCAGAGTCCCTAGCGTTGCTGCAAGCAGTAGTAGAAGGGTTTCTGAAGTACGTTTTGCACAGCACAGCACAGCAGTAGGGAGTGCATGTTTGGGCATGTGGTGCTGTGTGTGTGCAACCCCAGCCGCTAGATAGCAGTAGTGAGGCAGTGCACGTGCAGCAGTGGCACAGGCTGGTTTGTCTGGCTGGCGCAACCACTGCCTGCAACAAGGCACCAGCTGCAAGCAAGCTCATTGCAGTCCGCACCACACACATGTGCAATCACCACACACATGATTGCACATGTGTGTGCGTGTGCCGCACGTCAACATTGACACGGCCCTCTGCCAGCCTACTGCATCAGCTGCAGTCTTATGTCAGCAAAGATGCATGTGGCAACCTGTGTTTGTTTGCTGCTGTCCTGTTTTTGATAATGGTGGTGCAGGGCATTCATGCTGGGTAGCCCCCAGCAACAGCAGCAGCAGCAGCTGTCATTTGGAGACAGCACACCATCAGCAGCACCACCACCACCGCCATCAGCATCATCATCAGCAGCAGCAGCTGACCCTCCAGAAGTCAGGCAGATTGCACTGCTGCTGGCCCGGTTTGCTTGCAACAACCACACCATCTGTGATGACGAGCTGAGGCCGTTGGGTGTTGGCATCTATCCACTGGGTGCACTGGTCAACCACGACTGCACCCCCAACTGTGTGCAGACCTTTGCAGGACGCAACATTGTGTTCAGGTGGGCAAAAGGGTGGGGAGGGGGGCTGCGGGGAGGGCTGGACAGTGGGGTAGAGTGGGAAAGTGGGTGGGTGGAAAGGGCAGGGGATGGGGGCGATGGGGGTGGGGTGTTGCGGCTGTGGGAACGGCAGTGGTAGGAGCACCACAGGCGTTGACAGCGATAAGTAAACGAGTTTGATTTGTTGCACCCGTCAGGTCTGCGGTGCGTGACTGCCAGCTGCTGCGGACAGGGGCACACGAAAAGCGCTCTTTTGGATGCTTTCGATGACCTGGCACCACCTGGCACAGCATGACACAGCACATTTGAATACATACTGTCAGTAAGTGGTGTGGCAACTTTTCTGTCTGCACATATGCAGTAATTTGCAACACGCCAAGCTGTGCTGTGCTGTGCTGTGCTGTTCAGGAGTGTGAGGTTCATAAGCCCCGGGGAGCAGTTGACCATCAGCTACATTGAGCTGGCTGCAACACGCCAGGAGAGACGCAGGCAGCTGCTGGAACAGTACTTCTTTGACATAGACACACCTAACACAACCCCACAACAGCAGCAACAACAGCACCAACAGCAAGCACCCCAGTTAGGCCGGCAAGAGGTGCTTGGGGTGGCAGCAGCAGGGCACATGTTGGGCAGTATGCAGGAAAGTGGCCTGCACAAGCTGAGGCTGCTAGTGCAGCTGCCACAGCTGCCACAGTCAACAGCTGCGGCTGCTACTGCTCAGAAATGCAGCCAGCAGGAGCTGTTGCTATGGTCAAGCAGCTGCTGCTCAGGCTTGCTGCTGCAGCAGCAGCAGCAGCTGCGCTCAATTGATGAAGATTCCAAGGGTCATCCAGCCAGCTCAGCACAGGAGCAACGCAACAGCAGCAGCAGCAGGCCGCCTTGGCCTGAGGACACTGTAGACCCCCAGCTGTGTCAGATGCTGCTGCTACAGCCCAAACAGGCTGGCGCCGGTGGCAGCAGCAGCGGCAGCAATGGCATCCAACAGCACGAGCAGCAGCAGGATGAGTTGGTACGGGTGCAGCTGCCAGGGGGCATGTGCCTCTTGCCACAGCTGCCTGGGGCAGGTGGTGCAGGCAGTGGGGGGTCTGCAGCAGCCTCAGAGTTCCTGCAAGGGCTGTTCAAAGACCTTGAGAAGCTAGGAGGGGCAGATGCAGGTGTCCCTGCTGATCTAGCACTTGACATGGACCGCCCAGCACCAGTTTTGCTGGGACAGAATGGGGTTGGATCGGAGCAGCCGCAGCAGCAGCAGTCGCAGTTAGAGGCTGTGCAGTGGGGGACTGGAACACTGTACTGCAGCAGCACTCACAGCAGCACTCAGCAGGGGCGGCTAGCAGCAGTGGTGCTGCTGACTCTACACTACCCTCCACTCTGCAGTTAGTGCAGGCCGGTGCTGGCTTACTGCTGCACGTGTGGCAGCTGCAGCAGCAAGCCGAGGCTTTCACACGAAAAGGGCAGGCAGCAGCAGCTGTGCAGACCTGCCGTGCAGCTCTGTACGCTGCAGATGGATGGGGGCCCTTGGCTAGCGTCCAGGAGGCACCACCTGCTGCTGCTGCTGCCGCTGAAGACGTAGGAGGTTCAGGTAGCTTACAGAGCCTGGGTTTTGTTGCCGGCAGCAGCAGCAGCAGCAGCAGCAGTAGGGTCAGCAGGAATATGAGCGGGAGCACCCTGAGGGTGGCCTTGGGTCCACAGCATGTGCTGCGCATCAGGGTGCTTGCGGCGCTGCTGTGTGCTGCTGTTGATGCAGCTGAATGGCAGCTGGCGGTGACAGCGGCATGGCAGCTGACGCCCTTGTACGAGCTCGTCTATCCCAAGGTATGTCCAGACTGTTGCGGCGTGTGGGGGATGAGGTATCGCGCTGCTTGTTGCACCCACGGATGAAACTGCCACAAGCCATTCGGATGCAAATGTAACAGGCTGTTACATGGAGTCACAAGGGCATCGGGTTGGGTGTGATATGCTGCCAGTTGGACGGGGGTTGCTTCCGCTGCCTTGATAGCATGTTGCCTTTCAGTATCTGCCTCCCGTGTGGCTGTCCCTGTGTGTGTCATGTGTTTCTGCACCCATGGCTATGCACATGCTTGCAGGTGTGGCCCAACCGGGGTTTACACTACGCGCTGCTGGCCAAGCTGGAAATGCTGCTGCAGCAGCCAGCAGCAGCAGCTGAGTCAGCAGAGAAGGCATTGGCGATACTGCGTGTGACGCACGGCAGCAGCTCTACTGTGTTGCATGAGGTTGGCAGGACGCGGTACGAGGCAGGACAAGAGCTTGCTGCAGCTGCGTACAGGCTGGCCGATTAGGGGGGCAGGCTGCAGATGGTGTGAAAGCTGGGTGGTCACGAAGTCATGTAGTAACGAAGCTGATGGCATCAGAACTCCCTTTGCTGCCTTGACGGATTGACACTGCAACATAAGGATACCTGCCGCATTGCCAAGAGCATGGATCATCCCAGCCAAAAAGAAACACGATAGCTTTCAAGTGATGTCTCGCAATCAGGACAACTAGGCCTGTGCAGCACGGCCGTGCAAACATATACATTGGTACAGGACAACACTAGCAACACATGGTGTCAACACATGCGCACACAACCACAAGGACCACTTCCAGGACTGCATCAACTACAGTGGTGCGTCGCTGTTCTAAGCACTCAGCATACCAGGCAGAACAAGCACATACACGAGGCTGGTGATTGTCACCAGCAGCCACCCTGGCTAGGCCCAGGTTACAAAGCATGAGCCATGTGGTTGTGCAGCACTGTTGCAGCATCACTGTACCCGCTCAAGCATCTTGCCCTCTGCCTTCCTGCGTAGCTGCCCTCGGCTGATCATGACCTTCACCGCCAGGCCAACCTGCACAGACAAGACAGCAGCATGCATGGCGCCGGCTTGGTGGCAATCTACATGAACAGCAGGTCCTCACTGACCAGGGAAAGAGATCAGCCTGTATACTGGCTTGCAGGCGCACCCGTGGAGTTATAGGCTGTTGCAAAAGCCACAGGGGCGCGCGGCAGGTCATCAAGGACAGCCATCAATCTAGTAGCCACGTATGATGCCACGTGCCCCAGTTTTGGCACCCTCTGGTCCGCATCAGGGCTGCCTGCGGTTTGCAACATGAACCCATGTACCCTGCAAGTCCAAGCCCTGGTTGCCCGCCCACCTGGTTGCCGCTGAAGCCCATGGCTGCCAGGTCCTCCAGCAGCCGCCTGTAGCTGATGTGGCCACCAATGTGCAGCCGCTCACTGATGCGCGCCTCAACGTTTTGCGTGGCATTCACCTGCACGATGCACACAACCTTGCTTGCCAGAGTGTAACGCCATGCACCTTGTAGCTTCACAGGTCACTATTTGAAAATGCCCGTACTAGTGAGTAGTACTGTCAGGGTTACACCTCTGTACTTACTCTGTCCGACATCTCCTCTGAACGCTGACCATAGCACTGCCCTTGGGTCACGTGCCTGACCATGCCCAATATTGTTGCCCTATATAGCCCATCCAGGCGGGCTGTAGCAGACAAACTGCTGCTGCACAGCATTGCTTACCTCCAATCGCTCTGTGCTGCTGTTGATGAGTCCCGCGTTCATGGCATTGATGGTGCTCTTGGTGAACAGGTCGAATGCCGCTGCCACGTGGCCATCATCAGCCTCGCCAGCCAAGCTCATACGAGCAAAGCTCTCGCTGATGCGTATCAACGCCTCCAGCTGCCTGCAGGGGGCAACACAGACAACAAGCGCCCGTTGGACAAACTGCAGGTCATTTCGGAACCAGCATAGAGAGGGCCGCCAACAGCCACCTGACAATCCGAGTGGGGTCAAATTGTGGAACGCATGCCATCAGCACAGGCTCTGATTGCACTAGAGGCATAGGGCTAAAAGCACGCATGTATGTAAAGCAGCAAGCAGCCTGCGCCCCGGACAAACCTGACAGTCATGGGGATGGGACACTCTTCACTCGAGTCTGCAGCAGCGCGCGCCTGACGCGCCTGCAGGCAGACAGAAAACATCGAGGGAGCGCGTCAGACCTTGATCGCAGTGCCGCAGCCAGCACAAGAATGGACACTCATGGATGAACCTCTCCATCTTTACAGGGAGTGCATTTCATAAGCTGTGGGGTTCATTCATACAGACATGCAACATTTGTGTAGCCCAAACAGCACACCTTGTCTCGTAGCTCCACAAACTTGGCCACCAAGCGGCCTGCTGATGTCTCCTCCAGACGGGGGAAGCAGTGAGTGCGCGAGTAGTGGATGAAGCGCTTCAGCGTCTTCTCATCAATGGATGGATCGCCCTCACGCACCACGTCGCTGCCCGCTGCCGCTGCACCCTTTGCTGCTGCTCCCGCTGCTGCACCACGCGCGATGCTTTGTGGCCTGCTGGCGCTGCTGTGCACCGACAGCACGTGCCTGCGAACACCAGACCAAGCAGCCACAACGTCAGCATGATCCAACAATAGAAGCACACGCATATCAACGCAAACCACCATGCACCGAGGCTGGTGCCTGCCAAGGGCTAGGCACAGCAAACAGTGTAACTGCAAACCTCTCGCCTGGCTCTGGCACAGCAGCAGCAACAGCAACAGCAGCAGCCGCTCACTTTGCGATGTCTTGGTCCCTCTGCTCATCTGGCACATCGCGCACGATGAAGATGAGGTCAAAGCGAGACAATATGGTCGTCTGCAGGTCAATGTTGTCACTGGCTGAGGAGAGGTCGTCGTACCTGCACACGACAGCACCAGGAGGCAGGACAGCAGGGTCCATGTTGTCTCACGCAGGCAACGACACAGGCGGAATCACTACAACACATACCCACCCATCTGTTCCGCAGATGCTATGCGCCACTACCGCAGATGAATCGTGAATTGATCGAGCCGTATTCCGCAAGCAAACAATGCAACAACGCACTGTGCAGCCGCATCCTTGTAGCGCCACGCACCTGCCGGACGGAGGGTTGGCGGCAGCCAGCACGCTGGTCCTGCTCTTGAGCACCGTGGTGATGCCTGCCTTGGCAATGCTGATGGTCTGCTGCTCCATGGCCTCGTGGATGGCCACCCTGTCCTCAGGCCGCATCTTGTCAAACTCGTCAATGCACACCACACCGCCATCCGCCAGCACCATGGCACCACCCTGCACACACGTGAAAAAATATCTCGGCTGTCTTCAAGCTTGGTGTGTTACGCACCCGGCAGCCAGCCACCCAAACCAGCATGTTGACACAACACAGCACCCTGCGGCTGCAAGTGTGCTGCACGACTCCCAGCCCAATTCCTAGGCTTGACGCACAATGGTAACCACCTCTGTACACTGCTGCAGTGTCTGTGCCTGCATGTGAGCGCGGGTGCAAGCTTGCATGTTGCCCTCAACTCAAACCCTATAAGAGCCCCTCACCTCCAGGAAGAACTCCCTGCTGTTTGCATCCTGCACCACCGCCGCTGTCAGACCAGCTGCACTGCTGCCCTTGCCGCTGGTGTACACGCAGATGGGCGCAACCTGCACGCAGACACGACACCAACACATCAGCAAGCCGCTTGTGGAGCTGTGGGTTGACACACAGGGTACCACCCGCCCGCCGGCCTTGGGGTGGCTGCTTTTTCTGTGGCACACCTAGCGATCCCGACAAAACACTGCGCATACGATGTAGACATGCACCAGGCCTTGTCGTGCTGGCTGCATCCTCCTGCCACACATACCTTGCTGACAAACTTCAGGAACTGAGACTTGCCGACGGAGGGGTCTCCCAGCAGCAGCACGTTGATATCTCCACGACGAGCAGTGCCATCAGGCATGATCTGCAGGAAGTTGCAGACATTGAGCACACATCAGGCCCAGCAGTGGCGTCTGCGCCAGCCACTACAGTCCCGATGTTGCTGCTGCTTCCCCTCTCCAAACCAGAGTACGCCCGTTATGGAGACCTGAACATATGCAGAGTCATAGCAGAGTGCTGGCGCAGAAAACAGGGCTGCCAGAAGCCTGCAGGCTTGGGACTGCTCACCTTGCGTGAGCCGCCAAACAGCAGGCAGGCAATGGCCATCTTGATGTCGTCCGCGCCCTTGATCTTGGGGGCAATGGAGGCGGCCACCTTCTGGATGATGTCGGGGTCATGGCACATGTCCAGGAACATCTGGCGCTCTGTGGAGAGGAGAGAGTATTGAGATCAGCAGGTTGAACATGCAGCAGGGTGAGTTTGGCAAACGGCAGCAGTCAGCGCAGCAGCGCAGGAACTCAAGCTTGCAGCTAAGCAGTGCATGAAGACACCACACATGCATCAGGCTCCATGCACATGCACACTGCTTGCAGGCCGGACGGTGCCCACCAGAACGATGCAGACGTCAAAATATGTATGTCAACACATGCGCGTCAGCTGCAGCTGCCAGGACACACCTGCATTGCTGAAGGTGTCGTTGGCATGAGCCTCGGACTCCTCCTGCAGGTCCACAACGCGCAGGTATGGCATCTGCAGCGCCACTGCTCCACGAGACTTGTCCATCGCCTGGCTCCTGTGGCAGTGACGGCAGCAGCAGGGTGATGAACAACACTGAACGCACTGAGACGGCACAACGGTGCTGGTCAGTGAAGGCACCCGCAGGAGCCTGGTATGTTTGCAAAGTGATAGCTGCCAGCAGCAGCAGCCTATGCAGGCTGCTTGTTGGCACTCTTCGTGCCTTTGTGCCGCTGCTGACCAAGGCGTTCCTTACTGCGCCCTCAGTGAGCCGTAAGCGAGTGAAGTACTCAAACACTACCTGTGTGTGCAGTAGATGCCTGTGACCACCAGGCGGCTGCCAGGTGTGACCCGGCCCACCAGGTGGCGGTCCACCACCATCAGCAGTGTGCGGGGCAGCTCACCCGTGGGGATGTCCTCAGGCCGCTCCTGCAGCACGCGGACCAGAGAGCAAGTGTTGTAAGACACTTGGACGGATAGGGGTCACAAGGCCCAAACAGCGTCATACATGTGATGCAACCTCATGCACACTTGACCGATGCCTTGATATGTTGCTCTAACACATATACTTCACTATAGGTGCCCACAGCACAGCAAAGCTGAAGTTGGCGCTGTGGTGTGGCCACCATACGTCGTTCAGGTGCACACACAGGTACGTACGCTCCTGCAAACTGACGATACATCCTGATTGTCTTGCTGGATGGTTGCCGTGTGTCAACACAGGCTGTGTACCCACCACACCGGTCAGCAGGCCATACGCTCGGCTGACTAAAGGGTCCCCTGCCCACGCACACTCTCCCCACACCCACCTGCAGCTTGAGCGTCTGCTGGTCGACATACTTGCTGCGCTCCCCCAGCACCACCCAGCTGTTGAGGGGGCAGGCCTGGTTGGTCACAGGGTCAACGTTCTCGCACTTGCGGGGCAGCATGGCGCCGCCCAGCCCCGGCTTGCAGGCCACCACCTGGGTGGACCGGCACTCCTTGCACTGCACTGTCAGGTAGCTGGCCTTGTGCTGCAGGATGGAAAGATGGATGGCAGGATCAGCAGATCAGCACACCAGACACAGCAGCAGCAGGGTCAGGCAGGCGGCGCAGCCGTCAGCTACAGACGTCACAGCAACCCTGGCTGCGGGTAGATGGCAGCGCCCTGCTGCGAAACCGGTCCCTTGTCTGGGGGCAACACTGCATGCAGAACACACCAGCCACACCATGCAGCTGTAATCCCACCCTTGGAACAGCGACGTATGTGTGCTGATCCCCAGCAGACGGAAACTATGTGCAGAGCTCCTCTGGCCTCTGTTGTGGTCCCAGCTGGCGCACCTTTGGCTTTGATGCTGATGTGATGATGCCACTGATCTGCACCAGCTGGCTGACACGGTTGCTGTTGAGCTCACGCATGCTGCTGGGGCCGAAAGGCTGGCTGCTGTACAGCAGCACCTGCATGTGCAACGACAAGCAGGAAGCACACATACAAAATGGTGTTCAGGGCATTGCAGGGCTGCAGCCTTGCTACAGCTTTGTTGGTGGGTGAGCAACTCTTGCAAACTAGAGGCAGGACAGTGACCCAGCACACTGCCCAGGCGTCGCGTGGCATGCCGTAGCACGAGCAGCTTGACTGCGCTGCTCCAGGCACTCAGTGCGGCGTTTGCCATGGTGATGAAGGTGCCTGCTGCTGCGGTGACCTAAAACGCCCTCGCTGCCCACCTGGACATCATCAAAGTTCTGCTCCTCCCCCTCAGCTGTCAGCTGGTGATCATCCTGCAGCACCTCCTTGCAGGCACGCTCAAACTGCATGCAGCACAGCACGCAGACTATCAGCACAGTACAGTGCGTACAGTAAATGGGGACAGGGTCATAACCTCGGCACTATCCAATAGGGTCCTGACACACTGCTCCTGGGCACAGTCGCGCCTAAGGTGGCAAACCACAAGCAGCACGAAATGACTGTGCTGGTTGGTTGTGTGCTCTGCGCAAGCGGGCGTGTGCTTGCTAGTGATTGCAACCAAGGCATCTCTCAGGGACAGGGTGCCGTATCCACCCCGGGGTTCGGGTTGGCATGCACGCAGCCACTGTCGTTTTGCCATCCCTGCTGCTTGCTACGTTTGCTGGTGCCGCTGTCCTGCTACTGCCGTAACCGCTGTGCTGTGGCAGCATGGTGTGCCTCACCAGGGGCAGGTACTCTGCAGGCCTGCTCTCCAGGTTGTCACCCAGCTCCTGGTTGTACTCGCGCACATGCACCAGGTCAACCTCCAGCAAGTTGTGGTTCTTCATCAGCTTCTCCCTGATGGCAGCAGCAGTGGCCCACAACAGGAGCATGGCAGGGTGAGTGCTGGCACTAGACGTCCAAGCGTAGTGAAGACATCAAGCGATGGATGTGCTGGTCCATTGCTTGCTGCCTCTGCTTTGCGATTAGAGGCACGTGCTGCGCTGGTGGTGGCACCTGCCCCGTTTCTGCAGGAACAATAGCTGCACAAGCCCAAGCAACTGCAAGCAACTGCAGGCGTGCCTCACCTGTAAAGGAATGTCTGCTGCTGGTTTGCTGGGTAGAACTTGTTGATGAAGTCCTTGAAGTCAGCAATGTTCTGCTCGCGGGGGCGCAGCTCCTGCTGGCCCTCCTCACCCAAGTAGGTGAAGAACACATTGCCCTCTGCAGAAGGTACACCCTATCAGTCATGCTGGTATGCCACCGCGCTCAAAGGTCTGTATACCTGGGCTTAGCAGCTGTTGCAGCTGCTGATCCCAATAGCTGCATGCTGTGCTGTATGCTGCATGTTGGCCGCGCCGTGCTTACCATCATACGCCATGTTTGAGACAAGAAGTGAATTTGTTCCTGTCACAACCGCTGTGTGTGTGCGACGAGCAGCTACTGTATCGTGCTGCAAAGTGATCAGTGATGGCTTTTGTGCACAGAAGACTTCACTTGAAACTGCACCTGACACAGGCAGGTTGCTCTGAACTAGTCCAAAACGAAGCGATGCTGATGGGTTGTTGGAAACGTTCTTAGTCACTCGCGCCCAATTTCGAATAATTCAAATTCAAGGAACATCAAAGCCGAAGCCAACGCGGTGCAACGACAAGATATGCAGATGTAGCTGTGTCGGATGTGCTGTTGGGGTGGACGCTGGGGCGGAGTGAGGCGAGGTGAGTGAGGGGGGGTGGGATGGGGTGAGGAGGGGGTGGCCACCCCCATGAGCGTGAGACAGTGCCCGGAACCGGGGAGGTAGCGTGACCCCCATGAGCGTGTTGAAGTGACAGGGCAGTAAGCACCGCAACTTGTGCTTGCTTGGTCAGGACTTCCACCTTCCTTTGGCAAGCCAGCTCTGCCCATTGCATTATGTTTTTTGTCAGGTGTGGGTGTGTTGCAGCTGCAGCTGCAGGGATATGTTATACCGGTACTGGACCAGGGCCACCGGTGTGGGGCAGTTACATTCGCCCTCAAGCCACAAGACGCACAGCAGTTTTGCCAGCAAACAGGGTGCTGCCCAAACCAGGTGCAAGTGACCCGGGCCCAGCGGTGGGTGCCGCTGGCAGCAGGAGGAAACTTCTTTGCAAGCAGCATGTGAGAGGGGAACATGCGCACCTCGCATGCATACGTACTCAATCTTGATTACAGCACTGCTACAAGTATCCTAACCAACAACAAGTTCTGAGCGCAACAATAGATGCTACAAAATAATTCTAACTCGGGTGCTACGAAAGCTGCCGCCCACTGGGCCAGCAGTGCTGCCAGTGTGCAGCATGTTGCTTGCAAGCTAAACATATACTGCAGAGATTTGCCCTTACTCAACATAGTTGAGTCATGGGCCAATCAAGCCACTGCAGACCTGCAGACTCATACCCTCCCTCTACATAGTTGAGTCATTGGGCAAGCACGCCACTGCTATACAACAAAATGCTAGTCAGCAACACACGCACTTTTAGTCAGTCAGCAACACTCGATCAACGCAGGCAGCTTGGCCGGTGCAAAAATGCAACACCTTCTCCCTTCTCCCACAACAACCATGGAATGCACTTCTGGCCGTCAGGTGCCGGTGTGCTGGTCCTCCACCGCAGTTGCTCACACCAGTCGCACCCACAAGCTCGGCACACACTGAGCCTCATGATCACATGCGCATGCCTGCTGGCGCTTGGTGCACACCCTGCGCTCCACCACCCAGCCCCGTGGCCCTCTTCGCCACCTGACCCTGGTCCACAGCACTCCCTCCATTACCATGCACCACCACCCCAGCAGGCCCATCATCCCTGCCAGGTGTATAAGTATGCAGCGGCTGCTGGTGTGTGATAGAGCCTGTGGGGTGTGTGGGCCTGCCCATCTTGTCTGTGTTGCTGGCTGCAGGGCCGTCAATGAGGTGCTTGATGCAGGCATGCAGGCCAATGGCTTTGATGGCCAAGGGGGTGGTGAAGATGATGGCAGCCAGGAATCCTCCCAGGATGTCTGAGATGTTGTGCACCTGTTCAGTGGAAAAGTAGCAACAACAGCAAAGCATATGTTCAGGTTGCGCTGAGGGGACATGTATGAAATGAGGCTCTAGCAGCCATGTGTGTTGCTGTTTGTTCAGTCATGGGCACAATGAGTTTGGAAAAAAGCCTTGGCCGTACTCAACACCCAGCCCCAACATCCCAGCATTGTACTGACACCTTCTGCCATTGCCAGCACTGCCGACAGCACTGTTGCACTACATCGCATCTAGCAGCCACCAATAGAAGCTCACCCGGTCACATGTGATGCAAGGGTGAAACACATGCCATATCCACCTCAAAAGCAAGTACTAGTTGCAGTTGTACTGTCTGCAGCCACAACAAGACTGGTTTCCGGTAAATCCAGCGAAGTGCCATACTCACATTGTCCCAGAACCTTGTCAGCCCAATGAACCAGCTGAGGCAGAGGGCAAGCAGCACAAACACGTACACCAATGCATGCCAGATCTCCTGCACGATGCGCGTCCAGATGTGGTGACACAGGCCCTCCCTTCGGCGCTTCCTCAGGCGTCCTGCAGGAACCAGCAGCAGCAGCAGCAACACAGCAGCTCAGGCCGTAGCCAATGGCCACCGTTGCCACGGTGTGTCACTGGCCTGAATGTGCAGGCTTCCTGTGACACTGGCAAGCTACCGCACTGCCATCTGGGTATGCTCCTGCAGGTTGGCTGGTTGGTGTTGCCTATACAGGGCGCCTCACCACATCATGGCGCTGCTAAGCCCTGAAGCCTTCCAAGTATTCCGTCAGCGCCCTCAAACCAGTAATGCTGGCAACTTCCAGCCACCTGATGCCACTGCTTGTGCACACTATGCAGTGGCTGCATCAGGGACGTGCATGATCATGTACTCATAAGAGGGACTCCACCCACCTGGGTAAGGGGCGTCGTGCCTGAGGTACATGCTCCAGATGACATAGATGGCGGTGAACCAAGCCACGCTCATGGAGTTGGAGGCATGGCCAGATGGGAAGCTGCATAGCAAGCAGTGAGACCAAAAACACAAGCATGCGAGATTTGAGGCATGGAACGCGTGATGTGGATTTGTCACCGGCTCGACTGCATAGGTACTGTGGTGTCCACCGCTGGGGCATGGCGCTGCGTTGCAACAATAGTCTGCAGAAGCGCCAGCGCGCGCACTGTTTCGGGCTCTTCAACCATAAGGTCTCTTTTTCAGTCCAAGAGCCTTAGGCAGAGGTAAGTGGTGGTGGTCGTGTCGGCTCAAACTGCAAACATAGCCTAGCAGTTCAGCAGAGCCCCCTGAAGCCTGCACCAAGGTATGTGGCCACATACCATGGTACCAAGCCCTACTAGGGTAAGCGGCTTGGGGTTGAGGGTTTAGGCTATACATAAACCCTAAACCCAAAACCCCCTAACACCCTAAACAGGGACCAAGCCCTCAGGGGCTACTGTAGCCCGCAAGGCACAAGTTGTTAGCGACCCCCTCACCTGAGCCTGCCATCCTTCACGGTCTCCTTGCTTGGATTGTTGCAGTCGCCAGCAACCTGCCCAACATGCACAGGGCCCAGCGTTGCTCCCGCCACACTGGCACTCTGTGTGCTGATAAAGCTGTCAGTGCTGTTGTTGCCAACCAGCTCTGCTGGTTGGCAGCGTGCCAGGAAATCGGGGCGCAGCCGGCCTGAGAAGGGCTTGCTGACCTCCACTATAGCCACAACAATGACGAATGCGATGGCACAACACCAGATTTGGTGGATCACACCTGCGCAGAGGGTGTCAGAGAAGTGGCCAAGGGACCAGCACAATGTCGCACACATGGTGGAGGGTTACTGTAGGCCGTATTCGCCCGCATTTGTTGCTTGCAGTACCTCGACGCCAGCGCATGAATGCCATGCGGCTTACGACTCTCCTCGGACGCTGCAACACTTGAAGGAACGACCAATGTTACCTACACCACTCCCAGAACACCACAGCGATTTCAATGCAACCCCTGGTGCCACTGCCGCCTCTCACTGGTAGCCCACTGACCAACAGAACCACGACGTCACTAGGCACCCTGTTGAGTGAACACACCACGCCTACCTGTAATGGCCACTGTCAGTGAGTGCTGCTTCCTAAACAGCAGCAGCTCAATGACCAGCGCAGCAACAACCATGCAGATCCAGTTGTACGCCACTGCTTGGGAGTTGGGAATAGTTTGATAATCATCAGTTGGCAAGCTGCAATGCGGCCAGCACAGGGAAGAGGACAGCATACAGATCACTAAGGATGGGTGTCCCATCAGGGAGAGGTTGCGCACCAGCGCCATGTCCCCTCGCCACCACATATTTTAGTTGCACCTGACAAAGTTTGGCTTGGCGAGCCGCACGCTATAGGCCTTTGCAGTACTCATGACCCGGGCTTCAGTAAGGAACCTTACAACCTGATATCGATGGGCTCCTGGCAATTTTAGCCACTGCCAGTAGTACTGATGCGCTCTCATGACAGGCCCCCCTCCAACAGCGCCTGTCATGAGCTGTTGGAGGGCCCTGGGCCCCGGGGCGTGGGTGATGAAATACACACCTGATGGTTGCATCATACAGCAAGGCTTGGCGCACTACTGGCTTCTCCTGGAACGTGAAGTGGGAGACACCTGCAGGCACAAGCAACACGAGGATATAGCCATCACAAGCTCTGCAAACTTGTTTGCTGCCATCCCAGGTGAAGCAGACACCGGGCAGCAGATGACGACTGCACACGAACTGCAGTTGTTGTTGGGCCAGCCCTCACCTGTGATCACCGCAGCAGGGACCAACAGCAGCAGGCCTCCGTAGTGCTGGTACCTGAACACATCACCCCATCTCACATGCCGCGGATTCCAGTCGTACGTGCGCTCTGTTGTGTCCTTGTTGTCCAGATCTGCTGTTGTCATAGGGAGCCCAGGGGAGTCTGTAGTGCGCGTAGCCATCGTGGCACTTTTGCTACGAGGTCTGACTGTCCGAAACAAAACAAGAAGAATTGTGATCAGAGATGATATGTTGACAGGTACTCATCGCTTCGCTGGGTCATCATTGATGACGCTCATCATGATGACGGCATCGCTTCCGGTCAGCGCGCTGGCGGGTTGTATGCAATACACACTGCGACGCTTAACGACTGGTTTGCATGCTTTTTCAACGTGATATCTCATTCAACGATTTGGACCAAACCAAACGAAACATGCATGCAGGCACAGCCGAAGCCCAGAATGCAGGTCCCAGACCTCCCCGGTCCTCAGACTTGCAAGCAGTGATTGTAGAGCCCCTGCACCCCATCGTCCCCCTAAGCAGCATCCCGTGTGCTGCCTTGGGTGTGGAGACAGCAGAGCAGAAGGCAAAAGCCAGCCATGTGCGCAGCTGCAGTCGCGACAGTGCCGCTGTCAGTGCAGGCAGCAGCAAGACTGGCGCAATGAGCCAGCTGGTGGACAAGGTGGAGGCTAAGGCTGAGGACCTGAAGCTGCGCTTCAACAGGCCCCGACAGGTGTGTGGGCAGGAAGAGGAGGGCTGTGACTTTGAAGGGCTGCTGTGCATGCAGGCCCATGGGCCAGACTCATGTGCTGGAGAGTCTCTCAACAGGATGCATCCTGCCGCATATGCGGCAACAGTCACTGTAGAACGGTTCTACAATGTCAACTTCGTGTGTTGCTAGTACTGCCACTGGATGCTTCTCTGCATCTGTGGCAGCACTAGCTGAAATGACCTGCAAACGATCTTTACGGATCCCAGTAAAAGGTCATCTAGCAGTTTTGGGGGGTCACCGGATCTCAGCAACCAGGGGCGTGCGAGCCCTGTGACTTCGTGTGTGCTTTCAAGACACCAAAAGCCAAAGTAAAATTTGCGTTTAGCCCATATGCAAGCCTGACCTGAAAATGCGTTTTGACCATGCCCGCATGTGCATGCTCTGCCCAAGGAGAAACATCATCGAAAACTCTAATATGTATCCTGCATATCACTTCAACGACCGGAGGACCTCACAGCAGAAGAGATAGTGCGTCCAGGAGGACGGAAATCGAAAAAAACTCTGCTAAATTCACACCATGCCGTGATCGGTCTGATATTGACGTAGCACATTTCTATAATATATAAGCATAGTTCAATGCCTGATCAAGTGGTGCAGGCGAGCAGGTGATGCTCTTGTCCTGCCCAATAACAAATGACTATTCAAAACACAGTCACATGAAGCTGACTTCGGGAACAAGTCATAAACAGTACGATTCACAAAACGAGCAGATTGTGTCTCAAAGCGTCACACACACCAAGCTGCGCGCCATCGGGACAGGCATCCTGCAAAGTACTTCGCTAGGGATAGTCACTTAGCCCTGATCTTCTTAGCTTTGGTGTCCGTTTCAATCGGAGTGATAACGAGGAGCAGGCGTGCTGCTGATGTTGAAGCACCAGCTGACAGCCCAACAAGATGGGCCACCAGCAGCAGCACCTCAATTGGCTCCTCCGGGGCAGCTTAACGTCATCACCAATCACAGCACACTCAAACTACAGCGTCCAGTGCTGTCCTGCAACATCACTAGACAGCAAGGCAGGCTAGCCGGGGGGCGGGGGACTCACCCCCCCTGAAGCCCAGACCTTGTCCAAGGCAAAACTCTGGGGTGCACCCGAGCGATGACACACAACCACACACATTAGTTGCAAATCATAGTACGTTTCATTCGGGGTGGTTCTGGCCTCTCCCAGGCTTACATCAGGCTTGCCATGCACATGGATATGGCCCCTTGCTACAAGCCAAGCAGCTACTCAGACACATCAGAAACGTACTCTAGAACATGTTTGGATTACGATGTTGAGCTTCTGTGCTGTAGACAGTGCTATATCGCCATTTGCCAGCAGGTCCCTTGGGGATGGCTGATCCATGGTGGGCACCAGCAGCAAGCCACGCCACCTCAGTTTGTCACAGACAGACAATATAGGTTTGTATACATGCCATGCATACTGTCATCGGTTTCACGGCCCTGCAGCGGTTCTGGGCAGCATGAGTTGTGATCGCAACTTCAGTGCCAAAGTTGGGCGGTTTGCACACGTTTGATACGCGCCAGCGGCGTTTCAACATCATCTTATATGTAAAACGTACCCACAGAAGGCAGCTTGTCTCTGGACAAAATCTGTGGGGACGGTAGCTCGGGTCACACGTTTGCCCAGATTTGGGCAGTCTGCACACGTTTCCTGACGGCCAAAAGCAAAGCAAAACGATCCTTAGCATGTCGACATCAAGTTCCTGTATTTTGGTGTCTGGACACGCACTGTGCTGACCACACGGATCATTGCACGGGTCAAACCCCAGGCAGCTGGGACCGCTTCAGGGGGGGTGGGGGGACTCCACTCTTCCTCCCAGCACTGGGTGGGAGGGTGCAGGAAGCACAGAAGCTTCCAAGTGCAGCAACTGCACACACTAACACAACTCTACAGCAGGATGCCAGAAAAACCCACCGAGTGAATAAAAAAGAACAGGAGGGGTCCACTGGGATCCGTTACCGTCCCTGGTTGCTCAATTTCAGTCAATAACGCTGTTGTGGTTGGGCCGCACATCCGCCTATGATGGTGACACTGCCAGCCTGCCATCGGATGCCATCTCTCCTTGCTGTTGGCATGAGTTCTTGAGCTTCATAGCTACAGGTGTCACATTAATCAATATCTCCTGTTGTTGGGCCTGCAGGTCACCGGCCTCGCCACCAAGTACCACACAGCCCTGGCATGGGCTGGCCGCATAGGCTGGGTGGGCAAGGCAGTGGTGTACGCCATGATTGGTGGCCTAGCCTGCCAGTTTGCTGTCTCAGGCTACACGCCGGACCCAAACCTAGTGGAAGCAGAACAGATCTCCGCCTCCCCTCAGGTTGGTGCCCTAAATCATTGCCAGTCAGACGTTCACTAATTGCAGGCAGTGCTGTCGACAACGTGCATGACAGCCAAGGGAGCAACCATCCAGACAGTCAGTGTGCGCACACTACCACATGTGGCTCAATTGTTGCAAAGCAGTTTGCCGGCGACATGGGCGGCTGTGTGGACGATTGCATCACGTCAGCACTAGGTTAGTTGATAATCAACACTGAAGTGGCCTCCCTGCAGGACTGCACATAGCTTCTAGTACTTGATGCGTGAAAAAGAAAGCAGCAATGAACAAGGGTGCCGGCTTATAGCCACCGCCTGCGTCGACGTCCTTTTTCACCTTGCGATACGTCTGTGTCACTGCTTCACCCGTGTAATGTTTGCTCTGCGTCTCTGCATGCAGGGTGCATTTGTGCTGCTCAGCACTACTGGCCAGGTCTCCATTGTCATCCTGCTGGTGATGATGGTTGCATTGGCGGCCTACATCATTTGGCGCTTCTGGGAGGGCCTCGCAGGGCAAGGATATGATGACACGTGAGGCCTGCCCTGTTGTGTTTCTATCCTGAACATGTCATGGACAACTCATTTTGAATGTCTGCTGGTAATTAGTACATACTCTGTGTGACATACATTAGGTGGTCTTCACATTGTGCATTGCGAGCCGTGACTACTTGCATATTCCAATAGCTGCTCCCATGGCCACGAACACGCGTCGTGCTCAGTGAGGCGTGTGGCGGATGTTGCTGCAGGTTTTCTGCCAAGAAGAACTTCTTCAAGTGCCGTGTGTCCCCCATCGTCAGCGGCGCCGTCTACATCTCATACATGATCTTCCTCATCAATGTGCTGGACAGACAGGTACATTCTGGAAAAGTTATAAAGCCAGTTACTAAACCCTGCTGCGGGACTTACGACACCACCCAGATGTTGCAGTGTGGCTGTTGTCAATCAGGGACACTGAGCTCAACATTTTCTACGTTATCCACATTATAAGGCCGGAGCAGCGCCCGAAAGCTCAGTAGTCGCTCAGATATTGGATTACCTCCTTACTGCCATGACACACTCATGTTCAGCCGGCACTGCCAAACACAACTGGTGCAGCACACAATCCCACACTATGGATCAACGATGCTGTGTAGCAACCGCCGCTCCATGAACCAGCGGACTCCAGGATCACTGACATAATCTCGAGTGACGAGGTTTAGTAGTATTGCTGTCAATGCTCAGTATTGACCGGGCAACCTCTGAGTCAGCGACATCCTATTTGGTCTCTGCAGTGTGCAGTATAGAACGTCTAACGCCCGGCTGGCGTCAGTACTGCAACGACCTCGGCTTTTTATGGGTTTGTGGCACACCTGTTCCGTGGCTGTGCCAAACTGCCAAACTCCTTGCGCCATACCAGTATGTTGAAGTTGACTTCAGCACTGGTGTAGCGATTTTGCACAGGCATGCCGCGTTGCTGCATAAGTGCAGCAGCTTGCACTCACACCAAGCATGCTGCTGAGACAGTGCCCGGAACCGGGGAGGTAGCAAGGTTTCCTGTGGAGACACTGGGAACACACAAAGATGGGAACACAGAACACAATGTAACTAGCACTGGGTCCCCCACCGTCACCCCAGGCAACGAAAGCCTAACAAAGCAACCTCACAGTACAATAGAAGGCGTCCAGACCAAAGCTGTGAGTCCAGCAGCCCCATCAAGCCTAGTAGGATTACCTGCAAGCAGCACCACCACCGCGCAGCGAGCGTCAGGAACAGCCCACCAGGATGCCAGGAAGGAGCATGTAGGCACAAGGGGGGAGGGTGGGGGTCCTCCCCCACCCCCAGCGTAGGCTGGCAGCACCAAGTAGGCCGTCACCGTGGGACCTGAACAGGCACAGCATACAGAAATAACACAGGACAAGCGGGGCACACAAAAAACAGACAGCCGGGCGGCAAAGAGCACAAGGCACAAGAAAAACCACCCTGCCACCCAAAAACTTAACGCAGCATGGTGTGAAGTTAACCACCAACGGGGCAAGAAGCCCCGCCGTTGCTAAACGGTGGTACTGACACTGCTACAGGAACGCACCGGGCGCAGCCCGAAGAGAGGCAGGTTGAAGAGATATGCATATTGCAACGACCTCGTGAGAGGAAGTTGCTTAGGAGGCATACAGGCTCCCTCCTCCCCCCGCAGGGGGGGAGGGCAGGTCAATACGGGGTAGGAAACGGCCGTTAGCAGACCAGCTGTGGTTCATGCCAACGTTGATATGTTGTAAAATATCTAAACGCTTTGCTATTACGGCTGCGTGGCTTGCAGCGCTGGATTGAACTTGAACCCAGCAGCTCCGAGGGGCAAACGCCAAGCCGGACAGCTTTCAGCGATAAAGGTTGTCCTTTATCTTGTTCCAGCCCTCCGTGAATCCTGAGCGTGGCTAGTTGCGTGTAAGTAGATACACCGATATATCTCTGCAGCCCCTGTGAGTTTCGTCATGGGGGCGCCTCAATAAGGTGTGTCGCTATGGGCGGAAGGCATTGGTACCAATTGCGTGTGCGTTCGTGTACATCGGGGCAGCGACAGTTGCTGGTCCCCGAACAGGTGACTAACCTGCAGGTGCCAGCAGCTGCACACGCGTAGTTCCAAGCATTGATTTGAAACGGCGCTCCTGCGCTACACCCGTCGAACAGGCCGCGGTGGGGGTTTCGAATGCTCCTCTAGTGATATGTCTGCTGGCAGGCCCGCCAGGCAGGGGGGGGGGTGCCCCCCCCCCCCCCTTTTTTGGTGGGTGCCTTCCCTGTTGTGGTGTGGTTGCTGCTGGTTTGGTCCTGGGAGTGCAGTGCTGGGGTGGTTGGTCTTGTGTACATTTTTTACTCCTGCACTGCTGTTGTGTCTCTGGCCGGGGCAGCAGTGAAGCTCTGCTGTTGCAGTCCGCACACAGTCACTAGGACCAGAGTGCTGGCTGTGTGAATGCTGCCCTTGTGTGCTGCGTGGATGTTTGGTGAACAGGCCAGAAGGGACTTGGGTCCCCCCTCCTTCTGACATTCCTCTGATGCCGACGCAGCTACTAGCAGTGGCACTGCCTTTTTTGTGAGGGGGGAGACCCCCCTCACACTCCCCCCCTCATGGGGTCGATGCATGGCGCCTCCTTCTGGCGTTGCTTCGATGCCGGGGGGGGGGGGGGGTCGTTGCGTTCCGGTGCCTGTTTTGATGGCAGGCGCAACAGTAGTGTCTCAACGTGCCTCGGTTGGGTCGATCCAGTCATTGAACACAGCGCTGGTACCCCTAGCGTCCCTGGTTCACGTCTCCACTGGTTTATAGAACTATTTGGCGATAACTTTGAGTCTTGTTTGGCTCCGGCTTGCGTCACACACATAATCCGGCCGGACAGGTGGCACGGTCGGGCACTGCGGTGGCAGCTCGTTGCTGCCCTTCAGCATCTTGAAGCACCTTCCGATGATTGTGGAGCGCTGTATGGACCGGTTGGCATTGCTTTGAGGCGGCAGTTGTGGCCGTTGCGGCCGTTGCCAAGAAGGTCATTGGTTTTGTTACTCTTTTGGGGCCCCCCAGTCACTCCGAAGGATTATCCTTCTCCGAGGACAGTTCGGTATTGCTGTCGGATGCGTGTCTCATGCATGCATCCCATGCGGAGTAGCATGCGCATGTCACCGCGATCATTGCATCAGGAGAGGTCATCTGCTCCTACGGAAGCCAGACGACCCGACAGCTGCAACTTAGACACCTGGCATCAGTGCCGCATCGATGCAACACAGCCAGCGTAGGCAGCATGCGGCAGCCTGCCGACAGACAACTGTTGCCCATGCAGCAGCATGCTTGGTGTGAGTGCAAAGTGCTGCAGGTATGCAGCAACGCGGCATGCCTGTGCGCGTTAAACGTTGCTGCACCATCAAGAGCACTCAGCGACAGGGACACCAGCAGCAGCAGCAACAAGCACACTTGGAAGACAGCGATAGCAGGGCAGTCTGTATGCAGGGGGGGTCCGGGGGGGGCGCAGCCACCCCCCTGGGCAGTTAAACATTGCTGCACCAGCAAGGACACTCAGCGACAGCGACACCAGCAGCAGCAGAACAAGCACACTCGGAAGACAGCGACAGCAGGACAGTCTGTATGCAGGGGGGGGGGGGGGGGGTCCGGGGGGGGGGGGGGGGGCGGGGGGCACCCCCCCTGTGCAGTTAAGCGTTGCTACACCAGTAGGCACACTCAGCGGGATGTGCAAAACAGCAGCAACACCAGTCACTACATGCTACAACAGTGCCGAAGTCAACTTCAACAGTGTGCTTGTCATGATATGGCGCAAGGCGATTTGCACAGCCACGGTACAGGTGTGCCACATACCCATAAAAAGCCGAGGTCGTTGCAGTACTGACGCCAGCCGGGCGTTAGACGTTCTATGTGTATGAGTGACAGCAGAGGTTTCATGTAAGTGAGTGGGCACAAGGGGAAGAGAGGGTAGGAAGAAGATGCGGGGCGGGCGCCGTAGCGGTCCCCACCCCCAGCGTAGCCCTGTGTCCCTGCAACAGGCACAAGACAAGGGGAGGGGAGCAAGGCAGTGCAACACAAGGTGGGGAGGGGGTGGGGAGGGGGGTGGACCATGCAGAGGCGACAGGTGAGGCGGGTTGACCGATCCGGGTGGCTGGTTTCAGCAGTGCTTGATGATTGTGATTCTGTTCATGAAACTGATGGTTGTCCGTTGGCTACTTCACGAGCTTCGGGCTCCCTTGTGGATTGTACGGCTTTGGTCGTGCCAAGTGCTGTATTGCAACGACCTCGTAAGAGGAAGTTGCTTAGGAGGCGTATAGGCTCCCCCCTCCCCCCCGGAGGGGGGGAGGGGCAGGCCAATACGGGGTAGGAAACGGCCGTTGGCAGACCAGCTGTGGTTCATGCTAATGTTGGAATGGTGATAAACATTAAAACGCTTTGCTGTTGCGGCTCCGTGGCTTGCAGCGCTATATTGAAATTGAACCCAGCAGCTCCGAGGGGCAAACGCCAATCCTTCTTACATTCAGCGATAAAGTTTGTCCTTTATCTTGTTTCAGCTCTCCGTGAATCCTGAGCAGGGCTGGTTGCGTTTAAATAGAAACACCGATATATCTCTGCAGCCCCTGTGAGTCTCGTCATGGGGCGCCTCAATATGGTGTGTAGCTATGGGCGGAAGGCACTGGTACCCTTTGCGTGTGCGTTTGTGTACATGGGGGCAGCGACAGTTGCTGGTCCCCGAACAGGTGACTAACCTGCAGGTGCCAGCAGCTGCAAACGCGCAATCCCAAGCATTCTCTAGACATGTACCCCAATACTTCTTTTTTAATCAACACTTCCATATTGCTGTCGGACGCGTGTCTCACACGGTACCATGCTACTCCGCATGTCACCGCGATCATTGCATCAGGAGAGGTCATCTGCTCCTAAGGAAGCCAGATGACCCGACAGCTGCAACTTAGACATCTGGCATCAATGCCGCACAGCCAGCGTAGGCAGCATGCGGCAGCCTGCCTATAGACAACTGTTGCCCATGCAGCAGCATGCTGGGTGTGAGTGCAAACTGCTGCAGTTATGCAGCAACGCGGCATGCCTGTGCAGGTTAAACGTTGCTGCACCAGCCAGAACACTCAGCGACATTGACACCAGCAGCAGCAGCAACAAGCACACTCGGAAGACAGCGATAGCAGGACAGTCTGTATGCAGGGGGGGGGGGTCCAGGGGGGGGGGGGCAGCCACCCCCCCTGGGCAGTTAACCATTGCTGCATCAGCCAGAACACTCAGCGACAGCGCCACCAGCAGCAGCAGCAACAAGCACACTCGGAAGACAGCGACAGCAGGACAGTCTGTATGCAGGGGGGGGGGTCCCGGGGGGGGCGGGGGGGGGGGGGGGCACCCCCCCTGGGCACGGCTGTAAACGTTGCTACACCAGCAAGCACACTCAGCGGGTTGTGCAAAATTGCTACAACAGTGCCGAAGTCAACTTCAACATACTGTGCTTGTCATGGTGTGGCGCAAGGCGTTTTGCACAGCCACGGTACAGGTGTGCCACATACCCATAAAAAGCCGAGGTCGTTGCAGTACTGACGCCAGCCGGGCGTTAGACGTTCTATATGCCTCCTAAGCAACTTCCTCTTACGAGGTCGTTGCAATACTGTCATCAGCCTGAGGTAGTGCGCCAAAGTAATGGCTTGAAGCCCTTCATTCACTCAGCAGTACTGCACCCAACTGCTGCAGGTGCGCAACGTGCCCACAGAGCAGGGCGTGGCCAAAGAGGGGTGGCCGGCCACCTGGCGCCACAGCACTTTGGGCCGAATTGGCCTGGCTGTCCTGGGCATTGCCTTCTGCATCGCCACCTGCATCCAGCTGCAGGGGGTGCTGACTAAGCAGTGGCACAGGGACTACAGGTGGGCTGCAAGGGTGACAAATGACGTGTAGAGTGTGCACTGCCATTCAAAAAGCTTGTGCGCTAGAGCGCGCTGCTGCTGCTTGGTCACTGCAACTGACTCACTTGCTGTGTGCGCGTTAGTTGCTATGACCTGGCAAGCTTGCTGTTTGGCATGTCTGTGCTACACAATTTGCATGCTGTGACAGCACTAATTAGGGGCTGGTTCAGTACGGGTGTTTTGCTTGACATACGTCTGTTGTGTCCTGCCGTCTGTGCACTCCAGGAGTGATCTGCCAAGGTGGCTGATGCTGACTGTCTTCACCATTGGGCACTTTGGATTCGCTGGCAGGGCAGGTGCGCCATGATTGGCCATAGCCATAGCTACTGTCATTGAGTTATCTCACTCTCCAAAAATGCCCGTGCACCACCTGTGCTGACAGTGCTGCCGGCGACATGGTTGGCATCATCGTTATGCACACCTCATCGCTTTTCACAAGATATGCTAGGAAATGGTGTCCAGCACACCTTGGCCAGGCTGACCGGCCATGCTTGAACATGTGTAGCCAACTGCAACATATCCCATCCATGGACTGGAGACGTCACATCGGGGGTTGACAGCCTATCCGCTGTTGGAAGCCGCAGTGTATTCTCACTCAACCTCCTGACAAAAAGTATTCTCCCCTGCTTGGGGCTGTTCTACAGGTGCCTTCCTTGCTATGGCCGTTCTGTTCTTCAAGGACGCTGGTGGAGTTGATGACACAGCACATAACAGCTCCATGGTCTCCAACGCACTCCAGCAGCTGCAGACCAGCAGGGGCCTGCGGGCTATCTTGATGATTGTGGGCATCCTGCTCATTGCATACGGTAAGACTGAGCACAGCCATGGACCCCCAACTGCATATCTGCCACTTTGCAAAAGCGTCAGCGCGTGGCGACAACGACAGTGCAGTTGTCAGTATTCGCCTCATAAAGTCATGTACATGCCGGTATGCACTACATGCCGGTATGCACTACATGCTGCTTGTGCTTGCCGTGGGTGGTATCTTCAATGTCTCTGCTGTGAAAGCATGCCGGTCAAGTCTGAGACACTGCTTGGCAAGCAGCCAGCACACAACAGACCTTGTCTGCAACAGACATCTGCCATGGCTTGCTATTGGGCGCTGTGCACTTGGTGTTGTGTTGAGCGCATTGTGGCGTGGGTGGACCTCATGTTGTTGTCAGCAGCCTTGCATAAGAAGCATCTTGGCAGCACGCCCCCCCAGTTCCTGTCTGTCACCATGACATGGCCACCCACAAGCAACTACGGCAGCAACTGATTCCCTTTGACATGTTCCAGTGATGGTCTGTCAACTGCTCACATGTCCATGCTGTGCCGTGTCGGGCTGTTGCTGCGCAGGTCTGTTCGCCACCCTCAGTGCCTGCACGCGGATGTTCCCCACCCCGCCACCCTCGCGCCGCAAGCGCCTCCCAGCAGCCGAGTTCAAGGAACACAAGGAGCGCAAGGCGCAGCGCAAGCTGCGAGGTATCCTGCCACGCCACCACCAGCATCATGATGACAAGCATCCAGCTGGCTCAGAACTCTCACCATCTAGATCTGCTACCGCTGCAGCAAGCAGCACCGGCCAGCCTGGGTCTGAGGCACACATATCCTCCACCAACGGCAGTATGGGTGGCAATGGGAGCTACTCTGTACCGCAGCAGGGCGGGGTGCAGCATCCCAGCAGTGCTACAGATGGCGCATGGGGTCGCACCAGCAGCGG
Source organism: Desmodesmus armatus (assembly GCA_007449985.2). Classification (NCBI taxonomy): domain Eukaryota; kingdom Viridiplantae; phylum Chlorophyta; class Chlorophyceae; order Sphaeropleales; family Scenedesmaceae; genus Desmodesmus; species Desmodesmus armatus. Next base: position 77,439 of record VIIQ02000068.1, on the reverse strand, counting down.
CCGCATGCTCCCTGCCTACAGCGCTGCCCTCACAAATGCAACGTCTACAGCCTCCAGCCTCCCTCACGCAGTGGATGAGTCACCCGGTTGGGGTGCAGATCAGGGGCGCAGCAGGCCGTCACTGGATCTTGACCAGGCAAAGCCTCAGGCCTCCGAGGCTGTGCCTCACAGACGCTCCTCAGGCTCAGGGACCTCTACAAGCCTCAGGCAGGGCGGCTCCAAGGGTGGGATTGGTGCTGCCAGCAGGGCACTCGGGCAGAGCTGGTTCACCTTGCCAAACCAAAGGCAGCAGCCAGGGGCATCAGCAGCATTCCCTGCGGCTGAAGTAGGGCCGGCTGCTGGTGAGGGGCAGCATGCAGTTGATTCGGCCCCTGGAAGCCCCAGCAGCGTTTTGGACAGCCATAGCCCTCGCGACAGACAGTTTGTGACTGTGGACCTGTGAGACAGTATGTGACTGTGGACGTAAGAAGCTAACCTCAATCGGCACACCGTGGTTAATGTCATCCATGTGGCCACACATTGCCCAGCCAGCATTCTCAGCTTGAGCTGCCTTCCGCTGATGGTGCCACTACTGGCTGTGGTGGGTGGGTGTGGTCACAACAGCATCAGATGAGTGGGTCGCTGCCAGCACGCAAGGTTTGCTGCAGCTGCTCAGGGTTCATGTTCAACCGGGTTGGGGCAGAGGGTGGAAGTTGCTGCCAGTACGCATTACTGATCAGTCATCATGATTGCTGGCTGACATGTTGGCTCTTGTGCAAGAGCTTGAGCACTGCGGTCGACCGACGACCGACCGACCGACCGACGTCGTTGAGTTCATATGGCAGATGCCATCTATGAAGCACTTTCTGGTGGCCGCCACCAGAAATGGGCCATGGGGGTTTCTTCCTGTACCAGTGGGAACTGCACGTGGGGGTTTCTTCCTGTACCGCCGTGCACGGCGCTATGTACGCTCCCGCTGTACACGGTTGATTGACTGCATATGGTTCATTGATGTTGGCTGGTGTGCTTGGCAGAAAGACACATGGAGGTTACCTGGTATGGTGTCATTTGCTAGTCATGGCTGCAGCTGGGTGAGCATGCACATGGCCAGCGTCAATTGGGTTTGTCTGATATGAAAGTTGATCCGTCATTCTGACTTGCTTACTGCCGGTCATGCAGCAAACACCTTGCATCCCTTGTCTGGCTCGATTTCTGACCAGTTGGCTTGTGCTGACAGCAAGCGCATAAGCAGTGGTGCTGCTGTCACTACAGCTGTAGGAACTCTACTGCCAGTGGATCCAGGTTTGAGGTATGCTTCTGTAGTTGCTGTACATGGTTATGTATTCCCATATTGTATACCAAAGTTTGCTTTGCCGGCTGAGCCAATAGTGAGGCTGTGGTTGATGATTTCTGCTTACCTGGGCATGTTTTGCCACTGAAGCTGCGGTGGTCAATTCCTGACAGCCAACCAAGCTGCTGCAAGCTACTTGGTTGTTTGCAAGTTGTTCAGTTGCAGTGTGTGCAAATGTCAGCTTGAAGCTTTGGCCCTTTGGCGCTTCTTGCCTCTTCTTGTGTGTAATGGACGACATGACACACAAACTTGTCAACAAACCTTGCCATGAATGATTCTAAGTATGTCTTGCAGGGTGTGAGCCCTAGCCCTTTTCCTCATGTGCTCGACTTGTCCGCACACGTTTGCAGCACATTATGACGGCTTGGCCCAGCTGCCAACAGCCTGATCAGGCTCATGAGTTCTGCCCTAGGTTTGGCGCTACGAGTATGCTGCAGTTGAGCCTCAGCTCACGTCTTTGTTTGGTCTGGGTATGCTGTGATGGGTACAGACCCACGCTGCTTTTGTATGTATGGCACGCCGAGTTGTCCAACCGGCATGGAGTTGCGGACCTGCTGCATTTGTGTGCATGCACTATGCGTGTGCATGCCAATGTAAATTTGTACATGATCGGTTACAGCAAGTTTCTAATTCAGTCAGGCAAGCACATTTGTATATGTGTGATATGACTGTGGCATGCTACAGTGGCACAATTGATGTCACTTGGCAGCCAAGCTGCTGCACAAGAGGGGCATCCAAGTCCCAGGGTCCTGACCGTCTCAACCTACCCTTGCACTGTACATTGCTGAACAAGCACACCCTCATGTACTCCTCTCCGCAATATACAGCAAGCTGGTCCTGCTCCCCAGGGGCTGCCGGTTCTGGAGGGACAGCCGCAGACAGCCTGGCCTGCCCTTTGCGCTGCATTGGACAGGCTCCACAAGTGATCACCCACAAAGCTGCTCATAAAGACACAGCACGTGGCTGAGTATCGGCTCCAGCTGTCGTTTGACTTTGATCTGCCCGATTACCGTTCCGCGCAACCGTCCCAACGGCAACGGAGGTGCTGTCGGCTTTGCAGCTGCTAAGTGAGCCTGTTCCACCTAGTAAACCACGAAGCAAGTTGCTGACAGCTGTAGGGAAGCTGCCACAATGTCGTTCACCCCCGAGGAAGTGGCCTTGGCAGAGGTGGGGTGGATCTGCTACTGTGCACAACAACACGAGGCATGACGAGTCAGGCACATTCTAGAGTCTTGATGCAGTCAAATCTACAGTGGTGTCGTTTGTATCAATCAGTCAGCTGCTGCTGTGTCTGTTGCTGCAGCCCATGGGAGAATCTGAGGTTGGCATCGAGGCCTGGTACATGGACACCCTGGAAACAGACCAGAGGCTGCCACACAGGCAAGTATCTGCTGTTGGTTGCTTCGTGGTTAATATAGTTCATAGGATGCAGGCAGATGGCATATGGCATCTTGGCAGCACCCAGCTGGCTCAAACAGAGCACAGCAGCCAGCACATCAGCAGGAGTGACAGCCGCTGTACAAGCGCAGTTGGTGCACACTTGAGCACACCATAGCCGCGAACTCTGCCAGTGTCACGAACAGCTTCTCAACAGGCAGCATGTATGCTCTCCAGGTCTCTGTCAGCATAGTGTGACAGCACACGGTGTTTTATGTGCTGGTGCTGCTGCAGGTGTGAGCCCAACGAGCCCTGCTCGCTGTCTGCCCTGCGCAAGCTGGGTGTGCTGGCATGGAAGCTGGATGCAGACAGCCACGAAACTGACCCACAGCTGGCAGCCATCAGGAAAGTGCGCGGCTACTCATACACGGTGCGTGCAGTTGCAGCAGACCTAGGGTCATTCAGTGGGGGTGGCCACGGTCAACGTCAGTAGCAGCTGTGGTGGTGGGAACAGGGCTGCAGCGAGCGGGTTTTCTTGCAGGAACACAGCAAGGACCACCAACGTATATCGCACCGTTGACACAGCACTCGTTGTGGTGGTAGCAGGTACAGCAGTGCTGCTGTGCCAGTTGAGCGGATGTGGCAGGCCCACTTGTGGTGTTATAGCCACTTGCAGGCCGCTGTTGAGCATCCTGCACACTGTCAAGTGTCGCCCCTTGACTCAGCACTCTCAGTACTGCCTGGCAGTGAGGCAGGTCGGCAGTAAGTCCTTTGTATTCAATGAGTACGTCCTGACAACAGCATCAAGCACGAGCGTCATAGCTGCACAGGCACCCAGGCGGCATGCGCAACCAAATGGATACACACATATATCAAATAGGGCGCTTGTGTTGTGTCATGCAGGGGGTCATTGAGATTGCCAAGGACAAGCTGCCCGGCTATGAGGACAAGATCAAGATGTTCTACGAGGAACACATCCATGAAGATGAGGAGATCAGATACATCCTGGATGGTACAGGTATTGACATTGCCCTGCTACGCATGCCATGTCGGTTACGCTATGACTCATAATGCCATGCAGTGTGCTATGCTATGCTAGGCGATGCCGCGGCACGCAATGCCCCATTGCACATAGCACAGCGGTGCTCACAAGTAGGATGTGATAAGGTTTTTGTGCGAGTCAGACCTTGCTAATTGCGGTGGCTGCTGCGGCCTCGCTGCACAGGCTCTGCCACTTTCAAGCTCCAGCAAGTGAGAGCTTAGTCCATTACTGCTCAGTGCTGTATGTGTCATGGCGTGCTGTGTGTTGTCTGTCAGGCTACTTTGATGTGCGTGATGCGGACGACCGCTGGATCCGCATCAAGTGCAGCAAGGGTGACATGATTGTGCTGCCTGAGGGCATCTACCACAGGTTCACACTTGACACTGACGACTACATTAAGGTGAGAATGGGGGCAATCTTGAACATGTGTTGCTTGGTTGGTCTACCCATCAATGTAGCTGAAATCCATGACAAATTCCTGATGTTGTGGATTGCTGCACACCCGTGGATGGAGGCTGTTGTGGATTGCTGCACACCCGTGGATTGCTGCACACCCGTGGATGGAGGCATGCCTTTTGGTGCATCACAGTCAGGCAGGGGTGTGCAGGGAGGAAGAGCCAGAAATGCCTTGGGGGGTGAGGTACGGTTCTGTGGGGTCACATGAAGCACGGGACACCCATGCCTTCCTTGGTGCCGCACACATTGCAGTCACTTTTCAGAATATCTGTGCAACACTGGCTGACATCGGCCACCATGTGGCATATGCTGCTGTGCAGGCCATGCGTCTGTTTGTGGGTGTGCCTGTGTGGACGCCGCACAACAGGCCCCAGGAGGAGCACCCCTCACGGCTGAAGTACCTGAAGGACTTTGCTGGAGCAGCAGCATGAGTTGGTGCCTGAGTCAGCATCGGATGCAGCAGGAGTGGTGTGGAGTGGTGCAGGCAGCACTTGAATGCAGCAGTGAGGAGAGTGAATATTTTCAACATCTTGAACTTTCAGCTTGGATGTGTCAGTGCTTGGCCGACTGGCCAGTATGCTGTATGATCCTGCATTCTGGGATCGGTGGCCTGCACGGGTCGTGTAGTCAAGCATTGTACTGTCTCCAAGTGGGTTGGCTTGTGCTGCTGCTGAAAACGCCGCAACTGACAGCAGCAGTGTGTTACTCTACGTGGTGTTGTTTTCCTGAAAGACGCAGTGGGCAGGTGTAACCACACGCGACTTGACTCCACATGTCTCCTCCCACACCTACTGGGCTGGACATGGCATGCACGGTGTACACCTGTCAGCGGTGGGCAAGGGGTACTCATCCCTGCTCGTTTCACAACAAGAGATTGATGGTGTTTTTGACACAGGCAAGCTGCTGCTGCTAACTTCCACTGTGTGTTGAAGCTGAAATCAGGATTAGTTATGCCCTAGATTAGACGTACCCTAGAGTTCAGCTGTGTGAGCGTAGCGCCCATGCCCCAGCCTCATGAACATACTTCCTTGTCCCATCATGTCTCTCTCTCGTGTGTCACAGTACATGGACCCTGTGTGAGCGGGCAAGGCTGCTGTTGCACCAATGCCCTGCAACAACCCAGGTCAAAATTGACTCGCAGCAGACTCGCTGCTGTGCTGACAGTACACAGACACAGGCCACTCAACACAACCAAACAAACAGAAGCAAGCACAACACACACTGACACAGCAAGGCGTTGCTGCCCAAAACATGTTCCATGCAGGCCGCGCTGCTGCCACACACTCTCCCCCACCACATACACTGTACATACAGAGAAGGTGTGCAGCACTAGCACTGCACCGCACATACAACCTGCTGCTCTCTCTTCCCAATGCACCCTACATGCTGCTCGACATACACAACACAGCACAGCCCTGCCTCGCTGCATGGATACACAGCGTCAGCACGAGCTGTCCTGCACTGTGATGGGCCACAACTGCCAAGATCATTTCAAAACAAACCCGCTGTACACTCAACTCCCAGCAACTCTCACACGCCCTCACACACTATCCAAACCCCGGCACACAGTCTGTCCCGCAGTTTCGACAGCAGGGTAAGGAACGCATGAAAACACTGGAGAGGAGCTTTAGGTCGGCAGCATGAGGGGTCCTCAACAACAGCAACCCTCAGCCCAGCACTCCACAGGGGCAGGGGACCCTAGTGGCTGGGCGTGTGGGCCTGGCCTGTGGCATGACGCCAGAGGAGCTTATGAGACGGGGACAACCTCCTTCTCGGTGATGCGCTCGTACACCTCACGCACCTTCAGGCCGATGATGGTCTGCAGGAATAACAGCAGTATGGTTGGTGGTCAGCACGTGGGCGGTATGGTTGGTGGTCAGCACAAAGGCAGCATGTCACATCACAACCACTGTTGTGTTTCACCCGCCCAATCATGCAGCTAAAAGAGTTGCATGCTATTTGTGCAACTGTTGCATGTTCATGACGACTGTTGCCCTTCTGGCCACACAGCAGGACAGCAGGGTCGGAAAGGCTGCAAAAAGGGTTGGTCTGGCTGGTGGATTGTGCTGCTGCCAAAGGTTGCAACCTGCTATGTGACTAGATAAAACGTCCACACGATCCATGTATGTGACCAACTGTCCCCGCCGCACCTGCAGCAGTCCTGTGCCGTTGTTGCTGCCGGGGAAGTTGCTGTGCTTGAGCATCTGCTGGGTGATCTCGCCATAGAACTTGGAGGATGTGTTGCTCAGGTGGCTCTCAACATAGATCAGCTCCTCAAGCTTGTCAAACTGGCCGTCCATCTCCAGCACGGACACATCCTCACCGTACCTGCAACACAACACACATACAGATACACATGTCAACATGTGGTGGTGCAATAACAAAGCGGCCACAGAGCAGTGAGCCCTCTTTCACTGCTAAGAATCGAACTGGGCGCTTCCCGCTGTCAGCCAGCCGGACTGCCTCATACCACCCACACCAGGTGCGACACGATAGCTCTGGTGTACATTACAAGTACAAGGGAAGAGTTTGCTGCTGAAATATATATAACAAGCATCTGCAGCACTCCCTCCCCCATGGTGTCTCACCAGGTGTCGGGGCCGTAGTAGAACTTGATGCCGGGGAAGCTGCATGTCAGCTTGCGGCCGCAGGGGATCCAGCTGATGGTGCTGCCCTCGTCAAACAGGTAGACGGGGTCAAACAGCTTCTTGCCCTCCTTCTGGATCAGGCGCACACGCAGGATCTTGCCCTCGTCATCAGGAACCAGCTGGGTGGGAAGCACCTGGGGAGAGCGTACAGTCACAGCAGCAGACACACACGACACACAGCGCTGAGCAAGTTGTATCTTTGTTTGCCTTTGAGGGTTCTGGTTGTGGACGACAAAGCACCTGACAGGGGCGCTCGCAAGGCCGCAGAACATGCGCGAGCACAGACAAAGCGAGCAGTACAAGCGCAGGTAGAGGCAGGTGACTTGATGCTCTGATCTCACAACCAGCTACGATGCCTTACGATTCCCTGATGTCTACCACACACTGCTGGTCGACTGAATCTATCAAAAAGAAGAGAAGAAACCTCGCGGCATGCCCTCACCTGGATGATCATGTCTGCGTGCTTCTTCTGAGGGTCGATGTAGGCATCGAAGTCGGGCTTGCGTGCCTCGATGGACTTCTTGATGGAGTCCAGGCTGTGGCCGCGCTCAGCCATGTCACGCTGGATCTTCCAGGCAAACTTGATCTCGTCGGAGATGTCCAGGTAGATCTTGAAGTCAACCAGGTTGCGCACACGCTCATCGTAGAAGGGGTGCAGGCCCTCAATCACAAGGATCTGAGAGAGAGAGAAAAAGTGAGGAAGGGCAGCAATTAGGGAAGCCAGGGTTTAGCAAAGAGATCAGGCAGGCAGGGGTTCCAAGACATAGACACGAAGATAGCACAGAATTTCGGAACCCCCGGTGTACTGCTTGCTCTGAGTGCTTGTTGCAGACTGTTCCTAAACCAGCAGGCACCCTTGCCCTTTGGCACGACAAGTGTGGCTGCGTGGGTGTGCTGCTGTGCCGTGCGCTGTGCCAACTGCCTTAGGATACTGCTTGGAGGCGCATGCTGGTGCGTGGGTGCCAGCGTGTGTGTCCCTTACGTCTGGGCTGTCGGTCTTCTCTGGTGCGTCCAGGGCGCCAGTGACGTGGTTGTAGATGGGCTTGTCCACAGACTTGCCCTCCTTCAGGGCAGCAACCTGAAGCACAAACAGGACACCAACCAACATCAGCAATCAGGATAAGTGCTTGCAAATACGTGCTACTTCACAAGTAGGTATCTAATCACCACCCCAGAACCTGGCTCAGACAGTGGGGTAAGGGTTTGCTACAACATACCTGCAGCAACAACGCAGCCATGTACGCAGTCAACACAAGACAACAGCCAGCCCCAGCCTCAGCAGGCGGTGTCCTATCCGCAGTTACACGACAACAGATGCAAGCACCAGCGCGCTGCGGGCGGGGTTCTATGTGTGCACCAGGCAGCAGCCATTTCCTTTGACAAGCCCCAGCCAAACGTCTGCTAGAAGGTGTGATTGCTGGCTGATTGAAGAGGCTGCTAAAGAGCATGTGGGGACTGAACCAGGGCGTGGAATGTGGGCGCGTGCATGCCCCACAGGAAGGACAGGCCTCACGCACAGCTCAATAAGTGCCATCATGCTGCACAGACCTAGGACCCTCCCTCACTACAGGGTGTGGCTGCGTGATGCAACAAAAGAACCCCAGAACCAACCCCAAGCAACCATGCCTGAATCCTCTTCAATCAGAGTCACCAATTACGTGTACCATACATTTCCTCTTTGGACAGTCTTGGGGCACTCAGAGGCCAGCATACCGGCAGTCCAAGGCCTCTTTCAAGAGGCCACCAAGAAAACCCAGCACATGTGGCACCTTGGGGAATATCTACACTTGCGCCCAACACAAAACAATTGCCATTGAAAGTATGCGAGCCAGGACCATGGAGCTCCCAACCAGTAAACAGTTGGAACCAGCTGAATAGCAACACTAGCAGCTTGCCAGGTGTCATCCCAACCCCTTGGCTGCTAGGAGGCTGCCTAAGACTGCACCTCAGTACTGCCACAGAAACACCACCTCAGGAAGAGCCACCATGCACAGGATGAGACTGGTCCAGAGGAGGTGTGTCTGAAATTGTGTTAGAGGTGCTGTCAGGCAGCCACCAGGCAGCGAGCTGCCACCGTCCTAGCACCTCCAAGCCCACACTGTCCAAGTGAGCGCATACAGCACCACCCTCACAGTGCCTTCCGACAGCAGTGACAGCATGCCATAGCTCAAGGCTGCAGCATGCTTGATGACCACCACCACCAAACAACCACACAGCCAGCCTGGCTGCACCCATGCCACCCACTCTCCACTCCCCAACACCCACCCCCATCCCTGCATACCCCAACCCCGCCCACCCAGTCCCCCCCTATATTCCCACCTGCTCAGCCATGAGGTCGAAGTTCTGTGCCTCAGGTGCCAGGGCGGTCACTCCCGCTGTTGCGCGTCCCTTGCGGTCCAGGCTGTGGTAGTCGTCCAGGCAGATGACGGTGGCCATGTCGCTGATCAGCGTGTTGCTGTCAGGGTTGCCGCCTGGGGGGGGGGTGTTGAGGGGTGGCAGAGGGAGGGATTATTGCAGTCACATGGGAGGCATGCAGCTATAGAGTGCGGTGGAAGGGGGCATTGGACAGACAGACGGAGCACATGGCCAGTACCTGTGGTGAAACTGCCGGCTGAGGAGCCACACAGCAACACCACACTGCTGATCACGTCCTGCCTGCACCATCCACGCCGCTGCCACTGTGACCTGCTGCCCCGCTATGTATTGGCCTGCTGCTGCAGCTGTTTCCTTTCTGTCGGGCCGATCAGCTGATGGTGCTGCCTGTAGCGACTTCCAGTTGTGCTGCTCCAGTTATGCCCTCAATTGTGAGGCACACACACTCACCCGCAGGGGGCTTGGGGCTGCCACCGAAGATGCTGGTCATGCGGCGCATGAATGTGGACTTGCCACAGCCTGCAGGGGGCATCAGCAAAAGAATTAGCTCAAGAACGTGCTGAGCTGAGATGCACTGCCAATCAGTAACCCAAATGCATCGTCAGCTCCCTTGCTTTGCATCAATGCTGCTGTTGCTGCACCATCGATCTGCATAGGAGCTGTTCTTTCAGTCAGTACCCACCGCTGTCAGCAGCCAGACCGACGACCACGGTCTTGCCATCCTTGGCGTTCACAACCAGGGAGCGCCTGGAAACGCTGGCCTGCAAGCGCGGAAACGATAGCATGTCAGGATCAGAGCTGGGAGTGCTCTCTGCTCGTGGATGCCACATCCTGCCATCGCATGTTTGCACCCGCATTTCCTGTGTCTGAATCCCAGCTGGTTGGCACAATTGCGCTCAATGCACAGGCGCTGCCCACTGCTCACCTGCCTGCCCGCAACTGGGCTAGCCCTGCGAGTAGAAGGCCCGACAGGCACCCGTGAGCAGCAGAAGGGAAGACGTGGTGAGTACGATGAACGTTGCAGCCTCGAAAAGCCGCAATTGAGCACAAACACCGGGCATCGATGCGATCACTTGCCTGGTGGGTGCAGCTGAGCGCTGGGACAACATGGCGGCCGATTTTCTGATGTGAACCGCGAAGGGGGGAAGGTAACGATCATAGTGTCGGGGCCAAAATATGCATCAAGCGAGCTCGGTCTAAAACGCGCCCTAAACCAACGGTATGGCGTTCCTCAAGCAAAAGAAAATTGAAATCGTGCTTTCAATGTAAGCAATTGTCCATCATAACCTTCGCCTGGCCAGATTACAGACAGATGCCCATAAACAGAACAACCCCACCATCATCAGCTGCTGCCCATATCAGCTCAACTCCCCTGCCCTGTTCCACTTGCTCGTGCTGCTACCTGCTTCGAACCCATAGCTTTCTGCTGTGATTGCTGCTGCCTTGAACCACCCTGCTGGGTTTGCTGCAACTCTGCTGCTGCCTGCTCTTCCTCATCATCCTGATCCATGCTCTGCACCTGCGAGTTCCCAGCCGATTGCTGCTGCTGCTGCTGTTGTTGTTGCTGCGGCTGCTGCCTGCTGGAACCGCCTGCTGCTGCTGCTGCTGCCGTGCCGTTGCCCTGCTGTCGTTGCTGCTGCTGCTGCGTGGGCGCCGGCAAGCCCCGCTGTTGACTGCCGTCCCTGTTGTGGTAGGCGCTGGGGTGCAGCTTGAAGCCAAACACGCGCGGGACGTATTTGTCCGTGCTCTTGGGCGGGCGGTACATGGGGTACGTCATCAGCAGCAGGTGGGGGAACGTAGTGCCAAAGTACGCGCCATCAATGGAGCACTGCAAGGCAAGGCAAAAAGTGAAAGTTGCAACTGTGTACACCAACATTCAAACCAATCGCGACCCACTCAGTGCCCCAAAGGCAGGCTGTGAGCGGGTGTGCTGAAACTGAGGGTGTTTGAAGACACACCCTGTGCCGTGGGCCCGCTTGCCTGCCTGCCTGCACGCAAAATGTCCCCGGCTGTCCCTTCGTCCCTGGATGGCCCCGACATAACGCACGGCCTTGTGCCCTGCAATGCATGTCCTAATTTCCCCCAAATCTGTTGCTGCTTTGACCGCTCTGGAGGGATGTGCTTGCGCGTGACCCAACTGCACTCCCATAAAGTGTCCACTGTCACCACACCTGGTAGTCGATGCGTGGGTAGTAAATATCCTCGCACTTTGGGCAGAAGATCTTTACTGTGCTGGTGCCAGGTAGGTCGCTGGTGCCAACAGGCAGGCACGGCTGGCCATCACACAACACCCTGCAGGGGGGGGGGGAAGCAGGCGCAGAACAGAACAACCCACCACATGGCCGGAGCGAAGCACGAAAGTAAGTGAGGCACCAACACACCTTGCTGCGGTGCTGCCACAGAGATGGACCTGGCCATCAAACACCACCTGCACCCTCCAGAAGGGCAAGGGGAAAGCAAGGGGAACAGCACCCATCACATGGCAGCAACTTGATAAAACACACCACAGTGCCTTGCTGCATGCCTGCCACATGCAGTGCTGCACATGAAGAGGAGGACACCCTTGTCATGATGGCTTTCATCAACCAGCATCACAGTTGATTCAACAGTAGGCCCCACACAATCTCTGCATGGGGCTCACGGGGCACAGGGAGGGTACACATGCAATTCAAGCGTGCCTGTTGCCGCTTTACATCTGCAAATAGGTCCACCAGATTCACCAGCGCGCATTCAACACCGTGCGCCACCCTCTCCGCCGTTACTCACTGAACTTCAGCTGGGCATGAGCCAGCCCCTTCCCACCTCATCCTTTGCCCTTGACGACCCCCCACCACCACCAGCGCTTTATCCCCACCTCACCCACCCCACCACAGCACTCCCCCCCCCCCTCCCCTCCCTCCCCCCCCCCCCCCCCCGCCCACCTAGGGCAGCGCCCAAAGTCGCAGTTCTTGAACTTCTCCATCATTGCCGACAGGCCGCGTGCCGTGACCAGGTACCGCGCGTGAATGAGGCCGTACAGCATCTCTGCCGCATTCTCTAGCATCTCGTGCTGCTGGTCTGTGAGCATCACGTCCGCTGGGGGCTCATTGTCAAGGATCATGTCCAACGCGTACTCATAATACGGCACCTGCGGAAAGGAGGGGGGGGGGCATATGTGTGTGGAGGGGTGGGGGGTAATGAGATACAGAAAGTGAGACACAGAAAGTGCGTGTTCTCAAGTTGCTTTGATACTCAGAGTGTGCGTGCGTGCAACTCTGCCGCATTCTCCAGCATCTCGTGCTGCTGGTCTGTGAGCATCACGTCCGCTGGGGGCTCGTTGTCCAGGATCATGTCCAACGCGTACTCATAATACGGCACCTGGGGGGAGGGGACGGGGGGGGGGGGGGGGACATGGGGTGCAGGGGGGGGGGAGAATGATGAGACCCAGGACTTGTGTGCGTGTAAATAGGGAGGCGTGAGGGTGTGTTGGGGTGTGAGAGGGGTGAAAGGGGGGGATGGGGGTGAATGTTACAGGGTGCACGCGTGTGGTCCGGGCATCAGAGGGGGCTCATTGTCAAGGATCATGTCCAACGCGTACTCGTAGTACGGCACCTGGGGGGAGGGGACGGGGGTGGGCGTGTGGTAGTGGAAGGGGGGGGGCATGAGACACAGGACATGTACTCGCTCAAGGAGATATGGCGCTCAGAGTGTGCGCCCTGCCCCCCCCCCCCCCCCCCCGCTCTTCAACACCCAACGCATACCCATCACCCACCGCAATCACATACGCAACCAAATCTGCTTCCATGACGGACAGCTGATGACACAGTCCCAGCCCAACCTGTCTCCAACACACGCTCAGCAAACCCCACATGAAAGCCCTCCTGGCGCCAGTCCACTGCCGACCCCCCCTACTGTCAACACACCTGTCCTTCCCCAACCAGCCCCCCTTTTGGCTCCCTCCACACCAGCCCACCACACATCATACACACAGTGCTTGGCAAGGCACTGCAAACCGCTTGCAGTAGTAAATGCCTCTGCCCACCTGGCTGGCCAGTCCGCTGAGGTTGAAGTCGTCCTCTATGTAGCTCTCATCCACCTCACAGAAGAACTCGTTGCCCCTGAGGCTGCAGAACCAGGTGATCCAGCTGGGCTCATCTGCATCAGACCCCGTCATGTCCTCACTCTCCTCACTGTCAGACTCAGACAGGAGGTCAACAGAGTCAACCTGCAGGACGGGGGGGGGGGGTGCAGGGGGGGGGGGGGGGGGGGGGGGGGGTGAGTGAGTGAGTGAGGCAGGGAGGAAGGCGACAGGCCGGGGGCGGGGTGGGGGTGGGGGTGAGTGAGTGAGGCAGAGCAGGAGGGGGGGAAGGGAGCCCTTTGCTTCCAGGCAGTCAGGGTGGGTGCAGGGTCAAGCAGGCAGGCAGAGGAGAGCAGGAGGGGAGGGAGGAGGTTGGCAGGCACCATGTGTGATACAACAGCTGTCCTGCAGACAGGGGCACTCGGGCTTGTGCTGGTCTGCCAGTCCGGCCTGACCAGCTGCTGCTGCCGCCCCAGGGAGCTGGCAGTCGTGTGCATGGCAGGGTGCAGGGGTTCAAAGCAGCAGGCGACGGACACCAGCAGTGGTTGGTTACAGACAACTTCTGCTGTTTGCAGCCAATTACTGCTGGTGTCCATTGCCTGCTGCTTCAAACCCCTGCACTCTGCCAAGCACACGACTGCCAGCTCCCTGGAACAGGGCCCAGTATGTTCATGCTGCTGGCTTCGTTGCTGGCTGGAGCAGAGCAACGTGCTGCCTGTCTGAAGCAACTGCTGGCGCTGGAGTTGCCGAAGGCAGCAAGAGCTGAAGGGTAAGCTGCTGAGGTTTCAGCTGCAACTAAACCCTCACCTGACGGCCCTGCCTTGCTGCCATAGCGCCTCAGCACAGGCGGGACCTGCCTGGCACCGGCCCCTCTGTGCTGGGGGCACTAGCTGCTGCCTGCTCCTATGCCAACTTCCTGTTGGGAAATGCTTGTGATAACTCTCCGGGAACCACCGCTGCTGGCACGAGACTTATCCCTGTCCTACCCTGCCTCGAGGATACAGCAGCAGCACCAGAGCAGCAGGGTTGGCAGGTGGCGCGATCAGCACAAGGTTCGTAGAGCAAAGAAAACCGTTCAAGCCACGAGATGATAACATCAACAGGTAGCGTTGAGGCTCCCCACAGGCTAGACATGCACTAGATCGCACATGCAATGCACGGGACGTCACACATCCTCACCTGCCAAGAACGCAAAATAAGGGTGGCAACGCTGCAACAAGATGATCAAGTGGTTTCGGAGTGCCCCTCGCCTCTAGAGTCAGGAACTTAAGACCACTGTGTCCAGGCTGGAAAAACCAGGAGACAACTTGCACAAGGGCTGAACAGTAGAGCTTACATCAGACATGTCCTTTCGGGGCTTGCTTAGCAACGCTGCCAATGTCTAGGGGTTTGACCACTTGACAGGCGGGGGTCCCTCTGCCAGCCTGCATACATGCGCGCTGGGCAACCTCCTCCCTGCATCTGCGGCCTGATCATTGGATGCTGCAATATCTTGCCAACTAAACAGGCTGCTGACACGGACATTGCAGCTGCCGGCCCTTGGCGCCTCTCACCCCCCCCCCTCCTCCCCATGGGCCGCCGCTGACCTAGCACACCCGGGACGGGGTCCCGCCCAAGCCCCAACATCAACTTGGCAAGGCTGCTCAGGACAGCTCAAATGCAGGGCGCACAGCTAAATGGGCTGCTGCACTGGTCCCGAACACGCAGCTTCATCCCATCAAAGTTGCAGATGCCAGCAGATGGTGGGGCTGGCATTCGACCGTCACGGTGCCCTTACTGAACACACACAGCATGAAGCAGGCCTACATGGATTTGACCGGTGCATTTGCTTGACCTCTAGAAGTGAACTGCCCAACAGGGCAAGCCTGTTCCAGGTACACTCAAGGTGCGGCAAGCGGGCAGCACTGGATGTTTCATCACCCCTTCGCCCCGCATGCCACTCAGTACCGGCCGCTACTTGGGTGTGCTGGTGCATGTGCTGTCCATGCACTAGGTTACCGAGCATGACAAGCTACTCAGCAGGTTCACTCCGATGTACATTGCAACACGCTATGCTGGCGTCGGGCAACAGCCATGAATGAAACATCATGCCAGCTGCACGGCCATGCCGGGCCATGCAGGGCTGTCATCGAGCAGCAGGGTTATGGCTTCCTCAAGCCCGCCATAACAGACACACCAACATTTATCACCTAGTGAGGTCACCGGCATGTAAGCACTCAGTGCTGGACATCATCATTTGCACGCAAATGCCACTGCGTACAAATGATGATGTCCAGCACCGAGGAGGTGTGTGGGTTCAACTCCCATGCTTTTTGGTCCGGGCACTGGGCACCTCCTGGTGTAGGGGTGTTAGGCGATTTCAATGGTGAGGCTTTGCCTCGGGCCCCCTGCAGTTGGGTTCGCCTGATTGCGCTGTGTGTGGCCAGCCAGTGGGATTACACCCCCCTGGTAAAACAAAAAAATGCAACTGCGACACTCCGGGCCAAGCTGGGGTGCACACCCCCGCCCAGCAGGTCCCTCACACCACCAAGGGCTACTACCACTGCCTACACATTGCTGGGAACTCAGCGCAATCAAACCTACACCTACACATACATACAAGGGTATCGCCACAACATTGACACAGCAATAGGCATGGCCTATCTCATTAGCACTCACTAGGGTTCAGCTCAAACGGCCTGCCTATCACCGGGCACACACCCCATGTACTAGCCATCCACCATGTACTTCCAACTCAACCCCAGTATTTTGCTGCCAACATCACCAGACACATCACCTGCTGCAAGACAGGCAGTACATGCTGCAGCTGCGATTACCAAAGACGCATGTCAGCTTTGCACAGGCCGAGACAAATACAAATTCGGCCCTGCTGCGTCAACCCACACACGGGATCCCAACAGGGGTTCTCTTGACTCACGACCCACACACTCACAACCCACAGCAACACGCTTGCGGATAGCTTGGCCGTGCACATGCTTCCTGGGCTTCACTCAGAACAGCTGCCTGCTGAGCTCTGGCCCCTCCTGGCTGGTCAGGAGCTCCTGACTGCTGGCGGACGCACTTGCTGCCATCACTGCGGGGGGTGCTGTGCATGCAGCCCAGCGAGGCAAACCCCCTGTGGTGTGTGACACCTGCGGCAGCATGGCAACACACGCTCTCTATCTACACCCACCAACACAGACATCACTCGTCAATTGCAAACGCTTTGCTGGGCTTCTGCAGTTCCCACAGGTATCATCACACCAACCAGTTACGTCAAGACTGCACGACAACCAATTCCACATGAGGCACTGGGACAGAGACGCATATGACAAGCTAAGCAAGCATTACAGCAGGTGCTACCTCACCTGGCTGCTGCTGCTTGACACAGCTGGGCCCTCATCTGGCGATGACACAGGGTTAGGGCTAGCCTCGATGTCAGCACAGGACCCACCGCCACCAACCCAGGGCATCTGCTGGCCTGCCCGAGGACTGCACACTGCACCACCCACGCCCGCAATTTTGGCAGGTGGTGTCAGCAGCGTCTGCTGCATCCCTAGCCCCATGACCCTGCTCCCAGGCCCCATCCTGCTCTCTGCTGCAGCTGGAGTTGCTGCTGCGCCAGCAATGCCCGATCCAGCCCCCTTGACTAGCTTGTACACCAGGGCAGAGGGGCTCTGCCCAATGCCTGCTGTTAGTGCTGCCCCAGCTCCGGCTGCTGCACTTGGCAATGTGCCAGCGACCTGCCGCACAGCACCCACGTTGCTACTGCTGCTGCCTGTGCTGCCACCACCACTGCATGCTGCCATGTGGGCAGCTGCTCCATCAGCCAGTAGGTCGTCCACCTGGCCCAGCACGTTGCCCATCCTTGCAAGCACCTGGCTGGCGCCCACCCCCGCCCCCTTGTCCTGGCTAGGGTACCTGCTGGGACTGTGGCACCTGCTCAGCACTGGAAGCCCAGGGTCCTCCTCCCCATGCTCAGCACCAGCAGCTGCCACTGCTGTGCCATGTGAAGGCCGCTGGGTGAAGCTGCCAGCTTGTGCTGCCACCTGCTGCTGTCTGCTTCCACCTCGACCGATGCTGCTGTGGGCCTGCACTACTGGGGAAGCCGTGCTAGCAGCGGTGTGCCCCATGCGGCCCCCTGGCTGCTGCCGTGCCGCGGCCTGCTGCTTCTCAAGCTCCTTCCACATGCTGCGCAACTCAGCCACATTGAGCATCTCAGCCATCGAGCCGCAGCTGCGTGAACGCCGCAGCTGCGACCTCGCCCCACTGCCACCACCCCCATCCCTGCCCCGGGCCCCACCCTGACCGTAAGGACCCCCCTGTGCTGGCCCCCGCGGCTGCTGGGCACGGCCGCTAGCTAGCTCTGGCCCCCCCAGGGCTGCCTGCTGCCTGGAGAGCCCATACCCGCCCTGCACAGTGCCCCTCTGCCCCTGCTGAGCCAGCCCAGGTATGCCGCTAGAGTGGCTGCCAAGCTGCTGGCCTGCTGCCATCCTGCTGCTGCTGCCGCCAGCACCTGCTACAGCCAGAGTGGCTGTTGCCGCCTGCACTGCACGCTGCTGCGCCTGCTGCCGCTGCTGCAGTCGGGAGGCCGGCTGCTTCAGCACAGGGGTCTTCTTTTCAGCCAAGGCTCTATGCGTCCCCGAGAAACCGCCCATTGCACCCGTGCTGGTATGGGATCCGGTGCCGTCAGACCTGGCATATGTTGTGACAGAGGCCTGGCTGCTGGGCCTCTCGTAGTGCATGGCATGACCGTTCAGGCCACCACGCTGCTGCTGTGGCAGGGCCGTCGGCTGGCGGCTGCTCACCGCAGCCCTAGAAAGGCCGCTGCCCGCCCCTGCTGCTCCGGGTATCTGCGAGGGGATGCGGCTCCCTGAGCTGAGCGCACTGCCAGCTGCAGCATCCCTCCCCATGGGTGACGCCACTCCCCGCTTGTCAGCCGTGCCGGCTGCACCCCTGCCTGCAGACCCAGGAGGCCTGTAGCCGATGCTGCCACCCTGCGGGCGCTGCGGGGTGCTGCTGCTGCCGCTGCGCCCAGATCCAATGGCTGAGGAGGGGTTCCTGCTGCTGCTGCTTGCCGCTGACGCTGCAACAGCCGCGGCGGCTGCCTTGGTGGGTGAGCTGCCCTGCTGCGTGACAGCAAAGCCCTGGAGGGGCTGCCGCAAGGCTGGTGAACCCGCCTGCTTGAACCCTGGCAGACGACTGCCCGGCCTGCTGCTGCTGCTGCCTGCGCTGCCATAGGCGGCAGCCATAGGTGCTGACGCACATGCCAGGGACCTCTGTGCGTGGCTGCTGCTGCCGGGTGCAGGTGCAGCTGGCACTTTGGAATTGCTGCTGGTGCTGTTGTTGGCCTTCTTGCCGCCGCCCCAGAGCCTGCCAATGCTGCGCCTGAGTGCGTTGGCACCTGCTATGGGGGCTGTGATGATGCCCAGGGGTGTTGGGCCTCCGCCGCGCTTGGCGGGCACCTGCGGCGTACTGCTTGGAGTCGTGCTGTTGGCAGCAGGAGGACCCCGTACAGCACTGGATGTGCTGAGATCCGTCTGCTGCGGCTGAGCCACCTGCACCGTATGCATAGCATCTGCTGCCGCTGCTGTCGCCCAAGGTGCAGGTGGCGTGAAATCCTGCGCTGCAACTGGCTGCGTTGGTGCTGGCATGTGCTGCACCCCATGTGCTGGGGTGTCCTGCAGCTCAGCCTCCTGCAGCATGAACGGCAGGGGCTGAGAGCTGGGCCATTCGTGCGCACTCTCTGCGACGGACCTGCGGACTGCAGCTGCTGCTTGACCTGCGGCACTGGGCGCCGGCTCGCGGGGGCTGCTGCATGTGCTGGGGCAGAATTCCTGGTCTGCAGCGTCTGGGGCCCACTCCCTTGGGTCCTCCTGCAGATCGTAACCCTCCTGATGGTGGAGCCCTGTGCTGCTACTGCTGCTGCGGGGGTGCAGGGCTGCAGCATACTCCAGTGTACCTTCACTGACCTCTGAGAGGGCCTCATGCTGCTGCAGTTCCCCTGGTGCTGCAGACATAAAGCTGCCCTCTGCAACAGGGGACAGCATCGTGCTCCGCAGCATGTGGCTCTGCCGTATGAGGTTTGAGGTGCTGAGCCTGGCTGCAGCTGCTGCTGAGCTGAAGTCGGCCAGGGAGGCCTTGGACAGCAGGTCGTAGGATGCACCCAAGTTGAGGTCCAGACTCTCAGCTAGGAAGCAGCGGCCGCTGGGGGCTTGCTGCTGGTGCTGCTGCAGAGGGGAGCTGCTTGCTGGGCGCTTGGAGCGCTGGATGGGGCTGTCGGGCAGGGGCTGCAGGTCTTCTTCAGGGCAGATGTCCACACCTTTGTCCGCATTGTTGCCCGCGCTGCACAGCTGGTCAATGGCAGGGGCCAGCCGTATAGGTGAGTCAGGGGCTTCATCTTCAGTACCTGTCACGGAAAGCCCACTGCTGCACTGCACATACAGGCCCTGGCTGGTAGCTGTGGTGTGCAGGAGCTGCTGCATGAAGCAGTACAGCTCCTCTGCTGGCACATCCTGGATGATGGCAACGGCCCGCTGCTTGACCCCTGCGTCATTAGTTCTGCCTGCTCTAAGCAGAGTATACAGCTCGTCTAGCTCAGCTGAGGTGGGCTCTGGTGTGAGCTGCCTTGAATGCTGCATTGATGTTGATACTGTAGCCTCAGCTACACGAGCACATGCGTTGTTGGAAAGACGTTGAACACTACGTCAAGCGCGTCATGAACGGACTGCAGCAGGTTTTATCTGCTCCAAGTCTGTGTGCAGGTCGTTGCTGCGAGGTGGAGGAGCAGCAGCGAAGGGCACGACAGCGACAACGACAGCGCCTTCATAATGGAAGATACCTCCATCCAGTCGTACCTTGGTGAGAACCGAGAAGTGTTGGAATGGCTGTACTAGCGGTCAAAGTTGTTCAAACCCAGATAAACCTGAGTCCAGCTTTTGGTTTGCATAGGGCCCTGGACCTCCACACACATGTACATGAGAGTATCAGAAGAGCAGTTTCCTGAAGATCAGCACCAGCAGCACAACCCCAATCACAATGGCCCATGGTAGGTACTTGCGTATGAGCGCCTGCAGGGGCATCAGGAGCAGCGATGGCAGCAGCAGTCAGTGTCAGAAATATGTCACAGAACATCACCAACTCCACTGTATCCCTCCTGCACTCTGCGCACGCATGCACAGTGACCACTCCGGCTGCACTGGACTGGGCGTTGAATAAGCTGTCTTGCAAACAAGGCGGTTGTGTCAGCAACAGGCACCAGTACCTGGCTCACCTGTCTATGCAAGTCTGTGGCCCGCTTGGAGTATGACTTTGACTCCATTGCCAGTGTGCTGGACAGCTTTGTCATGCCTGCAGGGTGGCAGCACAGTAGCAGTGCACAAAATCATGATCTGCTGCTTGGCCCCAGGTACTGTACTGATGTAGAACCTTGCTCTGCAGCCACAGTCAGCACCACGACAGCGGCAGTTCATCTGTCCCTGGCATCACAACTGCAGGCTCTCTGAACCCTAACAACTGATTCAACCATTTCCAGACTCAAGTGCGTGACCTACAGCCTGCTCGCCAAGCCTGCCTGCCCGTCCAGCCACTTACTGTCCAGCTTCTCTCCCTGCCCCAGCACCTCTGCTATGTTTTTGCTCATGATGGTGTGCACCTCTGCCAGGTCTGCTGTGAGGGCTGCCATGTTGCGCTGGCTGCGGGTGTCCTGGAACAGCTTCTTGGTCTTCTGGATGAACGTGTCTGCACAACACACATGCACCAAACACAGCAAACACAGCAAACACAGCAAACACAGCAGGCAGATGTGCTGGTCAGCAGGACGCACTGCGCACGCCAACTGAGCAGCTGTGCAGCGAATGCAGCCAGGGCACAGTGCAGCAGCTCCAGCACTGCACCATTCATCGCTGGTGGCTGACACTGACACGTACATGCCACTGAAAGCTACTTCGCCTGGGTGTTCCCAACCCCAAGACTCGCGCGTTACGACTGTCTTGTTGCCCCACCCTCTGCCTGCAACTGCATACCACACAGATGCCCTGAGCGATGCAGCTGCGCACTGAGACACAGCTGCCCAGCTGCTTCGGGTGCAACTGTTGCATTGCTGAAACCTGAGCTGGAATGGCGGCCTGCCTCCACCCACAGCCGTTTGCTTGCTGCAGCTCGCGCATGTCCTGCACCACCTGCCAGCTGCACCAACTGCCAGCTGCTCACCAAACTTGATGAAGGCGTACGGCCGCGTCACGCTGTCCACCTGGCTGCCGTACAGCTGACTGAACTCCCGGGCTAGCTCCTCTAAGTACTGAAAGGCCAGCTTCTTTGGGTAGCCCTTCTCTGTGAGTGTGAGGAAGCAGGCATTGCCGGCTAGGAGGTAGTAGAAGGTACAGGGGCCGGACTCTATCGACACACGCGGGTCCTGCCCACTGTGTGGCGTCTGTGAGAGGCGCTTGAAGATGGCCTGGAGTCATGTGAAGGCAGCGGACAGCAGAGCTCTTCAGCGCATAGATGCTGCCAGCACAGCAGTGTGGGTAAGGCCCAGGGCCTTCTGGAGGTATCCACAGGAGGTGCCCTCTGCTAACGTAATGCCTAGAACGACTGTTCTGCTTGCAGAGATCGTGTGTCGAGATGTCTGCAGATGCCTGCACACCTTTGCTTGGTTCTTGTAGTCGTACTGCCGCATCTCTGCATCCTCATCCCTGTCCAGGCCCTCGGCCAGGGGCAGGCCATCCGACACCCGCGCTATCAGGGTCAGGCGGACCTGAACAGGTGCAAGAGTGAACACACACCCAAAAGCGTCCCTGGTCAGCTCTGAGGAGGGACACTGTGTGCGCAGCACATCAGTCCCATGCAAGCAAGGCAGTTACTGCACCCCTCACCATGTCCCCCCACTGGCAGACGCGTTGCAGCTACTAGAAGGGCACGTTGTATCTGATACTAGTTGTACGGCTGCCCTGCTGCAGCTTGATCAAGGGAACCAGAGGATGGACAGTGTTGTCCTTGGATCTGCAACTTCAAAACGGACTGGGCCACAACAACGTCGAAAACCAGGAAAGAAACTCTTGGAATGTTGTGTTGGTCCGATGGGAAGAGCAACTAGGCCAGGATATCGTGAGTACAATGCTTGGGTTGTTCTCGAGTTTGAGTGCAGTACCCTGCCGTGAACAGCGCCAAACACCAGGACTAGGTCCAGCACTGATAAGCAGGGATCCTATTACCAGTAATGCAAGCATTTTGTAGGCATCCAGAGCAGTTTCTCCTACTTTGATGCAACAGTGATCCCTGGACTGTTTTTCACTCACTGTTGTCTGGGTCCCCGTGCATTCCTGGCAGCATCCACAATCGCAATTGCACATATACCACCACATTTGGCTCACCTGAATTCCACCTCCACAGCAATTCACCAGCCCCAATGGCTGGCGCCAGCCCGGCAGCAGCAGCAGCAGAGGATGCCACGGCAGCACGCTCAGCAGGGGAGGCCAGCACCTCGGGCTCGAGCATCACTTACCGCCAAGTGAGCAGAATCTTACTTTCTTTACTATGCAATCAATGCTTGGCTGGTGCTGGGCAGCCAAGCCAGACATGTCTCCTCCCCGCCCCCCTTGAGGGGGGAGCTGCCCCCCACCCTCCTGTCAGCTAAGTTGCGCCTGTGCTGCCCCTACTAATATGTTGCAGTACAAGGACGAGCACGACTTGCCTATAGTCATGGACCTGATTGACAAGAGCCTCAGCGAGCCATACTCTGTCTTCACGTACCGCTACTTCCTGCACCAATGGCCAAACCTTTGCTACCTGGCCTTTGATGGGGACAAAGCGATAGGGGTGGTGGTGTGCAAGATGGACGACCACAGGGGCCACTTTAGGGGCTACATTGCCATGCTGGTGGTGGACAACACGTACAGAGGGAAAGGCCTAGGTAGGTGCAGCAGCTGGTTGCAGGCAGCCACTTACGGGGCAGTCCAGACGTGCTTCAAGGCAGCGGAGTTTGTGTCTTCAGCATTGAATTGCGCGTGCGCTCCTAGGCGCATGACTTGCATCAGCTGTGGGGGCCAGTGTGCCGCACTGAGGTTATACCCTGCTGGGCCTGCCCCACACCACCACCAACAGCAGCACCACCATCACCACCAGGCAGGGGTGTGGTTGTGTGGACAGCACCCTCGCACATGCCACCCTGCACTACCTGTGTGGTACTACCACACATTGTAGTGCAATGGCTGGCAGTCTCTTAGTCAACATACTGCTGCCATGATCACACCATTGCACCTGTCCCCGCACATCATTCCCTAGCTTGTTTGGCCTTTGAGCAGACGATAGTTTGCACGCCCTGCCATGACAAACACCCCACATTGTTGCTACCCTGCTGTCCT
Source organism: Desmodesmus armatus (assembly GCA_007449985.2). NCBI lineage: Eukaryota > Viridiplantae > Chlorophyta > Chlorophyceae > Sphaeropleales > Scenedesmaceae > Desmodesmus > Desmodesmus armatus. The sequence continues at coordinate 53,816 of VIIQ02000068.1, read as the reverse complement.
CTCCGCCCTGCAGATCGTGCGCTGGCGCGCATGGCCATCGAGCAGATGGTGTTCCATGCTTTGCCATCATTTCACCATGTACTGCCCCTCTCCCTGCTGTCCTGCAGGTCGTGCGCTCGCACGCATGGCGATAGAGCAGATGGTGTTGGATGAGGCTGAGGAGGTGGTGCTGGAGGCAGAGGTCACAAACACAGGCGCACTGGCACTCTACAGGAGCCTGGGCTTCATACGGGACAAGCACCTGCACAGGTGTGTGTGCTGCTCCCAGGTGGACGAGGACAATACTTGCAGCTGGCAGAGGTGGTGCACCCACGAGGGTTAAGGAAGCAGGGGTGTGTGGCTGTGTGGGCATTGCAGTTGGCCTGCTTTGCAGCAAATGGTGCAGCTGATCCCAAACAAGGGCGAGTGCGCAGCAGGGGGCAGCCAGCAGTAGCGGTCTGGGGTCTAGGGTGAATTGCAGGTACAGTAATGAGGGTGTTGGCTTGTTTATGCAGCTGGCAAAGCACCATGGCCTTGCTGCGCCTGGTACAGTACTGCAGTTGGGCCCTGACACCTGTCACAGCTGTTTCAAGCGGAACAGGCAGCTGGCTCAGCCATTCCTGGATCCCAAGTGTTCCACTGCCTCATACAGCGATGCTCAGCATACTGGACGACGTTGCACGTTCGAAGCACGCCTTGCACACGAACAACTCAAGCGGGGCCACAGGGGAGCCACGCACCCAAGAGGCACCGCGAGCACCAAAACCCAACCACAGAAACCTCAACAGGCAAACAGGCATCAGCCATGTCCATCTACTCAGCATGCCTGCCACACATAAGCATCGTCCATCACAGCACATAACCACTGTGCCAAGCGCTAAAGCCACAGTAGAGCTCAGATCACGTGACACACATGCTGTCACTGCTGCTGCAGGTACTACCTCAACAACCAGGATGCTTACAGACTCAAGCTGCTGTTGCCGCTGACAGAGGCGCAGCAAGCAAGACTGCAGCAGGAAGCAGAGGAGGGGCAGCTGTTGCAAGACTTGGCGAAGCCGCAGCAGCAGCGGATACAGTAGCAAGTCCCAGCAGCAGCATGTGTGTGCGCCTCTGTAACAGCGGCGGCGGTCAACCTGTGCATTGTGTAGACACAGGGAGTGCATCTAGCCAATGCACTTGTGTGTTTGGCGCCACATGCATGCGGCTCTGCAGAGCCCTTCTGCTGAAGTAAGGCGGCATGTCCTAGGGCGCCGCTCAGCATGAACGAGCAGACGGTACCAACAAAACAGGAACCCTTTGAACGTATGTGAATGAATCTTTGATTGACAATCTCCATTTGTCAAGCGTGACGTGGAGCCGATGACGAAATCGGACGGTGAAACCGTGCAACATAGCGCATTGCCACGAACAAGGGTCATCTCGAGTTCTTGAGCTGGCAAAGTCAATATATACATACCTTCAACATGACGACCATGCGAGGAGCCGTGTTGTTGTTGCTGGCGTTGTCAGGTGTGTTCCTGGACCATCCTCACAGCAGATGGTAGCGCATGAGTCTGCATGCATTAACAAGCCATTGCATGGGGTGCTACAACACAACATAACCACTGCTGCTGCTTCCTCCCTCCTGCAGCTTTGATCGCTCCCATCCATGCGGTGCGGGAGGAGCCTGTCCCAGAGTTTGGGGCAGATGCCGCACATGAGGCTGCCAGCCCCTTCATCTCCCTGCTGAAGATGCTGATTGGTGGCGGCGATGGCGCTGCAGCGAATGATGCCAAGACCGTTGCTGAGCTCGCAGAGAGCGCCCCTGGCAACATGTCCATCATGATTGACGGTATGATGATTGAAACCTTGGAGCTTATGGTGCACGACTCCCAGGCATCACATTTAGCTAGCAGCAGATTCCAGCGTCCAATCATTCAGTTCTCGTGTTGCCCTGTACCGCATCTTGATTTTGAAGCTGTGGTGAGCTCAGGTACCACAGGCAGCGACTGCCTGTAAACGCAGTTGACATGGGTGGTTTTGCCTGCATTGTTCATCCGCTGCAGGTGTGGAGAGGGCTGGGCTTCATAATGCCATTGCAGACCCCAACTTTGAGGGCACCATCTTTGCTCCCACAAACTGGGTAAGTGCCTGGGGCAGCTAGTCCATGCATCAACCCCGCTGCACGCGATGCCCCCATCGTGCAGCAGATGTGGTGGTCACCAATGGCATTGCCTTGCCACTACCTGTGGGGTGCCACTATGCTTTGTTGATACAGGGCATGTTCCCCCGGTGAAACAGTGTGCACTCCCACATGGGAGCTTACTGTGTCTGCAGCGGCTATGCTATCACCATGCATACATGCATGCATGCCTACCACGTCCCACGCAGTGCATCATGAGCCTCATGAGCACCCTGTGAGCTACATGCATTGGCTCTAGAGATTTCTGAGTGCGCCATGCAAGGCAACTTGGTTCATCGCTGTTTGTCTGCAGGCCTTTGAAGTTGCTCTTGTGAAGCTGAGGATCACTCCAGCACAGCTCTGGACCGACAAGACAGCGCTCACAAACCTGCTCAGGTAAGCATAGCATGCCGCAGTGCTAAAAATGCGGGTGCCTACAGATCGCCTATGACGTCATGGCTCTGACCACCTTGAAAAAGTCAGTTATCCCACACACAAGCGGTGGCACCCCGCAACAGATTGTTGCACCAAGAGGCTACATGCTGGTTGCCTTAGATGCCAGGTGGTTGAATATGGCACTTGGACCTTGGCAAGGCAAGGCAATGCAACACTATTGCTGTGCTGTTCCTGCGTCTGTGTGCAGCTACCACACTATCCCAGGCAAGGCTGTGGCAGCAGGTGACCTCAAGGATGGCCAGCAGCTCACCACCATCTCCCAGCACACGCTGACAGTCAAGGTTGACAAGTAAGTGGATGTAATGTGTGTATGCTAGGCTAGTGCTGTAATGCTGAGACATGGTGGACGAGGCTTGAGCATGCTTTTGCGCCAGGACTGTTGAGGACCTTTTTTTGCCTAGCTGTCCTGGCACTGCCAGACCTGCCAGTGGCAGGCCTTACAGCTGCTGAACCTTGCACTGCAGGCTGGTGAATCGGTACTGCTGCTTGTGTTCTGCCTGAATGTGTGCTGGCTAGGAGTAATCCAGCATCAGCACCAACATGTGCACAGGTGCAAGTCTCAGCTGTGCTGAGCCCACACACTTGTAGCACCCGTCACGACAAGGAGAGATCTGCAGGCATCCCTCACCGTGCTAGCGGCACCATGATACTCAGCATGACTTTACCTGCCGTCCACTGCTTTGCAGGGTTGCTGGCACCATGATCCAGGGTGAGGGTGGCGACACTGCCAAGGTGCTGGCAGCAGACATCAAGGCAGGAAAGGTGAGGTGGAGTTGGGCCCAGCCGAGTTTACACACCAGAGTGCTCCGCTGCCTGCTGTACCAGTGGCAGTGCCACACATCAGCAGTAGCCAGAATTTGGATCGCATCATTGACTTGCTCAGGTGGCAGCAAGGTGGCAAGTTGTACTACTTGGGAGAAACTGCCATAACATGCTCTGCCTGTTGCTGCTGGTACTGCACGCAGGCCATCATCCATGTTGTCGACTCAGTGTTGGTGCCTCCCAAGCCCAGTGCACAGCAGTAGGCTGTCCACTGACAGGTGTGACTAGCTTGCAGGGCAGAGCTTGAAGGTTGTTGCCTGGCTGACGCTGGACACATTGGCAGACATGCTGTGTGATGGCGTAGCCTGCTGCACAGGAATGATGGAGTGATGTCTGCAGGCAGTTCATGGTGCCCCTGTGGGGGCCAGCCCTGCTCTCTCACGCTGCCTTGCATGTTCTCGGCAATGCCAGCTAATTGCCCACGACACCCCAAGTACTAATGATGTTTGCCCCAAGTACGCAGCCTTGGAATTCGAAGGCTCAACTGAACAGTTGCTGTTGTTCGTTTTAAATAGAATGAGAGTTGGTGAACCTAACAGTTGTTGATATGTAGTATATGTGCCACCAATGTGTGTGCTGGTATGACATGGAGCAGTCATGCCGTGTGTCAGTGGGGTAGGGCTGTACAAGGTCTGTGACATTTTCTTATGTTACAGTGGTTTGTGTAGCTGCAGCTTGCAGTTCACATGAGCCTTGTTCATGCTTTTGTATTTGTAACCTGGATGAGGGTGGTGTGTGCATGTAGCTTGGGGTGACTCACTCAGTGGTGTGGTGGGACCCAAGTCACTTGTGACTTCCATTTCAGCTGTGACTGCAATGCATGACTGGTGATTGGTAGTCAACATGACAACAGCACGCAGGTTGCTGACACAATGCAGGCACACATTCAACGTCAACCAGGCATCTTGTTTCTTGCATTGTAGCAGCTTGTGACAGTACTGCCATTTCTAACATGCATACAACAATCAAGCAACTGAAATGCAGTGGTGTTGTTACAGCGAGCACCACGACTGGTGACCATACCAACCAACATGGGTTGTGAGGTGGATCACAGCCAACTACATTGTCAGCCCAACAGCGCAGCCCACAGTTGCCCACCACTCCTGCTGCTGCAGCCAAGGCTGTAGCATGGTCAAAGCTGTGACACGGAAACAACACAAGCCCACCATGTTGGCCTGTGGCGAGCTGGTTCATCACAAGTCATAAGGGGTGCCCTCCCAAAACAGCTTGCACCTCAAGTTGGTTCCTGCAAAGCAGAAAATGCCACACATGTCTCACACCAGGCACAGCACAAGTCAGTAGTCAGCACGGCATGTAGATGCAGAGCATACTACTGCCGCTGCACCTGCTGGTGTTAAGTGGTGTGGCAGCAGCGTCGTGGCGTGCAGGTGCGCACACCTGGCCGCTAGCTGCATTGCCCAGCGACCAACGACATCACACCAACAGATGCAGCAACAGGAAGGCGGGCGCTGGCATGTTGAGGGATGGCAAGCAATGCTGCATGGGTGCTAGTGAAAGGTCCGTGCAGACAACAAGGCCGTTAGTGCTTGCGATGCATGGTTCAGGAAACACACGGTGACACACAGGGCACAGCACAGAAGTGAGGGTTAGCACTACAGGTGCGTGGAGGTCACACTAATGCCGCTGCATCTGCTGGTGTTGAGTGGTGTGGCAGTAGCGTCGCAGAGTAAAGGTGCGCACACCTGTCCTCTAGCTGCATTGCCCAGGGACCGACGACATCACACCAACAGAAGCAGCGACAGGAAGGCAGCTGCTGGTGTGTTGAGGGAAGGCAAGCAAAGTGTTAATGCTGGTGGACAGTACACACACAACACGAGTAAGGTGGGTGCCTGCAAAGCACATCAGGTCACGCACATGGCACAACATATGGGTGAGGGTTAGCACGGCATGTAGATGGAGAACATTCTACTGCTGGTGCACCTGCTGGTGTTGAGTGGTGTGGTAGCAGCGTCGTGGCGTGCAGGTGCGCACACCTGGCCGCTAGCTGCATTGCCCAACGACCGACGACGTCACACCAACACATGCAGCGACAGGAAGGCAGCTGCTGGCATGGTTAGAGGAAAGCAGGCAATGCTGTAAGCAGGCCGGGCGGGCAGTAAGGCCTGAGGATGTTAGTGCCTGCAAAGCAGAGCATGCCACACATGGCATACACGTGGCACAGCACAGATATGAGGGTCAGCACGGCATGTGGTTGCAGGGCATACTACTGCCGCTGCCCCTGCTGGTGTTGAGTGGTGTGGTAGCAGCGTCGTGGCGTGCAGGTGCGCACACCTGGCCGCTAGCTGTATTGCCCAGCAACCGACGACATCACACCAACAGATGCAGCAACAGCAAGGCAGCTGCTGGCATATCGAGGGAAGGCAAACAATGCTGAATGGGGGCTGGCCAGGCCCCATCAGGATGGAAAACCCAGGCACAACAAGGCCGTTAGTGCCTGCGATGCACCGTTCAGGTAACACAAAGTGACACACAGAACACATCACAGAGTTGAGCGTGAGCACGGCATGTTGTTGCAGAACATACTGCTGCCGCTGCACCTGCTGGTGCTGAGTGGTGTGGCAGCAGCGTCGCAGAGTAAAGGTGCGCACACCTGTCCTCTAGCTGCATTGCCCAGGGACCACGACGTCACACCAACAGATGCAGCAACAGGAAGGCAGCTGCTGGCATGTTGAGATCGGCAAGCAACACATTCACTGGTGGACAGTACAGGCACAACGCACACGTGTGTGTGCAAAGCAGAACAGGCCAACACGTGTGATATGCGTGGCACAGCACAGAAGTGAGGGTTAGCACTACAGGTGCGTGGAGGTCACACTAATGCCGCTGCATCTGCTGGTGTTGAGTGGTGTGGCAGTAGCGTCGCAGAGTAAAGGTGCGCACACCTGTCCTCTAGCTGCATTGCCCAGGGACCGACGACATCACACCAACAGAAGCAGCGACAGGAAGGCACAGGTGAGGAATTAGCACAGCACGTAGGGCAGGGGCCTGCTGCTGTGCTGCTGGTGTTGAAGGTTGGTGTGATAGCAGCAAGCGAAGCCGCAGATGCCCGTCCTTCGCTGCAGTTCGGAGCTGAACTTGCAATTGAGCTGAATAATGCTCGCAATCGCTCGCTGAAGCACAGCTGAGCTCGAATTGGCCAGCTCCATGGCCCGCAACAGTGTCGTGGGATTGAGCTGGACGGCGCCACAAGCGAGCGACATACATGCCCTCTGTGAACTAAACTAAATGTGAGTGAGCGCAACTATCCAGGTGTGTTATGGCAGCCTTTCTGCAGGTCCGGTCTGAACAACTCTGGTGAGTACATAGAAGGCTCAACGATATAAAGTGTACTGGGTGCACAGCAATCAATCATGAGCACACTTGTGTGTTGAGCATTGCGGGGTAGCGCTATGGCAGGCAGGTATGTAGGGCAGCCCCCCTAGCTGTCATTATGTCAGTGACAGTTTGTACTGTGTTTATGCACAGATAGCTCTCAGGCGACTTGGGCCTGGTTGTTTGATTTCAAAGAAGACGGGGTTGCTCTGTCTGTTCGTCTGCAAGCCCCTAGCAGCCACGAGTGTCGAACAGCAGCAGCAGCAGCAGCAGTGCCCAGCTCCCCATTCTGTCTCGTCTTCTCTGAACTACAAAACAAATGCCTCCCAAAAAGTATCCCAAATCCATCCGCAAAAAGAATGCGCTGCGCACGGTCGCCCGCACCTATGCCGATGCAGCCCAGCAGCAGCCAAAGGAGTACTGGAACGATGTGTGCAATATAGACTGGGGCAATCAGGACAAGTATGAGGTTCTGCAGCAGCTGGGCAAGGGCAAGTATGGGGAGGTGTTTGAGGGGGTCAACATTGAGGCCAACCAGCGGTGTGTTGTCAAAATCATGCGGCCAGTCAAGGAGCAGAGGCTCAAGCGGGAGATAAAAATCCTCAGGCTTGTGTCTGGAGGGCCCAACATCGTCACCCTGCATGAGGTGGTGCGGGATCCTGACACCAAGACCCCCTGCTTCATTTTTGAGTTTGTCGACACCATGACACTCAAGGAGCTGCAGGCAGTGGTCACAGACATGGATGTGCGCAGCTATATGTATCAGGTGAGCTCTTGAGCCGACAGCAGCAGCATGCACAGCCCATGCTCCCATCGCTGCTGTCGCTGTTGCTGCTGCTGCTGCTGTTGTGGGCTTTGGACGGAGCTGGCAGTAGCCATGTGTGTGCTCATTGCACACAGTACACTGCATCGCAGCATGCTTTGCCGCTCTTGTCGTCCCGTTCATAGCAAGTAACGCCAACGCCGTCATCACCAGCAGCAGCCCAGGAGCTCTCCTCACCCAACCGCCACCCCCATCCCCTGCACCTCCTCCCCCCCCCCCCCCCCCTGCCTCAGCTCCTGCAAGCGCTGGACTTCACACACAGCAAGGGCATCATGCACCGCGACATCAAGCCAGCAAACGTCCTCATCGACCACAAGCAGCGGCAGCTCAAGCTCATTGACTGGGGCCTGGCAGACTTCTACTTCCCCCATAAGGAGTACCCTGTGCGGGTGGCCACTCGCTTCTACAAGGGGCCTGAGCTGCTGTGTGACATCAGGGACTATGACTACTCCCTGGACATCTGGGGGGTGGGCTGCATGCTGGCTGCCTTCTTGTTCCGCAAGCAGGTAAGGGCGGCTGTTGGATGGTGTGGGGTCATGTTGCAGCTGATGTACAGCAGTTGATGTGCGATTGACGGAGGAGAGAGGGCAGGGAGAGGTGGTTGCCAACCTGCCCCATGCACTCCCAGCCAATCCCTCGACAAACACTGTACAGTGGGCTGGGACCATATTCCAGCAATGCTTTCTGACAGGGCAGAGACCGTGCATGCTAGCGCAAACGCCAAAGCAGGCCCAGAGGCACAGTTCGGACAGGTGTGTGATGGGCGTAAAGAGCAGCTGCCTTATGGAAGGGCATCACGCACTGCAGGCCAGGTCTTCGTAGCCCTCCTCATCCTGCCGCCTCCGCTGCTGCCATCACCACTGCTGCTGCTGTCTGCGCAGGTGTTCTTCCGTGGTGAGGATGAGCTGGACCAACTGGTGAAGATCACAAAGGTGCTGGGCACAGACGACCTGTACGCATACGCAGAGAAGTACGGGGTCGAGCTAGACCCCAAGCTGGTGCAGCTGTGCGGCTACAGGCCCCGCCAGGCCTGGCGCAAGTACATCAACGATGACAACAGCCACCTTATATCCCCAGAGGCGCTGGCGCTGCTGACAGAGCTGCTGCGGTATGACCACCAGCTGCGGCCGACAGCGGCGGAGGCGATGCAGCATGCGTACTTTGCGCCCATCCGCGCGATGCACGAGCAGCAGACGCAGCAGCAGCAGCCGCAGGTGGCGGCAGTGCGGCGGTAGCTTGCTGGGGAGCCTTGCACCAGCAGAGGCAGCAGTAGTGTGTGTGACCATGCAGGGATTGACCATGCAGCAGTCGGTTTCAGGCTGGCCATGGTGCGCCGCTGTGGGTGGGCGCACTGCAAGCAGCTGCAGATGCTTTTGCCAAGGGGTAGAGGCTGGGTGTTGGTGATCCGGGGTCAGGTTGTGTTGCTGCTGGGGCCAGCAGCAGGTTTTTGTCCTGCACATAGCAGCCAGAGCTGCTGTGTCTCTTTTGCAGCAATGGTGGCTTGTGTTCCTGTGCAGCTGCAGAGGTGTGTATATACCTGCAGGACCGGGATCTGAGCAGTCAGCACTCTGCTTGTGGGTTTTGGGCACCACCACTGGTCGTGCGGTACAGCGCCAATCACTGGAGCTGTCAGTCGTGGTGCTGCAGGTTGGCAAAGCCTTCCCCAGCCAGACTGCCAATATCACCATTGTTTTCCAGATCTGTGGTGCATGCACCAAACCCATCTGCCAAACATGTTATAGGCATGGACAGTCATGTGTAGTGGGATTCGACTGGCTGGCCGGGGTGGCCTGCAGTGATCTTGCTGCCTCCTCAAGCATGGCAGCAGCAGTCAGGGCTAGTGACGGTTGTTGGCGTGCAGCGTCTGCTATCTGTACTTTACTTGTTGTATTGACCTCATTATTTTGTTTGACTTTTTCAGGCGTTTGTGTGCCGCACTGTTACCCTGGACGCCACCCTGCTGCTGTCTGTGGTGGACAGCAGGATCTAGACGGTGGCCGGGATTCACGACAGTAGGGCTTGTGCATCTGGTATGTGGTGGCCAACCAAGACCCTGTGACCTTTTGCGAGGGTGAGCGCTTGTTTGGGCCACACAGCACGCTTTTCGACCGCATCGGGACACCTGCTGCAATATGCAGGTCCCTCACACCTTTGCGAGTGCGGTAGTGCAGTAAAGCACCTACATCTTGATGATGATGATGATGATGAATAAAACTGCCAGAGTCTGTCATGAAGTCGACTCATTATAACCTGGCACAGATCGATGTTGATCTGTTGACTCATGTCACTCTCTCTTGACTACAGCTCTTTTCGTTGGAAGCTTGTGGTCCAGTTCATTATCGAGTTTTTCCTCAACGAAATCGCAGCACGTGACCAGCAGTAAAGGTCATCACTGCCCTTGGACAGTAGGTGCATCTGCCAGTCTTTCTTCAAGAACTGCCTCTCTTTCTCTGCGCGTGCCAATCGTTTTTCTGGGACACAATCTACAGAGTTACGCAGCTCAAATGGTAAGGCCTGGGTGGATGGCCTCGGCAGCTGGCAGACCCCGGCAGCAGACAGACACTGATCGTTTGGAGACTTGGCCGTGAGAGGGAACAAAGGGCAGAAGCAGATTTGGCAGACCCAGCTGCTGTTATTAAGCTTCAGTGTCAAGTGATATTCTTAAAGGCCAGCCAGCAGTGGTGCAGCCCATCCTCCCCACCCTCCCCGTGACAGCGACCCCGTCCAGCATCATTCATGTTGGGCTTGCTGTGCAGAGCATGTACATACGAGTCAAGCGCAAGAAAACCACTATATTCTTGGTAGTGGAGCCCACAGACACAGTGTTGGAAGTGAAGCAAAAGCTGCAGGCGTTGATAGACAAGGTGAGGGAGCATGCGCAGTAGTCCAGCAACCAGTCAGTCTGGCGCCAGAACAGACACTCCAGGCGATGTTTGGGTGTGGTACCGGTTGCTGCCTTGGCTTCAAAGGTCTGGTAGTGTGTGGCAACAGAACAAGGGCAGTGTCTTGGCTTTGCAGGGACCACTTGGCAGTCGTGTGATTTTGGGAGCGGCAGTCCAAGCGCCTGCCTGGCTCCCTGAACCCAAGCAGCTGCCAGCTTTCACGCACTAGTACTTGCCTGACAGCCTTCAATACTTGTAAGTTTTTTGTTGGGTGCGTAGCAATTGTCACCCTGCTGCTCCCACACTCCCGCCTTCCACCCCCTCACCCCACCCTCACTACTATCCTGCAGCCCCCAGACCAGCTGCAGCTGTGGAAGGAAGAAGCGCTGCTGGAGGATGCAAAAAAGCTGGCAGAGCTCAAAATAGAGAATGATGATGTCGTTGCCATTTGCTACCAAACCGCAGGTGAGCAGACATGCAGCCTTGGAAAATTGGGCTGTGCTGACGTGCAGGGTTGCAGAAGGGAATGGGGTTTCTTGCAGGAATGGCTTCAGCACCTGGCCAATAGCCAAGCTGCAGCTATGTATATTGGCAGTCGCTTTGTATCAAGAGCTTCTGCAGCTGCCCAAAATCCTGCAGCTGTTTGACAGTCTCGGCAGTTGCTTGCTGTCCACAGCCCCTTCGTGGCAGGTGTATCATCAAGCCTGCTGTGAAGCCAGTGCCACCTGCTCAGACCACAGTTGCAGCATGCCTCATCACTGATGGGTCATCAGTAAAACCACTGATGGTTGCTTTTGAAGTCACGTTGGGCTGTTGCAACCAACTGGTGTTGTGTGCCCTTCGTTGCGCTGCAGATGGCCTAGGCTTTGAGGCGAAGGACATCACCCCAGTAGATGCACCAGCAGATGCAGACGGGCCAGGGGCGGGGGCCTGAAAGCAGCATCATGATGTGATGTTGCCATGGGGGTGGGGGGCAGGGGGGCTGCAAGGGTGTGTGCCATCCTTTGGAGCTGGCTGGCTGAGGGCTAATTGTCTTTATCTGACCTGTTTGTAACCATGTACCAGACGTGTTGGCTGTCACATGCAGCCTTTAAGCAAAATGCTCCCTGGGGTAATTAGTCATGTGTGACATGACTACAGGTGTTGGTATGGTCTTTCTCCCCTGCGGCAATGTAATTCAGCTTGATCGTCGTCTGTGCTGGCCAAGAGGTCGTCTTTGATCGATGTATGGCACTCAACAGAAACAACTCCCCACGATCTGACATGAGTGCTGACACGAGTGCTGAGCAAGCTGAGAAACCGTGCTGGCCGGGAAAATACTCTTTACGTTTTCTGGCAGTGATGTAGGCACCTTCTTGGGGCGTGGCTATGCCTTAAGTTCAAAGTGCAGCACAGCAGAGCAGAAACATGTCTTCTTCCTCATCCCAAAGCAAACGCAGCCTGCTGGGCGACAAGTTCCTCATCGGAGAGGAACTGGGGCGTGGAGCTTATGGGCAGGTCTTCAAGGGCATGGACACGTCCACTGGGGATGTGGTAGCCATCAAGCAGATAGGCCTGGGCGGGGTCTCGCAGGCCAACCTCCAGGGTGTGATGGGAGAGATTGATCTGCTCAAGACCCTCAATCACAACAACATCGTCAAGTACATAGGGTCTTTCAAGACTCGCAACCACCTCTACATCATCCTGGAGTTCATGGAAAATGGCGCCCTCTCGTCTGTCATCAAGCCCAACAGGTTTGGGGTCTTCCCTGAGACCCTGGTGGCAATCTACATTGCCCAGGTCTTGCAGGGACTGGCCTACCTTCATGACCAGGGCGTGGTGCACAGAGACATCAAGGGCGCAAATATCCTGACAACCAAAGACGTGAGCACCTGCAGTTGGCGTGCAGCAGCATTGGGCCCTGCCTAGCAGCAGCTGCTGGTGACAGGCAAGGCCAGCGTCCTCCATTGCTGATGCCATGGGGAAGCTTTCTAGCAGGCTGCCTTGCTGCCATCACGCCTGCATACCATGCATCCCTGGCACCAGCAGTTGCACAGGGGTGGGCGCACATACCTTACTGCTGAGACTCGCCGCAGCAGCAGCTGTACCCTCTGTGTAATGTTGGCGGCAGAGGGTCAAGGAGTGAGAGTCCCGCTGCTCTTGTGACGCGTGTGTGTGTTGCAGGGTCTGGTGAAGCTTGCAGACTTTGGTGTGGCAGCAAAGCTGGGCGAGCTGGAGGAGCAGCACTGCGATGAGCTGCACCAGAATGTTGTCGGCACACCTTACTGGATGGCACCAGAGGCAAGCAACAGCACAGGCAGTTCTGGCAGTAGGACAGGCTCTTTGGTTTGGTTCAGTGCGGCATCTGTACCCAGCCTAGCAGTTGCAATGTTTGCTTGATTTGGAGTAGGTCAATAGGAGAACGATAAGCAGTAGGAGCAATGGCTGTGCTACAGTAGTTGTGATGGCGTACATGCTGTTAGTGCAGCCATACGCCGACCAGCCAGCAGCAGCAGTAGTGGAGCGACTGTGGGTGTTCGGGTGAAAACAGAAGCTGCCCCCTGCTTGCGTGTCCAGGTGATTGAGATGACCCAGGTCACGCCTGCATCAGACATCTGGTCGGTGGGGTGCCTTATCATTGAGCTTCTCACTGGCTACCCTCCCTACTATGACCTGCAGCCCATGAGCGCACTCTTCAGGATTGTGCAGGTGGGATGTGCTGTGCACTGGAATGGGTAGCTTGGGACCCCCCCCCCCCCCCCGCCAGGCCTCGGGGTGTGTTTGTTGCTCCCTGCACAATAAGTGCATGGCGCAGGTTTGCATTGTGTTCGCTGTGTCTAGGGCCGTCAGGGAGTGCAGTGAGTGTGAATGAGTGTGTGGGGCCGCAGGCAGTACAAGCTTGGATATAGCCCACTTTGCATGCACCTGTTGATGTTGCTTGCAGGACCCGCACCCACCCCTGCCTGAGACCATCAGCCCTCTGCTGGAGGACTTCCTGTGCAAGTGCTTCCAAAAGGTGCGTTGCTGCCATGGCACTGTGGAGGGCTTGTGTGGCGTTGCAGGGTGCTGGGCTGGGTGATAAATGCTTGTGGGAAGCATAGTACTGTACTTTCTCCGCCGCTGTTGGTTGGTCAGGAAGGTCCCACCATCTGCATGCTGGGCGTTTCACGGAGTATCCTGGCTTGCCGGTTTACTGCGCACCACAGTCTGTGCTCCTACCAACCCCCACTTGTTGACGTGTCCTGTGGCGGGTGCTGTCGCAATTCAATGCCTGCGCGCGCTGCATCTATTACCTGTGCAGGACCCCAGCATGCGCCCAGACGCGCGCGGCTTGCTGCAGCATGAGTGGGTGCAGTTCAATCGGCGCACGCTGCGCGGCACTTGGAGCAAGACGCAGGGCTTCAAGACGCGTGCAACAGGCGGTCCGAAAGCCAGCGACGCCCACGAAAGCGTCAACAGCGTCGTCGCGCGAATCCTGCAGGCAGAGGGCAGCGAGGATGAGCTGGCGCCACCTCAGCACGGCGGCTTCGACGCGCAGCAGCACGCAGCGGCGGCGGCTGTCAGCAGGGCAGCGGACGCGGCGGCGACGGGCGCCAGCAGCAGCAGCGCGGCCAGCATACAGCAGCCGTCGATGGTGCGCACCATCGATGCGTCGGTAGGGCCGCTGGCTTCGAACACGCCGCCGCGGCTCGCCCTGCAGCAGGACACACTGCTGACAGCCAGCAGCTTGTCAGGGGCGGGGATGCAGGCGGCGGGTGCGGGTGCGCTGGCAGCAGCAGGCTCAGCGTCCGGGCCGCTGCCTGCTGTGGAGTCGCTGACAGCAGGGGACAGGCAGGCGAGGCGCATGGGGGGCAGTATAGAGCTGGCAGCGCAACAGCCTGGGAGCTACCTCAATGGTACCACCAGCCCTGTACCCTCGCCACGCAGCCGGCTGGGGCAGCAGCAGCAGGGGAGCGTCTTCCTGCAGCAGCAGCCGCAGAACCAGCAGCAGTACAGGGTACTGCAGCAGCAGCAGCAGGAGCTGCAGCAGGATGCTTACCAGCAGCATGGCAGCGGTGCAGGGGAGCAGGGGTCTCCCGGTGGTGCCAGCAGGGACCCTCACTTGATATACCAAGGGGAGCAGCTGCAGTACGGGCCTGCAGGGGCTGACGGCCGAGGCTCCCCCATGCGGCGGCAGCTGCCAGTGCCCTCTCCTGCAGCAGCAGCAGCTGCTGACATGGAAATGGGTCCGTTGGGGAACCTGCTGGCACGCATCCAGGGTGGTGACCAGTACATAATCCCTGGAGGCGTGCCTGTGACGCCGTCTGCTGCAGCTGCAGCAGGCTTCTCAGCGCCTCTAGGCAGCCAGAACCTCATGGCTTGGCTGGATGACGGGACGCCGGCGGGTGGGCGGCCTGTCAGCAGCTTGAATGGGCTGGCAGGGACCAGTAGGGGCCAGCTGCTGGATGGGGGGCTGTTTGGGGGCTTGGGCCTTGGAGGCAGCAGTTACCTGCTGCATGTGCCATCGACCAACAGCCTTGAGAGCATGTCGGTGCAGTCGCCGGTGAGTAGAGGTGGTGGCTGTTGGGGGGGGGGATCAAGGTGCTGGATGGGTGGCATGCATTGTTGGTATATCTCTGGGGCATTGATGCTGCTGCGTTGTGTGAACACTCACTGACTTGGCTACGTGTATCAGTCATAGTGCTTGCAGTTGTGCGTCAGCGGGGCTGTCGTTCAGGCTCTTTTTGGGATGCACTACCCTGTCAGAGGTCGCAGTTGGCTCACCAGGCGTGCAAACCGCTCCTCCTTCTGTGTTGCATGGCCTGTGCTTTCTGCTACTGTAGTTACTTTGGATCAGAGTAGTGCACCCATTGGGAGGGGTCACCTGGTGGGTAGCCGTGGAGCATGCACATCTGCTTTTCCAAAATGCTCCCCTGTTGCCTAGGGGAGCATTCGGAAAACCAGATGTGCATGCTCCAGGGCTACCCACCAGGCGACCCCTCTCGATGGGTGCCGCCTAATCAAGCCTGTAGTCAGAGCGCGGCTACCTCCACGTCACACAACATTCACTGCCCCTGTCTCAGCGATTGTGCTGACAGGTTATCAACGCCGCTGCCCCTGCCCCTGCCCCTGCCCTCCCTGTCAAACCATTGCTGCCACTGCCACTGCACAGGGTCTGGAGGGCAACGAGAGCAGCTATGCTCTCGAGGTCAAGCGCAAGGTGCGGGAGCTGGTGCGCGCCCTGCGCCCCATCCCCAGCACCAGCCCGCAGCAGTCGGCCGCCAGCCAAGCCGCAGCAGCCTGCTCCCTGGCAAATTACTTCAACCGCCAGCCTGAGACACGGCAGCTGTTCCTAGCTGAGGGAGGGGTCCTAGCAGCGTTGGAGCTCCTAGACGCTGAGCCTGCAAGGGTGGCTGAGGCAGGGTTGGAGGTGCTTCGAGCCTTCACGGGGTCTGACACACACCTGCTGGAGAGCCTGTGCCTAGTGGGCCTCATCCCTGTGGTGGTGCGCATGGCAGCGGCCGGCGGCGCTGTCGGCAGCAGCTGGCAGGCGCTCGGCAGCGGCAGCAGCTACACTACTGCAGGGCTAGGCAGCGGCGGCACCGGCGGCACCGGCAGCGGCGTCCCTGGGAAGGAGGGTGGTGTCGGGGGTGTGGGTGTTGGGGCTGGGGGGTCGTTGGCGCTTGGGGGTCCCCCTGCGCACTCTGGCACGAGTGCGGAGGTGACGCACCTGCGCAAGAAGGCCGCGGGGTTTGTGGTGCAGCTGTGCTTTGCGAAGGAGACAACGCTGCAGATGTTCATCTCGTGTGGGGGGCTGCGCTGCTTGGCGGTGATGGTGCAGGACAACCTTCAGGTAAGGCCGTTAAACTTACTGTCATGTTATCACTGAGGCTGCTGTTGTTGCTTGTCCTGACCGCTCCCTCCTTGCTGAAGTAACCAATGTGGCTCCTGGGTTGACGCAGCACAGTGATGAGGAGGCCAGGGTGGCACTCACATAAAGAATCCAATGTGTGGCGGTCCTTTTGACCCACACGAACACTCCAGTTCCTGGCTGATGTACATGCGTGCCACAGCTCCATACAACCTGCAAGACTGCAAAACTCTCACACAGGTGTCGTTGGCCGGCATCATATCAGCACCGTACACCTGTGGCCCTCTGCTGATGCAGTACACACGGAATACTTCTGACGGCTGTGCAACGCTCTTTGGCAACCTGCAGGACTGCAACACCCTCACGCCGGTAGCAGTGGCCTGTATCTTCAAGGCACTGGACACATACGGTCCATTACCAATGGAGTACATGTGCCGCATCCTGGCAGCAGCAGGGCTCATACAGCGGCTGTATGCAGTCATCAAGCAGCTCATAAGTCTCGGCAGGCAGCAGCAGCAACAGCAGCAGCAGCGGGGCGTGGTGTACGGCTCGGCGCTGTCGCAGGGCGCTGCGGGGGGTGCTGCTGCCGCTGGCCCCAAATTGCAGCACCTCAACTGCCCGCTCACGCCACAGGGGCTGCCATTCTCGTCGGCGGATTTCTTTCCGTTGGGTAGCTTTGGTGTTGCGGGCCGGGATGCACCGCAGGCGGGGGCTGGGGTGTCGGATGGCAGCAGTGATGCAGTGGCTGGGGCTGGGAAGGGGCTTGGGGGCCGCAAGATCAGTCCTCTTGTCGAGTCTGGATTAGCAGGTGGGTGGCGGGTGGGTGCGGCTGGCTGAGACAGTGTATGCATGGTGTGCGTGCATGCAACGTGCTGGGCTGTTTGAGTATACTTGAGCTGGGACCTTGGCAGCGGCAGGACAGCCATTGCTTGCTTCGTGGATGAGTGGTCTTGGTGGCGGCAGGCTGTTGTGGCGGCTGAGTCACCGTTTGGGGAGGGGGTGTCGGAAGGTGAAAGTGCTCAATATGTCGTCATACTAGCAGGGGGGGGACTACAGGGTATGCCTTGGCAGCAATGTCTGCCGGCTTGGTGTTTGCATTCTTTCCTTTGCGGGTGTCCTTTTCCAAGGCTACAATAATGTAGAACACACACTCAAAGCTGTGTGTTCTACAACATTGTGGCTTTGTGAAGTGCGCCTCCAAAGGAAAGAGCGCCAACACCATGCCGGCAGACACTGCTGCCGTGTCAGGGGCTAGGCACACCTACCAGTACTCTTGTGGGTGGGAGCGGAGGTGGGAGTGGTGCTGGGGCAGCTAGGGGTGGGGGGGTGCCTAATGCAGCAGCTGCCGGTGATCGAAGTCCCATTCATGCTTGGCGTGCAGTCCATGTCAGGTGTAGTGAGAGTGACTCCCGATTTGCCTTTACATGTCGGGGTGTGTTGCTTTGATGTGTCACATTGCTTGCCTCTAGCATCAGCATGTTCTTGTTGTGGCTGTGTGTTGACACATGAGTTGCAACCAGCCTTTTCAGTTCAGCAGCAGGATAAATGTGTCTGTGCGTTGTCTGCTGCAGGCACGGATGAGCTGCAGCAGCAGCAGCATCGGCGAGCCGTTTCCAGCGTGGACGAGCGCAGCAGCACCGCAGCAGGCAGCATGGGCTCAGCACAGCTTGGGCAGCAGCAGCAGCAGCAGACGCGTGCTGAGTGGCTGCTGGAGCGGTGCCTGCAGCTGCTGCTGGTGTTGGCGCATGGCGACAGCGTGGTGAAGGGGCTCATGTGCAGTAAGGACAACCTGCAGCACCTGCTGGACCTCACACAGCGGCTACGGGAGCCCTACCTGCTCAAGGTGTGTGCGCGTGTGTGTTGACACAGAGTGTGCATCCAGTCAATCCATCCACCATCCAAAGTTGAGACAGTCCGAAGTTAGGTATAAGGGCGTGGGTACGCACAGCGAAAAACTTTATATTGGCAGAGGGAGTGCATTTACTCATGCATGCTCACTAGGATCCGTCCTACTGGGATGGTCAAACCAGGCAAAGCTGTGTGTGTGCGGGGGGGTGGGGGGCGTGCCGGTGCGTGTGCATGCGAATGGAGGAGGGTGGGAGGGCCAGTGCAGGGCATGGCAGCGCGGGCATGGCAGCGCGGGCATGGCAGCGCGGGCATGGCGGCACGGCAGGGCAACAGCAGAGGGCATCAAAATACTCTGTCAGGGGTTGCTGTGTGGTGATGGCCGGTGTGCGTCTTGTTCATCTGTGTGTGTAAGACACCTGGGCGGATAGGGGTTATAAGGCCCCTATCTTGTGTTTTGGCTGTACTATACTCTGGTGGGGGTTGCTGAAAGGCGTGTCGATGGCCGGTGTGCGTCTTGTTCGCGTGTGTGCGTGTCGGGGGGGGGGGGTAACTTCCGCATATTTGGCACTTGTCTAGGAGCTGGCAGCCGTCTGCACCCAGTCCACCCTGAGCGTGCACTGTCAACGAACACCGACAACAAGAAAACAGCCGTCGGGACTCAAACCCCTTTTTGCTGTGCTCTGTTGCGGTTGTGTGCAGGCCATGAGGACCATCCGGCTGTTGACGAGTGAGCCGAGTGTGCTGCAAGACATGAAGAACTCGGGCGCCATCAGCCAGCTGGTGAGCAACGAACACTGACTTGGGGCTGCGTTTGTGGCAGTACGTGGCCAGTACGGTTGAGAAGCCTCATTTGTCCCTGTGTCGTGTCCATCGTCCACTTGTGTTGCCAGGTTCCGTGCTTGTCCCGTGAGGCTGAGGCGGTGCATTGCCGACACCCCCAAACACCAAACCGTGCGCCTGCAAACATTGCCCCCCCCCCCCCCCCCCGCTCTTCACCACCTGTAAACCAAAACCAACCTCCCTGTGACCCTGCGACATGCCCATCGCCCACTTCCTCATCCACCCCCCCCCCGCGCCACGCTGTGTTTCCAGGTTCCGTTCCTGTCCCGTGAGGCTGAGGCGGTTCACGGCCAGGCAGTGGTGCTGGAGGCGCTGCAGGCGCTGTACAACATATGCTTCTTCCACAAGCGCGTCCACCTGGAGGTGGCAGCATCCAGCGGCATCGTGCCACACCTGTGCAGGTAGCACCTGGGGTCATCGGCACTCCTTGCTGTTATTGTTATGATGATTGACTCTTTGGGCTTGCTGACCTACTCCCCGACCTTGGGCTGCTTGCTGAATAGCACCCCATTTCCTTCAGCTGATAGGCTGTTGGGCTTGCTGAGCAGCTGTTTTTGTTTGTCTGATGCACTTCTGGTTGGGGACGTGCGGTTCAATAGCCACAGAATTACACCGCGTGTTGTGCAAACAGCTTGCAGGTTGATCGTAGTGGGGTCATCAGATCTTGCTGCGCAGAACATAATCAACCTCCTTATCCCCGTTACCTTATCCTGCAGGTTTGCGTCCGAGCATGTGGCAGCGCAGGCGGCCGCAGCAGCGGCAGCCGGCGGCAACCACAACGCAGGCGGCAACAGCAGCGGCACCCTTCCAGCAGGGGGTGACCCGCTGTCACAGCCCATGGCGTTGTCGGCAGTTGCAGCAGCGGATGTGCGGCGGGTTGCCGTGCGTACGTACGTGGTGCCGCTGCTGATTGGGCTGGCCACCACTAGCAGCAGCACGCGCGCCAAACTGTGGGCCAGCAATGGGCTGGACATATTCCTGCAGCTACTGGACATTGAGGTGGGTGGATTTGGGGGGGGGGGGGCAAAAGTGTGACGCTGTGTGATGTGGCATTGGTGCTTGGGGGGGTAGCAGCTGCTGTGCATTGTAGCGGGTGCTGCTTGTTCCCAGGGGGGCGGACTCTTACCGGCTGGCCACACACAGCGCAATATAGGCGAGCCCAACGGCCGGGGGCCCCAGGTAGAGCCTCACCAGTGGAATACGCCAAAGGTCCCCGTCCCAGTGGGTGCCCAGACCAAAAAAGCATGGGGTCGTGGTGGGTGGGTTTGGTGATTGTGTGGCTGGTGGCTATGTTACTCAGTGAGGGAACATGTGTCACAGTGAGTGCTGACTGCCTCAAGTGTCCTTTCCCTGCCCCCACCACCACATTCCCCTCTGTCCTTCCCCTGCTTTCCCACCTGGGCCTGCAGGATGCCCAGATGCAGGTTGGCCTCATGCGCATGCTGGACGTGTGGCTTCCGTGTTCTGCGTCCACAACCCCTGTCCCCCCCCCCTCGACATACATGCAACCGCATGTGGCCTCAACCTGCCCCCCTCTCCCCCCCCCCCCCCGCGCCACCACCACCACCACCCACAAACACAATTTCTGCAGGACGCCCAGATGCAGGTCGGCCTGATGCGCACGCTGGATGTGTGGCTTCCGTGTTCATGTGTCCCCAAGGCCTGCCTGCCCTCGTTCCTCCCCTCCAACGTCACCAGTGTTCTCTTGCGACACGCATGCAACCACATGTGTCCCCTCCCTGCTGCCCCCCGCCCCCCCCCCCCCCAACGCACCGGTCCTGCAGGACGCCCAGATGCAGGTCGGCCTGATGCGCACGCTGGACGTGTGGCTCACCGAGGACCACAGCCGCGTTGAGAACAGGCTGTGTCAGCGCGAGGCCGTCGGTCAGCTGGTTGAGGTGTACAGCAGGCTGTGCCGCAACATGGCCAGCGTGCGCAGCCCCGTGATGCCGCAGATGCTGGAGAGCCTCAAGGTCATGCTGGACAGGTATGTGCTGTGCCGTGCTGTGTTATGCTGTGACGTGGCCAGCTGTGCTGTGCTGTGCTGCAGCCCTGCCCTGTGCTGTGGCCTGTCCCCTGCCCCCGTCCATGCCCTCGGGTTGATCATGAGAGAGACAGGGGGGTGGTAGTCTATCATGCACATCGCTCTGAGCCAGTGGTTCTCCATAGGCGTGTTGACTTACTTGCGTTACATACTTCATCCCCTGCCGCAGGTCATCCAAGGTTGCTGTTGCGCTGGCTGCTGGCGGGCTGGTCCCTCCCCTGCTGGAGCCGTTGAGGGAGGCTGTGTCTGGTGCCCCGGGTCGTGCTGCAGCAGCTGCCAGCAGCGCCCCCATCCTGCGTGCCAAGCTGCTGGACATCATTTCCATAATGTACCAGCACCACCCACGGCCCAAGGAGTTCATCATGAAGTACCGCATACAGGTGGGTGAGAGGTATTTTTCAGTGTGCATGTGTCTTCTGGATGTCTGCTGGGTGTCTGGCTGCGTGTCTACGTGTTGTCTGTGTCTGTCTGTCTGTCTTTCAGTCTGTTTTCTGGCGCGCTGATAGTAGCTGGATGTCCCACAGTGCAGCAGCATACTTGTGGTCTGCAACTGACTGCATACCTCTGCACAGTGACTGCGTTGTGCACCTTTTGGCAAGACTGACAGCCTCTTTCCTATGCATGCTGCTGATGGCGCCCTGCTGTCTTGCCACTGCTGCTGCTGCTGCTGCTGCTGCTGCTGCGTTTGCTGCTGCAGGAGGTCCTGCTGCGTCTGCTTGAGAATGAGGGGCGTGGTGAGGATGCTGTGAAGGTGGAGGCACAGAAGCTGCTCAACGCCTTCCACATCAACGTGCTGCTGTGAGCACACCTGCACTGCACTGCACACCCCACTGCAGCTGCTGCAAGGTGGCGGGGAGCTGGGACAGCCTGCATTGCACTGCACCGCACTGCTCACCCTGCTGCAGCTGCTGCAGAGATGGAAAGGGGCGCTGGTGTTGGTCGCCTGTGTTGCACTGCGATGCGTTGCGCTGCACTGCATTGCACCCCACTGCACAGCTGGTGCAGTGCTCTATTGGGCACGTGGCGCATTGCAGCTGCCGATAGGTTACGCCTGCCTGCCTGCCTGTGCTGGGCAGCAGCAAGTGGGAGCCGCAGGTGCGAGATGCAGGATGGAGTCACGGCAGCTGGCTGCTTGCGTGCCATGTGCATCCATTGAAAGCAGTCTGGTGCTGGGGAAGGTGCTGGGTGCTGTTGTGGCGGCTGCATGTGTGGCGGGTGTCTGCAATCTTGGAAGCTATTTTTTCATGCCACCAACCAGCTGCTGTTGTCGCATTGGGCCCTCCCTTGATGCAGATGCAGTCTTACTGCGGGCAGGGCACTGGCTGCCCGTTTTTGCCTGACCACACGCACTGCAGAGGCAGCTGATGTCACAGGCTGGGGCTTGTGTCCCCTCCGGACATTCATGTGGGGCTGCTGTTGATATGATTTTGGGGGAGGAGGGGAAGAGGGTGGTGATCAGGGTGGTGATCAATGAGGGGGCGGTGGTCAACGGGCTGGTATGCTTGATCTGACTTGGCTGGTGGCAGCTGTAGCTGTAGCTGGGAGGTGTGGTGATGGGGGGGGGGTGTCTACTGGGGTGTGGCAGGGTCTCTGGGTATTACAGACTATGCATGAGAGCTGAACCCAATCAAGCACTTGCCCCTTTGTTATGGTTGTGTGTATAGTAGCAGTGCACTGCATCACCAGTGTGCTTGTGGTTTGGATTGGCGTGCGCGATTGCGCATGTCGGCATGATCAGTTGCTGGAGGGTTTGCGTGTGTGATGTGCAGTTGGGCCACCAGCAAGGGTGCAGTGGCAGCAGGGCAGAACCCACTCCTGGCTAGTGTGTGGTAGGGTGTATGTGGTGGCTTTCTGCATTCCATCTGCATCCCATCTGACTGAGTCACCCTCTAGGTGCATGTGCACTTGCACTGATCGGTGCAGTGAGGAAAGACAGCCGATTGGCAGCCATGTGTGGGGTTTGTGTCTGTTGTGCCAGGAATGTGGCAACTCTGCCGATGCACATGTGTGAGCGTGTGTGCAATGCTGTGTGCAAAAGGCACTACTGTGCCGTCATGTAGAGGGGTTGTCAACTGCATGCGCTGAGTTCTGCACCCGCGTGCCAGTCAGCGGTGTGCTTAGACAGTATGTCAGCAGAGGGGAGTGCATGTGTGCTTATGCATGCTCACTAGGATCCGTCCTACAAGTGTGCTGGTCTACGTGATTACCACCGTGCTTCTGGCATGGTGAGAGTAAAGCCCTTGGCCGGCTGACGTGCAGAGTCTGAGTACAATTGTGCTCCTGACGTGACATGAGCGTGAGCATGCGTACATACGTCAAGATGGTCTTGATTGATCTAACGAAGTCAGTGCGTGCTTCACTTGGCCAGTAGCCGTCGCTGGCAGTGTGCATTGAGGCAGCAGCTGTGGCATGGCTGGCCGCACTGTCCTGCATCAGAGCAATGCAAGCAGGTGCTGCTTGGCAGGTTGACTAACGTTGAGCTGGCCAACATGCTGTCGAGTGCCCATAGCACCTGTAAACTTGTTTTCACGTAGGTCAACACATGAGGTGTGGAATCTTAGTCATGTTACTGGCAGTGGTTCTAAGCACGTGCTGCCTGGCAGGTTGATCTGGCCAACATGCTGTCAAATGCCTGCAGCACCTGTAACTTGCTCAAACACAGGTGAATGTCAGAGGTGTGGAACCATAGTCATGTTACTGGCAGTGGCTCAAGGTTATGAGGACTTTGTAAGTAACCCACATGTTGCAGCGGGTGGGGTAAAATAGACATCCCGCAGTCACAGTGCACCTGCTTTGCAGCAGGGCAATGGCTGAGTGCTGTGCTTGCTGGGATCAGTCACAAAATAAGTGCATATTTGCAAAAGTAATCAGCTGCGGGCAGGTTGAGGCAAAAGGGTACAAGCCTGCGCATTCATGCATAACGAAGGGCGCTAAAGGCACAAGTTATGCCAAGGCCCATACCCAGACACACCCACTGATGGCCCCCTTATGGCCGAGTGCCATTGACAATGTGTGCGCAACAGATGTGCTGCACCGCCACCCAGCCAAACAGATGAGGCTGGGGTGGTTGCAAGAATCACTTTGGCCTGCTGATGGCATCTAGTACCCACAGGGGCACATGCCCCACACGCAGCAGACAAAACAAAGCAGCAGTGCTGGTCAGGATGAAACAAGTGCAGCGAAGCAACGTCAAAGCAGCATGATAACCAACCACAAAGCAGACACTGGGCGCATCAAAGCACCGGGTCATAACCTTGCGTGTAACAACAGTGTGACAGTACTGTCCCGCCGCTCCTATAACCCTGCAGCATCAGGCTGCACCCCAGTGCTCAACCCCCCTGCAGCCAAAGCAACAACTGCTGCACTCATTGTCAAAATCATAGTGCAGGGTACTCATAACTGAAAATATCAAACACTGAACCTGAGCAAACACTGTGGCACCTGGCCATCAGGCCAAACAGCCCGCACACATTGCTGTGTGTACTGGAGATGTCCTGCTCTCTGCTCTCTCAGAACAACAACAATTTACTTGCACAGTGTACCCAACGTACATATCCTGGCTATTTGCTCACTCACATAACACGCTGTGACCGCTGCATACCCTCTTGACCGTGCTGCAAGTGCTGTTGTGCCACAAAGACATAACTTCAAGTTGAATTCAGGTACGCCCCAATTGATCACTGCTCCAGAGTAGGCAGCACAGGCCAGGCCCAAGTGTTTGACACACTTACTCATTGGAGTCCACCACGTTGTCAGTCTCGGCATAACCAGGCCTGCAGGCAGCAACCAAGGAGTGCAAAGCAAGGCAAGGTCAGTGCACAATCCCTGTCGTTAGCTCCAACACACCGGTGGATGTTGCGCTACAAAACTTGACCATAAACCCATGTAGTGTGTATGCATCCATGCAAGATTCAAGCGGAGAAGCTGGGAAGGGCGTGCAAAGCAAGGGCACCAGCCCCAGTAGCTGTGTGTTTCGAGGTGTCCCCCGGTATATACGGCCGGCCCTGCTGGTTGGCTGCGACTTCTAAGAATCACTTCATCATGGTGGGCAAACCAAGTGGCATGGTGATCACAGGCACACTGCATGCAATTTTGTGTATGCAGGCAGAGCTGCTGGCTGCACTGCCATCTTCCCTTTTATTATATTATTAAATAGTTGTAATTTAAATTATAATTCAATATCAATATTATCAACTAAATAGGTGTGCACCATGGCGGGGCCTCAGGGCAATCACAGGGTGGCATGTTGCGGGTCACGCTGGTGCTTGCTGTGATGGTATGTTGCAGGACACGCTCTCACCTCCTGTTGCCGTGCTTCCTGCCGTGCTTCCTGCCCTCATAACCGTGGTCCTTGTGACCTCCCTTGGGGTAGTGCTCGTGATGGTCGCCATGGTGGCCACCGGGTAGTCGCCAGCAGCAAAGAACCTCACAAAGGCTCCCCTGGAAGAAACCACCTGGCCAAGGCTGTTCTCAGCAGAAGCCACCACCCTGAAGCGCCCAGGCTCAGAGCTCTCCAGAGTGATTACAGCCCTGCCGTTGTCGTCGGAGACGGCTTCCTTCTCTGTAGCTGGGCCTGCTGCTGGCTCTGCCGCTGCTGTGGTTTCAGCTGCCTGTTCGGGCCTAGGGGGGCCGCCGGGGCCGATGACAGGGGTGATGGTGAACTTCACGGTGACGTCCTTCACAGGAGCCTCGCTGGCATCCAGGACAAGGGCGGAGAGCTCGGCGGGGCGGCCGTTCACTGGGATTTCCTGGGAGCGTGGGCGCAGGGCGATCTTGGAGAAGTTGGGGGTGGCGTTGGGGTCGGCCCAGGTGATGGTGATGGGCGGGGAGGTGACGCGGCGGTCGTTAGCGTCCACGTAGTAGCCTGTGACGGTGCTTGAGCCGGCAGTGTCGGACCTCAGAGTGATGCTGGCTTGGCCCTGGGCGTCGGTCTGCCTATTGACGGTTGAATCGCGGGTGCTGGGAGCACGCCTTGCGGCCTTCTGAGCTGGCTCCTCGTCCACGATAGCAGCACCAACAATGTCGAAGTAGACGGTTGTCTCAGTGAGAGGAGTGACGGCGTCCTCACCGAGAAGAGTGACGGTGACGGTGCTGGCGCCGCTGAGGTCGGTGGAGACGGCGGAAGCAGTGATGTTCGGCAGGGGGACGGGGGCATACCAGTTGATGCCCCCCTCAGTGGAGGCCGTGATGGTCTGGCCGTTGCTGTCGGTGTAAACAACCTGGATGTCTGTAGTGCCTGGGGCAGAAGGTGACTCCAGAGTGACGAAGGCCTTGCCGTCCTC
This sequence comes from Desmodesmus armatus, assembly GCA_007449985.2. NCBI lineage: Eukaryota > Viridiplantae > Chlorophyta > Chlorophyceae > Sphaeropleales > Scenedesmaceae > Desmodesmus > Desmodesmus armatus. The sequence continues at coordinate 27,516 of VIIQ02000068.1, read as the reverse complement.
TCCGGTAGTAGCATTGGCAAACTCAACGTAGTCGCCTTGCCTCAAGGGCTTGGCAGCTTGGTGGGGCTTGGGGTTGGCACCTTTTGCGAGGAAGGGGCCATCATAACGGAGGAAGGTCAGGAGGGCGCCGGGCACAGGTGGAAAGCCAGAGTCGGTTGCAACGTCTTGCTTGGGTGCTGCCTTACCTTGCTTGGGTGCTGAGCGCTGAGGCATGAGGGGCTCTAGGCGGAGCTCGGCGGTCAGGGTCTGGTTGTGGCCGACCTACAGTAATGAAGGCAGCAGCAGCAGCAGCAGCAGCAGCAGCAGCAGCAGCAGCAGCAGGGCAGGCAGGTGAGTAATGTACTTCACGAGCACATGCACCTACAACGTACACCACACATGCTATGCACATGTCATGCGTGTTTACAATGAGTGGTGACTGCGTTGCATCATAGGCGCATGCCATGCCCCAGTGAGTTGCTGGTGGGCAGCTTCAAGGCTGCATTGAAGTTGCTGACGCACTGCTAGACAGGCTGGCATCATGTGCTATTTGTGCTGCTGAACAAACGGTTATAGACACTGTTACTTTGCTGGGATTGCAGACAAGCTGCCACGCTGGTGAAAGTGCATGCTTATACTCAACAGCAGACCACAGCAGAATTGCCACCATAGTGTCATGCTGAGCCTGCTCTTGTGTTGAGCAGAGGGATCCTGTCAAACAGAAAGCCAGAGCTTGAAGATGACAGTAAGCTATCCTACAGCATCGCACTCACCGTGTCTGCATAGTACTCAGGCTCAACCTTCAGGGTAGCTTGGGGCATTGACCACCACACATTTGCAGTAGGGCTCTCCAGAGTGGAGTTGTCGACTGTTGCCGTGGCTACAATGTAGGAATCACCCTCAGATGAGCTGGACACGATCACCGCAAAGGCACCAGAGGGGTCTGTTGTCGTGGTGACAGTAGTGACAGGAGCCTGACGGAGACCAGGCTGGGCAGGGGATTGGGCTTCTTGGGGTTACTGCTGCCCTTCACCTGGGGAGGGCTGTCCACGGCCAGCTGCCCAACACCAGTGAGGTTGACGGTGACCTGCACGCCTGCAACTGCCGGGCAGGGGCCTTGCTGCCTGGCGGGAACACCACAAGCATCCGACTGCAGCACGCCTGACAGACGTACGGTTGTAGTGTTGACGATGCCCAAGGCCAAGCTTTCAGAGTCCCACGCGAGCGAGTAGCTTGCCGCCAGAACCCGAGGAACACACACTGCTGCTACAAGTGCAAGTAGCAGCAGCAATTGGGGCTGTCGCTCCATGTTTTGTTGCCTCTTCAGCACCTGCGGCGCAGCACTGAAGTTCGTAAGTAAGAAGCAGTACCTCCCACTACCATGTGTACTTCGACGGCAACGATGTTGAGTTGATATCTAAAACTAGAAACCATGGCAAGTGGCACGAGGTGCAGCAGCCTGCCCATTGCTCACCGCGGCTACCTAGCTACCGTATGTGCACTGTTCAGTTGCACTGGAGTAGCTTATGATACGTCTATATGTGCAAAATATGAGTAAGTATACACAATAATGTTCCTTGTAGCTGAAGTGAATTTATTAGGCTTGGTTGTGGCCACGCGTAGGAAGATAGGTACGGCTACGTGTATGTTGCGGAAATTAGGCAAGGTGACGCGGTCACCTCACGTAAACCCCCGTCAACCTACACGTGTCAGTATCATCATTGGTTCCACAATGTGGCACCATCCAAGCTTCAGCAGTCTCTATCGTGCGGCAACTGAATGCTCTGTTGATCGTGGACAGCTTCCATCCAGACGCTCCGGCTCCGACGTGCATCCTTGCTCTCCACCACAAATGGCTACAAAAGCAATTACATCCACAAATATAAGCTTGCTCATGACATGGCTCTGACAACCTGGCACCTGAGCTAGCTCTTTTTGCCTTGTCTCGGTTGGCTCGCCTTTCACGACTCCGGCTCTCGACCTGCCCCGCACAGGACCTTAGCAACGCTGAGAGTGCTGCCAAGCAGCGCAGCAGGCTGCCAATGCAGGACGTCCCCCAAAAACTGGCCATGGCAACACTCTCCTATGCTAACTGGCACTGCAGGTGCCCTGCAGCTGCTTGCAACCTTCACCCATGACAGTTTGAACTGTCAGTGAGGCAGCCGGACTGACCCAACGCCTGCAAAGTGCTGCTTGAGTGACTTGGAGTTGGCCCAGACTGACTGTGTAAACGCATCATCATCGTCTTGGGTCAGAGTCTGCAGGGAAATACAGTGTAGACAGCAGCTAGTTGTCAGCCCAGCAAGTGTGGCCCAAAGTCCTGTAACCATCAACTGCAACTCACCCCGCATGACGCCAATACACCTTTCCAGGCGCTGCAGAATGGCAATGCTGGTGCTGGAGCTGACAACCCAAGTCCTGCCCCATATCTAGCTCCCAGCTCTTTGTGTTGGGCGCTTGTCAGCAGCAATGCTTGCACGCAACAGCCTGTTGGGCAGTCAATCTGCTGCTGCTCAGTACAGGGCCGCACCTTCTCCTCCTCCTGCCGCTTGTAGTACCACGCCATCATGGCTTTCTGTGTGTCCGCATCCACCACCTGGGCAACAGCAGAGCGTGCAGGCAGGGCGCACAGGGCTAACAAACTGTTGCGCCTGTTGCAAGCATCGACGCTGAGTCAACCGTTGAACCCTGGCCAGCCACCTTCGCTGCACCATGCATTACCCAACAAGTTGCTGCCAACAGCGACAAGCTGCCTATCCGTCCATGTTGCCTATCCGTCCATGTTGCTTCGGGAATGCCATGCACATTCAAGCTTCAAGCTGCTGCTGCTGTGGCTGCCTGCACCTACCGGCTCGCGTGCTGGTGGCCCCGCCCCCTTCTTCTGCAGCTTCACCACAGCACGGGTGTTCTCATTGCGCCCCAGGTAGTCAGTAAGCTTCTTCTCCGGCTGCAGCTGCTTGCCCGCAAACCACAGTGTGGAGGTTTCTGGGTCTAGGTCCACACCGCCAAACTGGGGAGGGATGGGGAGCAATCAGGGAGGGGTGGGGGAGATCATGGGGCCAAGGGGAGCATAGTGAAGATAAAGGTGGTGGTGGATCGATGCGTTTGGCTGCAGCAATAGAAATGGATCTGCATGCATATGCATGTGTGTTTCAGCTGTTCTCTGCACACTGAGCAACTGGCAGCACACAGGGGGCCAGCACCAGGCGAGTCTACATCCGCGAGTCACATTTGCTGAGTGTCAGCAGCCACGCCCTTGATGCCTGCTCACGTTTGTGCCTGTGAGGTCCTCCCGCTCCTCCAAGCACTGCCGCACCATGTCCCACTCTGGCAGGCCCTGTGGGTAGCAGATCATGACTGCCCCCCTGATGTTGTCTATGGCTGACTGGAGGGCTGCTGCTGACAGGGGCTGCTTGCGCTGCGCATGGTCCTGTGCATCAGCAGCAGTGATACATGGAGTGTGCTAGTTTGAGCAGGGTGTGGGAGGCCTGTCTTGACAAAGGCATGGGTGGCAGCGCTGCTGTCACGTGCTGGGTGCTGCTCCATATGATGATACAGCTGCCAGGATGTCGGCAGGAAGCAGGCAGGTGTGCATCATACAGTGGGGTCACATGATGCATCCTAGGCACAACAGGCTTGCGGGCACACCCACCTTGGAAGCTGCTGCTACCGCTGCCTCCAGCTCTGCCAGCAGCTTGGTCTTTGCCAGCTGTGGGTCGCACGCTGCAGCAGCATCAAAGGGCAAGGCCTCAGAGTCAGGTGCAGAAAACAAACATAAGGCTGCACAGCTGACACAGAGTGTATAATAATGATAGATTATTCGCTGCAGCAACAACCGCACCGTTGCCTGTTCGCCGGCCTGTAGGGTCCATGTTGTAAAACTCTCCTTTCTCCACTGCTTGCTCGCTGTACTGGTCAATTCCTTGCTGCTCTGGGTGCTTGGCAGGCCCATACTTCGCAAGCTCCTCTCCCTCAAGCTTCAGACGGGTGATGCGATGGCGCATGTTGTGTACGTTTGCCAGCTGGCTGATGGTGGTCTGCACCGTGGCTTGAGCAGTAGTCTCAAACATGAACTGGTCCTCCTCTGAGTTCTGTGCACACAGGACGGGGCAGGCTGTCAGACAGGGAGATATCAAGGCTGTTAGCATTCCTGAGGACCATGCAACAGCCTTGCCTTGAGATGCAGCAGCACCATCCTGGCACTTGGCGGGCAACTTTGTTTGCTGTGATCACACCGCTCACGCTGTTGGAGAAAGCTTTTGCGGCCTCACACGTGTGTATCATGTCACGCCGGGAAAGACTTGGAAACAATCACACTCGGCAACACCGGACAACCGGAACGGCGATCAAACTTCAAACCCGAGCTGTCACTTGGGTTGTCAGTGCCCCTTGAAATCATGACATTCCGTCTATGTCACGTTTTAGTGTCGTTCCAAGGGGCACTAGCTATTCTCTTGTTCTTCACAGTTGTCTGTTGTTAGGGCATGCTGCTGCTCCCATCCTCAATCAGTGTCAATCGATTCATACTTCCTCTTGATCTATGCTGAGTGTTTGGAATGAACGTTTCTGTCCACAGCTGTGCACTAGCTCCTTCTGATGCCACAAGCATCGTATCAACCACAACAGCAGCAGCAACAGCAGCACACCATCAGCGCCCTCATCTGACTCAACATGCAGCCGGCCTGGGGGCTCCAGGGATCATCAACGCTAGCACAACGCACTGATGTCTCTTCACACAGCCACATGCAGTTGTAGCTGGAGGCAATGCAGCAGCAGCAACAAGTGCAGTCAGCAGTGGCCCGTCCAGCTACAGCGGGTCGCGATGTGCGCACAGAGTTGCAGCGCAAGGAGCATGAGCTTGGCCAGCTCCGAATGGCTGCCCTCAGAGCCTTGGAGCAGCAGGTAATCACACCCACATATGGCCAGCCTACACAAGCACTGCAGTGCATGTACTCAGCACCTGACCTGACAACACCAAACAGCTAGTGCCAGGCAACCATGCTATGCTGCACAATGATGTTCCCTCACTGCAATGATGTTCCCTCACAACATAAGCGGTCATCAAGACCCTTCTAGCATTCATCAGTACCACCTGCCATTGTTTGGCTGTGCTCTGTGCTGTCTTGTGCAGCTGGGTGATGCGCAAGCACAGTATCAGCAGCTGCAGTCGCAGTTTGAGGAGCTCAAGAGTGACTTCCAGTACAATCTGCAGCTGCTGGCTGAACGGGATGCTGAACTGGAGCAGGCAGACACAGCAGCAACCAGTGCGGCTGCCGAGCTGGCAGCAAAGGCCAACACTATCACCCAGCTGCAGTCGCAGTTGGCGCAGGCACAAAGCGGTATGCCAACACCCCCCTTTTGCATGTGACAGTCATTGACTTGCAAGCAGGGACGGAAGCAGAGTGCCAGAAAGTTTGCGCAGCGCAACCAACCACAGCTACACACAGAAGTGCAGGTAGCTGGCTTTGTGCAGGAAGCAGCCCCAGTGTCAGCCCCCAACCCAATGTACTTTTCAAATGTTGTTTGTGTGTTGCACTGCTGCGCCACTGCTGCTTCTGCAACACCGCCAGACGTCAGAGTGGAGCGTCAGCGCTCAGCAGACGCTGCAACCGGCTACAGCCACCGAATCCAGCAGCTGCAGCAGCAGCTGGACCAGGAGCGTGGCAGCAAGGCAGCCGCGCTGTTGGAGCAGCAGGAGCAGCACCAGGCACAGAAGCACCAGCTGCAGGCCCTGCTGTCAGAGGCAGAGGAGCAGCTTGAGCGGCAGCGGCGGGAGCTGTCTGCTGGCTTCCTGCTGCAGGCGCAGCAGATCGAGGCAAAGCATGCGGCTGCTGCGGCTGATGCGCGTGCTGAGGCAGCCACGGCAGCGGCCCTGGCTGAAACACGGGCAGCAGAGGCGGCTGCGGCTCATGAGCAGGCCCTGGAGCGGTTGAAACAGGCAGAGGTGCGTAATGGGATATCCATCCTGCAAATTGTTTGTGTCTGCGTAGCTGCTTGGTTGCTGTGCACTCTTGTTGCTGGTACTGTAGTATAGGTCAGTGAGCAGCAGGCCAGACAGAAACGCAGCCATCAGCAGCTGTGGTGTTGTACGACCACGGCGGCTGCAGCCACCACAAGCACACACCATGCTGGTAGCCTGACAGCCTTTCTGCACCAGCACCTTTGCAACGCATGCTGGTTCCTGCGCTGCGAAACCACAGGAACATGTTTGACCATAGCTGATATGACGGTCCTGCAGCATGCATGTGCATGTTGGCACGATGCACGTCGCACATTTTTTGTGCATCCTTGCTGTTCTGCACCCTCCTTATCCTGCAGGCTGCACAGGCGCGGGCTCAGGAGGCTGAGTCTTCATTGAGGGCTTTGAGGGCGCAGGCAGAGCAGGCAAAGCAGCAGGCTGGGGAGCAGCAGGCACAGCTGGAGGGACAGCTGGCTGAGCTGAAGCAGCTGCTGCAGCGGGCCACAACAGCACAGCAACTGCAGGTGAGGGCAGGCGTGTACTTTCGTGCGGTGTGCAGTGGTGCTGGACGGCAGATGGTGGCGTTCGGGGCGTATATGCATGCATGGTTGGCAGCAGCCAGCAGGATGGATCTGGGAAGTGTTGTGTGAAGCTGTTGTGGTGAAGTGCACAGCGCGTGTGGGCGCAACGTGCCTTTGTCGTGCCATGACATGCCATGCTGTGCTGTGCTGAGCAGGAGGTGGAGCTGCAGGTGCAGATTACCAACCTGCAGCAGAAGCTGCAGGAGCAGCAGGACAAAGCTGCCGCTGCATCAGCCAAGCAGGCGCGTCAGCACGAGCAGCAGCTGCAGGAACTGCAGGAGCGGCTGCAGGCTGCTGTGAGCCGCACAGCAGTGCAGCATGCAGAGGATGTGGAGGCGGCAGGACAGCTGAGGGCCAGGCTGCAGGAGACTGACAGCCAGCTGGCTGTCATGCGGGCTGAGAGGGATGCATTGCAGGTGAACTGGGGCTGTGTGATTGGTGGAAGGGGACAGGATTGTGACGCTGCACGGGATTGGCAGCTTAGCACTAGTGTCACTTGGCAGAAGTAGTTGGGTAGTCGGCAGCAGAGCCATGTATGTGATGTGTCATTGAACGTCCTGTGTGTGCGGGGTGGGAGGCCGCAGGCCCTCTGCCCCTGCACGCAACACTCAGCTTGTTGTCATTGGGTCGTGTGAGTGTGTGTCCAGCACAGTGTGTCCTAAAAAAAACCCGCCGACAGGTTTTGCTCAACGCCACACTTGCTGATTTTCCATGTGCCTCTGCTGATGTGCCCCTGTGCCCCTGTGTTGCTGCTGTTGTCAGGAGCGCCTAGCAGCAGCCGTCACCGAGACCATTACCGCAGCAGAGGCAGCAGCAGACGAGGCCGCGCAGCAGATCATGACCCTACAGCAGGACCTCAGCCGGCTGCATGCCACAAACGCAGCCCTGCACGCAACCTTAGAAGAGGTCCACGCAGCTGCCGCCAGCTATAAGGACCAACTAGGTTCTGCTGCAGATCGGGAGAGGGAGATGCAGCGGAAGCTCCTGCAGGCGCAGCTCATGTATGAGGAGCAGGCGGAGCAGCTGCGGGCACAGCAGCAGGCGATTAAGGCCCTGCAGGCAGCAGCAGCAGCAGCAGCGGTAGCTGCACCTGGCCCAGGATCTGATGCTCCTGCAGGGCATGGCAGCAGTGGGGTGAGGCCAGTGGGCCAGCTAAGTGGGCCAGGTGAGGAGGGTGTGGTGCAGGTGCTGCTGCAGCAGCGGGATGCAGCCAATGCAGCGTTGGGTGAGGCACGAGAGCAGCTCAGGGCACAGGAGGTCGAGCTGCAGCAGCTGCGAGATGGGCTGCAGGCACCTGGTGCATGCCAGGGTGGAGCTGCTGCTGCTGCACATGACTGCGTGAGCGCAGCCGGCATGAGACCCCCACCACCAGCACTGCAGGGGCTTCAGCAGCAGCAGCAGCAGCAGCAGCAGGATCAAGGCCAAGAGCCAGGTGGACAGCATTCTGCAGCAGCAGCAGCAGCAGCAGCAGCAGTGGCTGGTGAGCCGTCTGGCTCCAGTTGGCTAGGTGCTGACTGGCAGTCAGGGCTGCCGTCACCCACCATCACCAGGTTGCTGGCAACCCCTGGCAGTGGAGCCTCATTCTGGCTGGACTCAGCAAGGGATCAGGAGCGGGAGCAGGAGCACCCACCTACCTCACCATCAGCTGCAGCAGCAGCAGGAGGGGCCGGCAGGGATGGTGATGTTGCCGCTGCGTCTGCGCAGCTGCTACAGCAGGCGCAGAGGTCCGGCCGGGCAGGAGGAGAGGTCCGTGCTGCCCACCCGCTGTCCCTGAGTGCTGACTCTGGCCTATCGGGGCGGCTAGGTGCTGCTAGGGGAGCTGGAGTGGCAGCACTTGCTGCACAGCTGCTCAACAGAGAGGCCAGCAATATGAACAGCATCAGCACCAGCCTAGAGGATGTGGCCCTATGCATGATGGGTAGCCCGAGCAGCCCTAGGCCGGCCAGCCGGCTGCATCAGCACAGCATGGCTCAGCACAGCATGCCTCAGCACGGCAGGCAGCGGGAGGTGCAGGAGCAGGAGCAGCAGCGGCTGCGGGAGCTTGCTGCTGCGCTGGTTGCGGCGCAGGCGACCACTGAGCGGCAGAGGGCTGTGATCGGTGCACTGAGGCAGGAGATGGAGGAGCTGCAGGCAGCAGGTGGGGGGGGGTGTTGTATGAATGCACTGTATGCTCAGTGCTGCTGCTGAAGTAGTAGAAGTATTCCTGCTGAAGTAGGAGTAGTAATATTCCTACAGAATGCACAACATTGCTGGGCATGTCCCACCAAGATCACCACTGTCGGCTGCGTGCCGGTATGGCAAAAACGGTGCTTCTGTCATCATACTGGGCTCCAGCATGTCAATTGTCAGGCACGACCGTGAAAGCAGTCTGAAGTGTGCCTCGCTGTGCTAATTGCTGTTGACGCGCTTCAACGCATTGATTCCTCGCCACTCCCTTTCTCTCTGGTCTCCCCCCTCACCAACCAGCCGCTCCACCCCCCCCCCCCCACATACACACACACTCGCTTTGGCTTTGTGATGTCGTGCTGTCAATCTTATGAAATATCAATGCTTTTGCTGCTGTGCCAGGGTTTGCAGCGGCAGCGGGAGAGGACTCCGACTCTCCCCTCATGCCGATGCACCAGGGCCCCAGCAGCGCCACCCACAGCACCGCAGCAGCAGCCACAGCAGCAGCGGCGGCGGCTGCCTCAGCGCAGCTGTCTGTGCTACGTGCTGAGCTGTCGGCATCGGACGCGGAGCTAGGTCATGTGCGGTCTCACCTGGCCATCGTGCTGCAGCAGCTGGGGGCTGCTGCTGGTGCGGCGGGTGGTGTGGCTGATGCTGCTGCTGGTGGGGGCGGGGGTCAGCAGATGTCACAGTCAGAGCTGGATTTCCTGAGGGAGGTGAGGCACATTGGGTGTGTGTGGTGGTCTGGGTGGGTAGATTTGGGGGTGCTGGTTGTGGGATGGCTGTGCTGTGCGTCTTGAACATGGTGCAATGAGGGTGGGCTGGGGTGGGTCTGTGCGGTCACACCTGGCCATCGTGCTGCAGCAGCTGGGGGCTGCTGCTGGTGCGGCGGGTGGCGTGGCTGCTGCTGCTGCTGCTGGCGGTGGGGGTCAGCGGGGGTTACAGTCAGAGCTGGATTTTCTGAGGGAGGTGAGGCACACTGGGCTTGTGGTCTGCGTTGGTAAATATGGGGACGTCGGTTGTGAGCTGGCTGTGCTGTGCGTGTTGTACATGGTGCTATGAGGGTGCACTGGGGTGGGTGTGACTGCATGTAACATGTGCTAGCTACAAGGGCTTGCGGACATACTACACCCGGGGGGTGCGTGGGTGTGTCATTGGTGCATCAAGAGGTTGGCACAACGCAGCTGAGGCATTGAGAGGCACTCAGTGGTTGCCTGGTGTGTGGACCAATTGTGCCTTGTATTGCAGCGACCACAATCGTGCTATTAATACACACACATGCGTATGCTGTTGTTTGCTGCTCTCCTGCCAACGCAGAGGGTGTCCACCCTGCTGTCGGACAATCGCCGCCTGCGCAGGGAGGCCATGCAGCTGCAGCTGCAGGCAGCTGGCGACGGGGCAGCTGCTACTGCAGCAAGCAAAGGCCAGCACGGGGGCCACCAGCTCGAAGCACCGCCGCCACCACAGAATGCAGCAGCAGCCGCCGTCGCACACAACCAGCAGCAGCAGTCACAGCAGGCACAGCAGCAGATGGTAGCAGCAGCAGCAGCGGGGGGCAGGCCGCCTCTGGAGCTTGCATGCGGTGCAGGTGATGCTGGCAGCACAGCAGATGCAGCCGCCGCTGCTGCTGCTGCTGCTGCTGCTGCTGGTGAGGTGTGTGAGCTGCGTGATGCGCTGGCATCTGCTGAGGCTGCTGTGTGTGTGATGGAGGATGAGAATGAGCGGCTGATGGAGCTCAGCAACGGCCTCAGGGCAGAGAATGAGGGATTGAGGAAGGCACTCAGCCTGCAGGTGAGGTGGGGCTGGGGTTGTAGCTAGGCAGAAGTGCTCCAGGTTGTCATGAATGTGAGAGCCGCTGCCAGGAAAGGTAGTGTTTGGGGCAGGTGGTGCTGTCCCGGTCAGCAACGGCCTCAGGACAGAGGAATGAGGGACTGAGGAAGGCACTCAGCCTGCCAGTGAGGTGGTGGCCGCCGGGGAGGTGGCGGCAAGTGCTGACCGCTCTGTGGTCAGACCTTGTGTAGTACTTCGGGTGTCGGTTCTGCACAACAGACAGTCTGCTTGGGCTACATGCTCATGAGCCCTCAGAACCATGTCAACAGCTGGTGCACTGTTCAGGAAACCATGTCAACAGCTGGCGCATGTGTTGTTGAAAAAGGGACTGCAACATTGCGTGTGTCCAGGACAGTCAGATGTATGCAAGTAAGGTCATCCTGTGGTTGTCTTGTTTTGGGTGTGCATGTGTTCGGGCTGTGCAGGTGCCAGGAGATCGTGCCTTGGCTTCACCCTGGCCTGCTGCACTAGCAGCACCTGAAGCAGCAGCAAGGGCGGCTGCGCTAGCGTGGCGAGCCCTGGCGCTACAGCAGCAGACAGCAGGCCTGCCAGCATCCCTGCTGGCAATCAGTGCAGCACACCCTGGGCTGATGCAGGCACAACAGCACCAGCAGCAACAGCACTCGCAGCAGTTGCAGTTTGCGTTGCCAGGGTCAAACCTTGTGAGTCAACAGCAGGGAGCAGCGTGGCAGTTAGGACAGCCGGACTGTGCAGCAGCATGGCCTCAACAGCAGCAGCAGATGATGCCGGCGGTTGCGCAGCAGCAATGGCAGCAGCTGCAGGCCGCACAGCAGCCGCCCTGGCTGAGTAGCATGCAGGCAGGGCAAGGGACCAGCTCGCAGCAGCAGCAGCAGCAGCAGCAGCTACAACCCTTGGGGCAGCAAGACATCCAGCAGCAGCAGCAACAGCAGCTGTTGCAGCAGACGGATGCAAGGGGCATGCAGCCTGTGCCGTTGCAGGATGCCTTGGGCTTACAGCAGCAGCAGGTGCGCCCTGCGGCACAGCAGCAGCAGCAGCGGCAGCAGAAGGGTCAGCAGCCGCAGGAGCTGCAGGTTCACTCCATGCAGCCGGGCCGACCCAGCAAAGCAGCAGCAGCTGCTGCTGGTGGCGGCGGTGGGCAATGGCAGCGTCCACATAAAGCACCTGGTGGTAGTGGGACCAAGCCCAGCAGCAGCAGCAGCAGACCTCTTGGTCTGTCTGGCCCTGGTCCTCCTGCTGGCGCAGCAGCAGCTGCTGCTGCAGCAAGCAGTGCACGTGATGCTGATGCAGCAGGCAGCAGTAGTCACCACCAGCAGCAGCAGCAACAGCAGCAGCAGCAGGCTGAGGGGTCAGGGGGGCAGCGGGTGAGGCAGGGAGGGGGCCGTCGGCAGCAGGGTGATGGTGGCGGCAGCAAGCAGCTGCGTGTGCGCAACTACAATATTGCAGATGATGAGCAAGCAGCAGCAGTAGTGGGGTCGCCCACTGTGGTTGAGGCTGTGCGGCAGTCACTGCTGGCACAGCAGTCCTTGTAAGGTGTCTGTAAGCAACAGCAGTTATAGGGCTGGTGTTGGTTAGCTGCAGCTGACTGCATGTGTGTCGGCTTGTTGTGGTGTCAAGTGACATGCTATGATGGGGCATGTGGCCATACAGAAGCACATAGGCTGAAACTGTGTTCCGCTGGGACCTCCATCAATCATCAATCACCTGAGCTGAGAGATTGGGGTATGTTAGTAGGCCCTCTGGGCACCCTCATGAGCCCCTGGATCGCTGGGTAGTGCCGAGTTTAGGACTCTGTCCCCATTTACTGCACTGTCCTGTACTGTGTACAATCATCAATCGGATCGAAGGTAGTTGGCCAGAGGCAGTGGTGGGGACCAAGAGCATCACGCAGGTGCTGCCTGCAGGTGGTGAGCCAGGTGCTTCGAATTTGACAAGGCATGTTTTCAACCTGCTACAGACAGCTGTGCTGCACTGCTTTGAACTTGGGAAAGGTGTCTGGTCAGACAGTCACTGAGGTCCAATGTTCTTGATGCGTCGGACGTGCACTAATGCAGTCACAGTATGTCCCCTGACCGATCAAAGCAATCCCAGAACAAGCCAATTAAGCACTGGCAGAGCCTTTGCCCAGGCACCCTAGCCCACCCAGGCATGTTACACACAAAAAGTTTAGTGTCTAACACACAGGGAGCAATGCCAACTTGAGGCCATGAGGTGGGAGTCTCAGGAATCATCGTAGCCATACAACCCAGCTCACAACAAATTGAGCAGCAACAGCAGATCTGCTCGGGCCTGCCAGTGAGACCTACGCCATGTCAGTCTGCAGTGTTGCAATGGGTCTCAATATCCACCACCAACTTGGCCTGCAGGCCCGCCAACCCGCTGCTGCAGCAGTTGTGGGCACCCCCCTCCAAATTGCAGCGTTCAGTTGCCAAAACGTCCCACCTCCGTCACCACTCACAAACCTTTGCATAGTTTACTGCTGCACACCCACACAGTCACTCAAAAACGTCATAACATGCGACTCCTGCCTCACTCGCTGTCATCAATACAAATGGGATCTGCATAACTTCCACCCCCTGTCACCCATACTGCCAAGTTCGCTGCTGCTGACCTGCCGCCAACACCCCCCATCCCCTGCCCAGCACCTGCCGCAGCTGCTGCCGCCCTTACCGTTGACGGTCCCCCCTGCAGTGTGGGTGGGCTATCAGGCTGCAGCAGCACCAGCGGCAGCGGCACATCCCCTGATTGGCCACTCCTGTGGCCCTCAGCGGCTGAGCTGCTCTTGCGGCGCTTGTGCTGCCTGTGCTGCTGTGCTGCTGCTGGCCCTTCAACCCCCTGGGGCTGTGTTTGCGGCATTAGGGGTGCCTGGGGTCCTACACCTACAGCGTCAGCACCTGCAGCGGTTGCTGCAGAAGGGTCGGAATCTGCACGCTGCCGGCGGCGCCCAGCAGTCACCCTGTGGGGTTCTCCACCTGGTGTGGCGGCTGCAGCCGCGGCTGCTGCCTGCTGACTGCTGGGTTGAGGGGTGTGAAAGGCTTCATGGCTCCCCGCTGCTGCTGCTGCTGCTGCTGGATTAGACGTCCTGTATCCTGCGGTGCTGCCAGGTGCAGGCAGCACAGGCAGGCTGCCATGCCTGCTGGCAGAGGGACTGCCAGCAGCAGCAGCAGCAGCAGCAGCAATTGCTGGCAGCAATGCTGGTGCTGCAGCTCTGCCAGCAGCAGCAGTAGCAGCAGCAGTAGCAGCAGCAGTAGCAGCAGCAGCAGCAGCAGCGGGCGCTGCAGCAGCCGTGGCTGGTGCTGGGGCTGGTGTGGCGCCTGCATTGGCTGCAGCTGCACCTAGCATTGCTGCCAGTGTCTGTGCCTGTGCCTGTGCTGCAAGGAGGAGGTTGGTGGTGTTGGCTGCTGCTGCTGCTGGGGAGGCTTGTGGGTTTCCTGGAACAGCAGCAGGTGCACCCCCTGCTGCCGGCCCTGGTGCTGCTGCTGCCACAGGGGCTGGTGCTGGTGCCGCTGCTGGTGCTGGTGCTGCCGCCGCTGGTGCTGCCACACCCAAGTTTGCCTGTGTCAGCTGCACAGCCTCTTCCCTTCTGCCAGGTGGCAGGCTCATAACATACATACACATCCAGAAGACAGTGGCCATGTCCCTGTGGTTGTCAACAGGCTTCTGAAACTTGTCAAATTCAGCTACAGGGTCACTCGCCCCGTCCAACATACTGCACTTGTCACACCCCAGAAACTGCCTCGCCGCATTCACAAGCCGCTCCCTCGTCATGCGCTGCAGTTTGCTGTAGCTACTGCTGTTGAAGTTGGCAGCACCCCCTGCTGCTGCCGCGGCAGCGCCATTGCTGCCGGCGGCTGCCATTGCTGCCACAGTGCTGCCATTGCTGCCAGCTACTGCTGCCTTAGCCTGCTTTTTGGGGTGGTGCTGTAGGAAGTGCTGCACTGCTGTGCTGGTGGAGTCCTTCAGCATACCCAGCAGCTGGGCTTGGGGGTACTGCTGGCGGATGGTGGCGGCCATTTTGATGGCCTCCCGTTGGCCTCGCTCTATGGCCTTTTGGGCCAGGGAGTCGGCCCCGGGGAACTCACTGTGTTTGCGCAGCACCTGCAGATGCATGCAGCCGTGGATGTTGTTGATGGCAAAGAACCTGTGCACTGGTGTGTGAGGAGGGTCATAGGTGTGACACAGCACTGCTGGGATCATTGGGCCTGGGCGCCCTCCCACACAAGGTGCAGTGACCCTGCGTCACTCCAACACGGGATGCAGTGACCCTACTGATGACATGTTGCTGTCGCTGCAGACCTCGCGCACATCTGAATGTCAATAAAGCAAGAGTAGTTGCCGCTACTGGAAGCGATCTCTAAGCTTCGATCACAGCAGTCTTTGGTTGTGATGCAAAGTTGAGAGACATGCATGCCAGAGCAAGGAACAGCTGTATGAAGGCACAGGTGTGATAACCAGGCAGTACCATTGCCACCACAGGCCAATAACACTCATGCACGCACAATGCCAGTGTTGACGAGGCCTCCGTCCGGACTCCGGATAGTATGTTTTGTAGCACAGGTTGCCACGCCAGGTGCCTGCCAATTCAATACATGTACCCTACTACGCACCACGTAGGCCTTGGGGTTGTGTGCCAGCACTGTCTGTAGTACTTGGCTCCTGCGCAGCATGCCTGGCAGTGCTGCTGCCTTGTTGGTGCCACAGTAGCCTGCAGATGACACAAGCTCAAAGCCCTGCACCACATACTTGCGCTGTGCCTTCTTCCTGACAGAGGGATCTGTGCTGACACCACACACAGCCAGCCCCTTGGCGCCACAGTGGATGGCGACAACGTACATGTCCTGTCAGCAGGGACAGTTGGAAGGGGGGAGGGGGGTTGAGTGAGGTGGAGGGGGTCGAGCAGACCCAGAATGGACAGGGGGGTGTATGTCGAAACATGATGGGTGCACAGATGTCAGGAAGCCGCAGTCTCTTTAAGCAATACATAACAATGGTTTTGTGACGAGGGCACCATGAAATCTGGAGCTCGGTGTACCTGTGAGCTAAAGCCAGCCTGGAATGCAACACACGACAACAAGCCCAATGCTACTCACCTGCTGCTGTGGGGCCCCAACAATCACGTCATCGTCTCCTGTCAAGTCAAAAACACTGGTGGCCATGGCTACAGGGGCAGCTGCAAACCACGGGGCCAGGTTGCATTGAGCAGCAGCAGTAGAATGACAGTAGAACCAAGCAGGAACGAGTAGCGCGGACGTCAGCCGCTGCACTTGCGGAAAACGAGATAGTGGACGCAATTCAACCTATCCGAGGTTACCTGACACGGGAATGTGCGCGCAATCAGAACGTGGTCATGGCACAGCACAACCGACACCGGAAACAGTCTAGCCACGACGCATGCAAATCTACGGAATTGCATATATGAAGTTGTGGATCTTTGGTGAATGTGCATGAAGCGTAGCAGAGATGCAGCAAGGACTCGGCAACCGAACCCTAGGGCTTTCATGTTGGGAGCCATATCATACACACTGTTCATACCCGTGTGCTGGACAGTTGGGCAGCTCAATGGCAGCTTGTCATGCATGGTTTGCGGCAGTATGGTAGTCCCTAGCTACCCTTTGAGAACACACCGGCAGGCAACAAAGGCACTGTAGAGTCAATTCCCAACTGTTACACCTGTTACACCCCTCAACATTTTACAACATGCATAACATCAGTGTACGTGGGACTGTAGCCCTCGGTGCAGGCCGCCAGGAGACACCCCCCCCCCACCAAGCTGTTGCACACCTCCCGAAGAATGCCCAACCCAGAACTGATCAGCACATCCCAATCTACAGGTTGGCACATAGCACGGGCCCTTATGTCAAGGGGCACCCCAGTTTGGGCACTGCCTCAAAGCTGAGTGCTGCACGAGAGAAATGCAAGGGAGGCAGGCGTATGCATGTGTTGGGCACCTGGGCTGGCCTCAGGACATCCAAAACTCCACTCCAGCTAACACCAGATCATGCCCACTCCAGTAGTGTCACACGACCCATAGGCCTCACAGCAGGTCTTTCGTGCATCCGCGGCTACACCTTTGTTACACTGATAGCGGAGATTCTTTGCATTACAAGGGGGTCCCAAACCCTCAACCCTCAACCCTAAACTCTACAATAGTGTACACATGATGGCATCAACACCAGCAGTGCCAGCACCACATGGGTCTGAAAGACATGACAAACATCAGGACGATTAACACACAAGCCTCCAGGATTTCAAGTCTTCATGGGCTGGAGCCTCACCGGCAGCTCCTCTAGTTTGCCAAGGGCAGGTCCAGGAAGCCCCAGTGGTGTAGCCCCTCAATCACCCCAGCTGCGATGGGCTGTGCAGCCACGTACACATGCTGCTGCTGCTGTGCCCACTGCTTCAGCTCCGGCACTGCGTTCCCCACCAAAATGGCTTGAGGGGCCTGGGAGGCAGCAACACACATCAGTGCACACAATCAATGTACACATGCGTAGACACGTGGCAGCAATGCAGGGACCCAGAAGTTATCGGCCTCAAAGCAGATGGATCACTGTGTGTCCATGATTGGATCACTGTGTGTACATGATTCTGCTTCATTCCTTTCCGCCCGGGAAGGGGCGGACGTGGTACCAGCCAGCGTTGCCATGTGTGCTACTAGTAGAGTGCACCATCACAATGACTGGATACACGCACGCAGATTGCACAGCTGGCAGGCACCATACATGACCTCTTTCAGTTCAGCACTGAATGAAAAACTCGCTGCGGTTGCAACATGCATCCTTGTCGCCACACATCAGCCCAGCAATGTGCAGACTGTTTCTACTCAAACTGCAGCGCGTCCCCGCACATGAACAACACACATGTCTCACCTGCTGGAGCATGAGGAGGTCATTGTTTGCATCGCCAGAGGCTACAGTGTGAGCGTCATCAAAGCCTAGCTGCTGCTGCATATAGCGCATGGCAGCGCCCTTGCCTGCACCCCTTGGCAGCAGGTCGATGAACTGCCAGTCTGGACCCCTGCCTGACAGGGGGCGGATGGTGCAAGGAGGTGGGGTGCGAGGTGTCTTGAGCATTGAGGATACATCTGTAGCTAGCAGATAGCACAAATGCGAGTCACATGCAAGCAATTCCATCGGGCACAAACACAATCCTACAGGGATAGCAAACCGGCTGTGTGTAGTAGTGGTGGTGGTGGTGGTGTGTGTGTGTGTGTGTGGGGGGGGGGGTAAACACACTTGTGCAGGAGATGGCATTGAGCAGACGACTCTGCTATCAAAGTCCGGCTGTGCTCAGCAGCATGCAAGGGGGCTTCCATATGCATACCCACCATCAACGCTGCTGTGTCCAGACGGATAGCCAACTCCCAAATGTCAGGTGTCCATCCGGCCAGCCAACTCGTATATCTCAAGGTCATGCTTGTCATGCCTCACCTGCTCCTCCCTCAATGACTGTTGCCTCCACCCCTGCCTGCTGTAGGCTGCTGTGTAGGTGGGGCATGAGCTGCTCCCTCAGAGCCTTGCGGTACAGCACTGTCAGCTTGTGCTCATGGAGCTCAACATCAGGCCGGTACTCAACACTGCACGGGCACACAAACACACAGGGTTCCTAGTGAGCATGCACGATAGTACAACTACTCCCTCTGCTGACACACAGGCATTGGTTAGAGCCTCAGTCAAGAACATTACAGGCACAGGCATGGGTTACAGGCACATGCACAGGCATGAATTACAGGCACAGGCACAGACGTAAAGTTTTGATATGGGCATGTGCCCGCTCGCATGCGATGACACGTGTGTCTTGCAGCCAGCTGTGCATCTCGCATGCAGGGTGTGTCTTGACACATTGAGGCGGCCTGGGGGTCTTGTTGAGAAGGGGCCGTTAGGGGTGCACATAATTGTGCGGTGGCAGTTGGAGTACATGTACATGTTGTTGCAAATTATGTCCGTGCAACAGCAGTGTGTGTAACAGCATTGTGTGCAATGGCAGCGTGTGTGACAGCAGTGGATGAGTGTTGTGTGAGTTTGCTGACCTGTCTGCCCCAAAGGTGTCAATGAGTCCATCCATCACCGCCCTGGCTGAGGCCAACTCCCAGCCTTTGTCCATGGCAGCTGTCCAGCCAGCATCTTCCACCCAGGTGCCTGCGGTGATGCATGGAAGCGCACACATGATGCACTGCATTGCCAACACCACCGAAACAGCGCTGCTTTTAGCAACAAGTAGCATGCCCTGCATGGCCAGCATGCTGGTGGTGCGTGCCACCAGCAGCAAACCAGTTACAGCTACAATTACAGATTTGGCATGGCAGAGCCGTGCAACCCGCAAGGGAGCCAGGGGCCTTTGGGGGAACACCACAGCATGTAGTTGATGGCCGCCGTAAACACCGTGCTTGGTGTGTGGCACAGCATGTAGTGCATTCACAGCAGCACCACTAGCAACATGCAAACATGCATTGGGAGCAAGCACCGGCCTGAGGTGTTCTAGAAGAGATCTGACGCGCTTTTGAGCTCAGGGTGGGATGCCAATTTTACTGCACCCCAACACCTGAGTGCCGGTTTGGCCTGGTCCCTTTCATGCAACAGCACTGCCTTGCCATGAACATGGTGGTCTTCTGCATGTGCTGTGCTATGCGCACCTGATGCATGGTTATAGCAGTAGCAGAGTGTGCCCACGGCTGCGATGAGTATGTCTGGCTGCGGCAATATGGACTGCCGAGCCTTCCAGGCAGCTTCAAACAGAGGTAGCGTCCTGCAGAAACATGCTGGACGTGTAACTGTCTATCGGATGTGTTCAGGACATGGCACGGCGTGGCATGGCATGGTATGGTACGACTTGGCACTTCCCAGCACGGCACAGCAGCCAGGCTGCAACAAGCTTCCCTGACACCACCCAAAGTGGATGAGACACTGTGTTTCGATGCCGCCAATCATTGGACACACATCCAGAGGTGTGCACCAGATTGAAGAAGTGACTGCAAGAGAGTGAGACTGATACAAAGGTAAAGGCTTACCTGCCAGTGTTGATGGCCAGCTTGCAGTTGATCCCTGCTGCTGTGCTGGCCTCCCACATCGCCTTGAAAGCCGATGAGGCGGCATCGGCATGCTGTACATCTTGCAGTGTGTTTTTTGTTAGGGTGTCGTCCAAGTCAGACACTAGCAGCAGGGGCTTGGTGAGATGTGTGTTGGGGGGTATCTGGTGATACTGCATACTGGCTGTTTGGCTGGGATGCTGCCCACTCAGTGCAGATGCCGCGAAGGTGGGGAACCTGTGTGCCAAGGCAGGAGTACCCTGCTGCCCACACCAGAGGATGTGGTGGGCTGGTCCTGTGAATGCGTGTCTCATCATGATTTGCACGGTTCAGGCAAGGCAGTGGGTCAGTGAAGGCAGCAGGTGCAACCCGGAAGTGCCCATTAGTCATCACCAAATTAGTCATCCGGCGAATGGCATCATCCGGGCATTGTCGCATGATGTCCTCAAGCTTGCAAAAGTGCTGTTGACAGTGGTGCTGCAGCTGGTATATCTGTTCTGCTTGAGCATGCTCGACTGATCTAGCTTGGATCCAACCTTGATCACTCACCTATACGTTGGTCCAACAGCCCGATGTGGCCACAGATGCTGCTTATCGCACTACTGCTATGTATGTATCAACCTGCACCAGCTGCCAGCACCTCCATTAATGCAATTCGTTGGAATGACCAGGCATACCGCAAGTATGTTGGAAAACGGGACCCTCAGCAGCCCTGGCATGATGGGGTGGATATCCTGGAAAAGCGAGGCTACCAGATGACCTCCGTACAGGTAAGAGCCAAGTGTCAGCAGGGCAGCTCGTGCAAATCACAAGCCCTAGTTGGGCGCCATGCGACATGTACAGCACATTTGCCCACAGCAGGGCTCTGACCACTGGGCAGTCACTGACTTGCCGCCAAACATGCAGAGTCTGCATGCCGACAACCACGAGGTCTCTTAGGGACTGAAGAACATTACTTGGCCGCAATGAAGCTTGAACAGACCAATCTGAGCATGCTGCAACTCTGCAACACTTCCCTTACTTCCTTCACATGACTCCCCCCCCACCCACTCCCATGCTGCCGTCCTGCACAGGCTGCTATTGTGGACGGTCACATTGACACCCCCCAAGGCCCCATGAGCCTCACAGCAGACGTGCCCTTCATCTTCCAAGAGTTTCACGCTGCATACGGCCTCGACACAGTCTGGCCCTACTGCCAGAGCGTTACCCAGTGCTGGGTGTATGTACAGCAGGACACGCCAGCCTCTAAAGCCCCAGTCACACTCACACTACCCCCCGCCACCTCAGCAGTTGACCTGTATGTGGATGCAGCCATAGACTGTGTGAAGACGCTGCGTGCAGTGGTGAAGTGTAAGGCAGTAGTGCAGCCTGGGGGTGTAGAAGTCAAGTTCAAGTTCCGCAGCATATGCGCATCCCCGTTTGTGGGAAAGTACTTTGGTTTCTATGATGAGTCTGGGGAGAGCATCAGCAGTGTGACGCTAAGTTGCAAGTCAACTGCACCCATGGCATTGGGGCTTGTGCGCATTGGCAGCAAACAGCAGGCTGCACTGGCAGCAGCATGAGCAGGCCCCCAACATTTCCAGGTGTATTTTATGGGTTGGCTTGCTGATGCATTGTATCAATGCATTGTATACTACTGTTGAACAAACTTTGAAAGAAGTGGGTGTTGTACATATGTGTGCATATGAGTGTGCAATGATGTCGTTCTGCTAGCGGCTGTAACATGGATGTTTTCACAGCCACGCTGTGCCATGCTGCAGCCTCAACCACGCTGCCACACAACCCAATTGCGAGCTGGCAACGCAAGGAGGAACACATAGGAACACATAGCAACAGCTTCGCACCGCAACAACTGTTAGGATGAAAGTCTCCCAAACTCCCAGTCCGGCCAGTAGCAATGCTGCTGCATCACAATCGCACACTTCTGCTGCTGCTGCTTGTCAGGTGCCGCTAGACATGTCGAGTGCCTTACTGCACAGCTTCGCCAACATGCCTGACAGCTGCAGCCTGCTGTTCACCCCGTCCCCAATGCGCATGTGGCAGAAGCCTATCTCCTTCAGAAACTCCAGCTGCAGCCACTCCGACATCTCCCGCGAGTTGCGCGCCACCTGCACAATATGGCACAGCGCATGGTTTGACCACATGGTTTAGTGATAAGATATGGTGGGCCCACCAAAAACACACATAGCAAGGGAGCAGATTGGTTTGATTGCGTGTGTGCATCTGCATGCAGTGTAGACAGTGTCATGCGGGATGCAGAGAGCACGGCCGCCAATGCAAGCTGCCAACCCCTGCCACATTGCTGGCCACAAGAGACATGGCTGTAGTGCAGACCAGCACAACATAGCCGGCACAGCACGACGTAGACATCACCTACAGGCCCCTTCCGATGTGCTGGCCTGCCATCAATTGGGACCCCAGTGATAAAGGTATCAGTGGGTGGGTAGGGGGGTGACTGCAGCAGGGCAGCTTATGCGGCGCAGCTTACCTTGAACACTGTTGTGATGATGTCCACCGCACTGTAGCCCATGTCACACAGGCTCTTCATGTTGGTGTATGCCTTCTGCAGGTCCCCGGCACCACACGCTGACAGCATGTCCCGCACGATGGCGGGGTGGGGCTGGTCACACACCTGCAGCACATTGGAGGGGGGGGGGTAAACTTGGGGTGGGGAGCGTGTGCAGTGTGGTGCAGCAGGATGCAGCAGGGCGCATCACATGCTGAGAGCATGTCCCGCAGATATTGGGGTGCGGCTTGCACACACCTGCAGCACACGGGAAGTTGGGGGGCGGGGTGGGGGGAGGGGTGTGTGTGTGTGTGTGCAGCATGGTGCAGCAGGGCGCAGCTCGCAGGATGGCGGGGTGGGTGTTGGGGCTACTGCACTGGGCGAGGTTGAGGTGGGTTCTTGGGAATTTCAGCCTGCTGACCAGACACTGCACATATGTGGTGGAATGGGGCCACCATGCTACAACGTAGAGCGCACAGCATTCTGTTGCAGGTAGGGTGCACCTGCCTGCAAACAGTGGCTGCTGGTGCCGGCTCAACCAGACACCTGTGCACTTCTTTGTCTGTCTCAGGGACATGCTAGAAACCAATGCAGTATCTACCGTGTTGCGCCATCATCATCAGAGCCACACGTGCCACAGTGTGCACACCATACCTTGAATACTGAGTCGCCAGTGACGTCACCAAAGCCTGTGTGGGTAGCCTGCAGCAGCACACAACACCAAGCACGCGTCAGCACGTCCAGTGCAGTTCGAATCAAACTTGCACACAGCAACAACAGGGGCTCTCGCATCCTGCTAGCCATCATTGCATGCCTCATGTGTGTGGCACCTGCAAGTGTTGCCGACAGCTGCTGGCTCCTGGTTCGGTACCCACAACAACTTGGTAAGTTAGCTTGGCTCAGCATGCGCGTGCACACCTCCACCACCAACACTAGCGCAAGAAGCAGCCCCAGCAGCAGCAGCAGCAGTACCTGCAGGTTGTTGAGTGCCTGCCGCATGTCACCATCCGCAGTGAACACGATTGCCTCCAGGCCATCATCACTGCACGTGATGCCCTCCTTCTCTATCACCTGCAGCAGTAGCAGTAGCGGCAGTTGGGCAGTCAGGCAAACAGACAAGCGGACACCGTCCGTCAGAACATGCAGCAAACTCCTTGGCTGCATGTTGCATGTGCACGTGGCTGACTTGTGTGCCGAGTGATACTCCCAAGGCTTAGCTGACCATGCTGCACACAGACAACAGCCAGTGGCAGGCATGCCAACATAACAAACTACTGCTGGACCACTGCTGACTGCATGTGTGATCGGTATGATTGCAGGCGTAACTGCTAGCCCCACACGCGAGACTCGGACAGCTATCCCTTGGTTAGCTATCGATTACTGCGCAACCCCCCCTCCTCCTGCTGCACACCAGCCGCAGTCGAGCAGCCCGCCCAAAGCCCCCGCTTTTATTTGGACTTACAATCTGCAGCCGCGACAGGACGTCCTCGTTTGAGACCTTGGTGAAGCGCACAATCGCACAGCGGGACTGTATAGGCTCAATCACCTGCAGGCACATGCGCGGGTGCATACAAGCTCTGTCAAGGTGTCTGCGTAATGTGCCGTCAGTTGTTGGATTGACACTGCTACTCCCTACTTGGGACGACACCTTAGCAACAGCCAGCCAGCACTGACACATTGTATTGTAAAGTTTACATTGTGGCTCCAATTGCCGAGGCAAGGCCTGTGCCCAACACATTGAGCTTCAATCAGCAACCTGTTCAGCCGACTTGGTAATGAACGCTAGCAAGCAGACCCACGACTGCATTTGATATGCACACCGCAAGGCGGGGCAAAGAAGCAAAAGCGAGGTCACTGCCTATCATCAAACTCAGCTGTGGCCTACCCCTGCAGGCAGAGCTGCACCCGCAAGCATGCGCAACAGGCAACCAAAAAAAAGGCAGCAGGTTCTGGCCGCACACACGCCCCTGTGCAGCCTGCGGCGCTCACCTTTGTGCTGGTGTTGCAGGCCAATGCGAAGCGAGTTGTGTTGCTGAATATCTCCATGGTGCGCCGCAGGGCCTGCTGCGCTCCTGATGTCATGCTGGGGCGGGGGGGGGGGGGGGGGGGGGGGGGGGGGGGGGGGGGCGGAGAGGAGCAGAAACAAGCAGGGACGGGGTGAGACAACATGCTGCGATAGATAGAGGATGGTACCAGGTGGTGTGGGTAATCACTGCTTCCGAGCTCGGATGCTGTGAGGACCAAGACCAAGAGGGAAGTGCAGCAAATTAGGACAGAAGTATCAATTTCTGCAATAGTCTTGAGCCAGATGCCCTTGATTGCCCATCAAACTCATTATCCAGATTCTATGGCTGGCGCAACAGCAGCTGCTCTGCCCCTCCACCCTCTCACCTGTCTGCCTCATCCAAAATGACAATCTTGTGGCGGCCTGGTGGTAGTGTGACCTTCTTCTGGGCAAACATCTTGATCTTGTTGCGCACCACGTCTATGCCTCTGCAAAATACAGCAGAAACAGAGAGCACAAGCTGCTGGACCTGTGGCGTCATTTCTGCTACAGCAATGTAAGCCATGTCTCCTGCATCTTCATGTATACTGGCGTGCTGTGTTGGTCGCCTGCTGCACTGCATGCTGCTACAGACCATGCAGAACCTTCCGCCAAGCGTATTTGACACACTGCTTCACTCTGCATTCCTGTGTGTAGCATGTGGCTGCGTTGAGCCGCTGAGTCAGCCAGCACACCTGTCATCTGATGCATTCAGCTCCAGCACTGCATCCTTGAAGTGTGACCCCAGCAACTGCCGCGCAACTGCCAGAATGCTGGTGGTCTTGCCGGTGCCTGGTGGGCCCTGCAGGACAGGAAGTACAGACAAGACGACTGGGTGTTGAAGTCTGAGACTCAACTTGTGACTCAATGCTCTCGACCTTGAGCCAAGAGCCAAGTACAGCTGAGCCCCTACATTATCCACAGCTGAACTGTCCACAAGCACTGGAGTGTATGAGTGTACAGATGTCACTGATACCTGAATCAGTCACCCTGCCAGCTTATGAGCTGCCATGGCTGTGCGACAAATAATCCTGTGCACAACCAGCCTGTCGTGACTGTTGCTTTTCAGCGGGCTCAGGCAGTGCTGGTGCTGCTGCACTGTGTGACATACCGACAAAATGATGTTTGGCATGTTGCCCTCCTCAGCTATGACTTGCAGTCGTGACACTGCATCCACATTGCCCACAACATCCTTCACAAATTTTGGTCGATACTTCTCCACCTGCACAGTCAGCAGGAATAGTGCACAGCACATGCAGCTGCATGGTCATGGGCCTAGTGCTTGCATGTGTGCCGGTTGCTGTCAGCACAGATGCTCCACGCACCCATGGCAGCTCATAGCCTGTTGCAGAGGTCCCCTTGAGCTGCTGCTGGTCCCTGGGCTGCTTATCTGTCTCCATAGGCGTGGCCATGCTGCAGTATCAACGGAAACAGGCTGCTCTTGACAAAGTGATTGAGGATTCGAAAGGACTGAGAAAGTAAAGACTTGGAACGTCTCAGCTTGACTGATCCGAGTTTGAACGATCAAGGTTTGGCCAACAGCCTGCTGAGCGTCCACAAAGAGTCCCAAAACGATCCTTGAATATGTTATGGATAGTTACGGTTGCCACGACAAGGAGAGGCCACCTTGGGCTTTTCGTCCCAACTGCAGTGGTTCAGGTCTGAGCCAAATGTTCCAAGGGCATGCATGTCTTCAACACGTGTGACCATGGTTTATGCATGTACATTCCCTAATAGCTTTTTATACCAGCAGCTGTGCCACAGTGGCATTTCCACCTGCGCTGCCTATGCTGATGCCCTTGGACATTGCCTTGGACTGCTGATGCTTGGAGACAATCAGCTACAGCAGGTCACTATAAACGGCCAAACCTTCAAGGGTGAGTTCATGGCGCAGTATCACTCTCTGATGGCTTCTGGAAGCAGGATGGGGGAGTGCCATATTGACTTTCAGGCATTGCTGGCAACTGCAAGTGCCGACCCCACTGCTGCCTGCGTCTGCCACAGTGAACGACTGTGTTCTGTTCAACCAGGACACGGACCCAAACTCTGTTGAGGTGGGCATTCTGGAGTACTGTCAGCACCGCTTTGAGACTGCTTTCATCTTTGCAAGTGATATGCATATGATACGAAGGCACTGCCGGCAGTAGTTTTCAATGTCCTTCCGCATCAGTGTCGCTCTTGCTAACCAGGGGGTTGTTGAGGTCAATAGCTCCCTGGAAGCAGTAGAGCCAACAGGGTCAGCTCTATGAGGACCGCATTGGTTGTGCCTGCAGCACCAGCTCTCAGTTGTGTCCGTGCTGCCATTCGGCTGTACAATGCAGGTTGGCCGCATCACAGCTGTCCTGCAGGCACCAGCAGCAGGAGAGCAGCAGCTGGGCCTCCTCAGGTTCCTGAAGCCTGAGCAGGTCCTAGGGGGCAGGCAGGTGGGGCGGCACTGGGTGATGCTGCCGCTGCAGTGTCAGAGGCTGCCAGGCTGGTGCTAGCAGTTGCGTTGTACTGCATGGCACCACTTGGCTTTAGCCCGCGCATATACAATCCAGACACACCAGCGCATCATGCCTTCATTATAACCAACCTTGTGTACAGCTGCACTTGCAAAGCAGGCAGTGTCCGTAGTCCTGACAGCGCTGTACTGTAGTACTTTCACGGCTACCCGGCACCAGTTCATGCCTGCTCATACACCCCAAATTAATGCTTGCCCCACCTCTTGCATCTCCTCCAGCCCGCTCCTGAAACATGTTGTTGAGCTCGTGTCTATGTTTTAGGCGACTGCAAGGCATGCAGGGTGGTCAGTGATGCACTTGTCCCAGCTGCCAGGTGGAAAGCACGACTACAGCATTCCGTGACGTCAGTTTCGCCATTTACTTGTCTGCTGCGCTGCCCCTGCCCGCTGTGCCCTTCCATGGGTCCAAGGAGCTGATTGAGTCGGATGCTGTGCTGCATGTGCCGCTGTCAGCGGTTCAGGGCAGGGCCCGTGTGTTTACCTTGGAGAGGTTCCAAGGTCTGAGCCGCGTTGGAGCCCTGGACTTCTTTGCACGGCTGGCATACAGGGTGAGCAGCAGTGGTGGGGTGTGACACTGCAGGGCTTTGGGGTGGGCAGGGGCCAGATGAGTTGCCCCAACTACAAGGGGCAGGAGGGAGGCAGGGAAGCTGCGTATATGTGCGTTAGCAGAAGGTGTCACAAGTTGTGGAGTGCATTTGGGGATCCACCAGAACCCCCTTGAAGAATGGTCAAATAAGTGTGTCTGTGTAGGCTGGATGTACATACTGACTTCATGCGAGGGGCGTGTGCAGTGTGAAGAAAGGCAAGCATTGTGGACGCAGCTAGCTTGCATGCTGTCCATTCAAGGAATAAGCCGTATGTGCAACTGTATGTGTAAGACACTGAACGAGTAGTGTGTGTGGTGCTGTTGTACAGGTGGATCATGAGGAGTACGTCCCTCAGCA